>OY754989.1:25391530-25479030 GCA_963576475.1 Molanna angustata
AAATCTAGTGACTGAAAACGATATATTAAAACCGCCTTATACACTATGAAGTTACGTGTTAGTAAGGGTAACTATACTTATAGGCATATAACGCTAAATCTAGTGACTGAAAACGATATATTAAAACCGCCTAATACACTATGAAGTTACGTGTTAGTAAGGGTAACTATACTTATAGGCATATAACGCTAAATCTAGTGACTGAAAACGATATATTAAAACCGCCTAATACACTATGAAGTTACGTGTTAGTAAGGGTAACTATACTTATAGGCATATAACGCTAAATCTAGTGACTGAAAACGATATATTAAAACCGCCTAATACACTATGAAGTTACGTGTTAGTAAGGGTAACTATACTTATAGGCATATAACGCTAAATCTTGTGACTGAAAACGATATATTAAAACCGCCTAATACACTATGAAGTTACATATGTGTTAGTAAGGGTAACTATACTTATAGGCATATAACGCTAAATCTAGTGACTGAAAACGATATATTAAAACCGCCTAATACACTATGAAGTTACGTGTTAGTAAGGGTAACTATACTTATAGGCATATAACGCTAAATCTTGTGACTGAAAACGATATATTAAAACCGCCTAATACACTATGAAGTTACATATGTGTTAGTAAGGGTAACTATACTTATAGGCATATAACGCTAAATCTAGTGACTGAAAACGATATATTAAAACCGCCTAATACACTATGAAGTTACGTGTTAGTAAGGGTAACTATACTTATAGGCATATAACGCTAAATCTAGTGACTGAAAACGATATATTAAAACCGCCTAATACACTATGAAGTTACGTGTTAGTAAGGGTAACTATACTTATAGGCATATAACGCTAAATCTAGTGACTGAAAACGATATATTAAAACCGCCTAATACACTATGAAGTTACGTGTTAGTAAGGGTAACTATACTTATAGGCATATAACGCTAAATCTAGTGACTGAAAACATGATATATTAAAACCGCCTAATACACTATGAAGTTACATATGTGTTAGTAAGGGTAACTATACTTATAGGCATATAACGCTAAATCTAGTGACTGAAAACATGATATATTAAAACCGCCTAATACACTATGAAGTTACATATGTGTTAGTAAGGGTAACTATACTTATAGGCATATAACGCTAAATCTAGTGACTGAAAACATGATATATTAAAACCGCCTAATACACTATGAAGTTACATATGTGTTAGTAAGGGTAACTATACTTATAGGCATATAACGCTTAATCTAGTGACTGAAAACATGATATATTAAAACCGCCTAATACACTATGAAGTTACATATGTGTTAGTAAGGGTAACTATACTTATAGGCATATAACGCTAAATCTAGTGACTGAAAACATGATATATTAAAACCGCCTAATACACTATGAAGTTACATATGTGTTAGTAAGGGTAACTATACTTATAGGCATATAACGCTAAATCTAGTGATTGAAAACATGATACACACACACCCTCTCACATACACACACACACACACACACACACCCTCACACACACACACACACACACACACACAAACACACACATACGAAATGTTCTACTCCGAATTCTGAGTAAATCCGTATATAAACCATAATATATGGTGCGAAGCCTCTCATCATCAAAAGTCTCAATCCTATGGATTGGTTTGCAGAAGAAGTCTACATCTCGCTTTCCCCACACCACGTCTCCCCTCCGGTCGTGTGTCGAGAATCTTCTTTGGGATTCGGCCTTCCTCCATTCGCTGAACGTGCCCTTACCATTGAAGTCGATGTAGGTATTTTAATATATTTTACTATGTTAGGATCACTGTAAAGGTTCTCCAGCTCATGGTTGTACCTTATCTTCCATATTCCACTCTCACAAAGAGGCCCAAACATTTTTCTCAAAACCTTCCGTTCAAAAACCAACAGCCCTTTTTCATCCTTCCTATTAAGAACCCAGCATTCAGCACCATATACAAATACTGGTCGCAGCAATGTTTTATATGTACAATAACAACTTAGTATGTAGGTATTACGTGTCAACAATCGGGACTTGAGATGTCGGTGAATACCGAAATAGCATTTATTTGCCACAGCTATTCGGAAGGATATCTGAATAGTGTTTCTCATTTTTTTAAACATCAAAAATTTCAAAGTGACCCCAAGCTCATGAAACTTAAAATAATAATATGAAATTTTTATTTTCAAATTGGTTCAAAGGCACTTTCATAAAATGTTATCAAGTCTTCATAATAAAATATTTAAATTAAAAAATATTGAACAACCCAAAAAAAATGTTGAAAATTCTATTTATTGCAATACATAATTTCAATACTTTGCGAAGTAGCTTGGTAGTGAGGAATATAGCGTTGGCCACAACCCACTCGTTTTTATAAGTCATACTCTGTAAACTTGTTTTTTTTCCAAAATTGTTTTAAATTTTTTGTTTATGCTAGATGTTTTTGTTTATACTAGATATACCTACATGCCTGCATACATTATTAAAACGAATGGGTTGTGGCCAACGTTAAACTCCTCACTAACAAGTCATTCTATAAAGTATTCAAATTTTGTATGGAAAATATTCAACATTTTCATGAATGAATTTGTTAAATTATTTTACTATTTAAATATTTTATTACGAAAACTTAATAATTTTTCAATGCCATTTTATGAAAGTGATTTGCCTTTTTACCAATTGGAAAATAACAATTTTAATTTTCAAATTGCTTTTATTGTTTACAATTATTAAACTAATTTCTCAGTAGATGGCGTTACAAAAAAGGTTTTTTCGTTACTTCATAGATGGCAATAGTGTAATTCCTTATTTTCAGGTGAAATGTTACACATTATTCAGATATATAGAAGTTTCAAAAATTACATTGATAAGGGAACTCAAATAGAAGGCATAATTGGTGAACGTTTCGCAAGCGCATAAAGTGATCACGTAAACCAGCCGATGACAGGTCGTAAGCCCTGTAGGTGCCTCGAGTTCCTGGTTCTTCTACAATATCCCAACATCGTCTCTATTGAGATGTTAAAACGAGTGGGTTGTGGCCAACGCTAAACTCCTCACTAACAAGTCATTTTATAAAGTATTCAAATTTTGTATGGAAAATTTTCAGAATTTTCATGAAATGAGTTTGTTAAATTATTTTTTATTTAAATATTTTATAGTGAAAACTTGATAACTCTTCAATGCCATTTTATGTAAGTGGTGTGCCTTTTTACCAATTTGAAAATAAAAATTTCAAATTTTAAGTTTCCTAAGTTTGGGGTCACTTTGAAATATTTGACAGTTAAAAAAATTGAGAAGCACTATTCATATATCGTTCAAAATCTAATGGGATCTAATCGAGTATTAGATATACATATTTGCAAAATTTGAATAGAATCGAATGAGTACTTTAGTCTATAATCGATAAAGTAAAAATGAACACGCCGTACATAGCACACTGCACATAGCACACACACACAGATACATTGTGATGAAACTTTCAGAATACAATCTCAGCATGATACTAGTTGATAATCTGCAATAAAAAAAATACCCTTAAAAATTGCGAAATCATAACTCCCCACTATATCCCCTTGGGTTAGTGAGGAGTAAAAAAATTGTCAATAAAAAAAACAGAGTCTTAAAAATTGCGAAATCATAATTCTCCAGTATATCCCCCCTTGGGTTAGTGAGGAGTAAAAAAACAAATATATAGGTACAAAAAAAAATTGACTCACCAATCAGATGTCACAGAGTTGTATTCAATCACAAGCAATATATTTTCACAATGGCAACAATCACTTACGTACAAATGGACACACAATAAAAAATGAATTCATCTATTGTAAACTACACGTATGTAGCAACACCAAAAAAATATTAAATTTTAACTTGCTACGTCCTTTGAAACACACTCGGTAAAACTTTAGTCAGACACTAAAAAAAAAACACTATATTTTCACTCGTTCGCGATTGCTAATCGGTCAGTTTCGCGCACGGACGAGAGTAATTGTCACAAATGTAATATTGCGATTTTTCCCGCTATTTTCAAAAAAACATGCACAAGTATTTTCGAGAATATAAAGGTTATGCTCCGAGAGAAAAGCGCGCTCCTCAACATACGTCCATCCACCGTCAAATATGGCGGCATACTAACGAGAATGATAATTCAGTTCCGAGTTTTCTCCCCGTACTGGGAAAATGAGATTTTATGAAGGCAGCGGGTCGAGTTTCTACTATGGGGGATGTATTGTAAAGTCGGCAGCATACGGTGCATTTTAAAGATGAAATTGATCATTTTGTCACGATAATTATATTTAACAGATAGGACGATGTATAACAGGGTCAGAAACAATGGCGGACGCTCCTTAGATGCGCTGGAGCGCTGAACCGGTGAAATAAAATAAAAGCATATTTAAACCAAATTGTGTATCAACAAACATGTTTAAAAAAATACCAAATTACTTGTCAAGTAAGTACAAGAATGAAGACAAAAATTTCTAGTATCGCTTTACTTAAATAAACGCCTGAATTTATGCATCGGTGAGAGACCCGCGGTGCGTTATTCTAAGCGCACCACAAATTCTATAACAAATGATAGATATCTCATACGAATGTTCGACGACTTTGGCGCGCCGCACCGATAAGCTACATATATAGTTTGCGGATTCTATGTTAGGCGGCGCGCATTTCACTGTTGTTAAAATAAGTTTGTTTAATTAAAAATTATAACTCATTTTATATTGTTTCTGGTTTTTATGTATTCTGCATAAAAACCAGAAACTTTTCTGTGCGTTCATAGACCTAGAGAAGGCATATGATAAAGTGGATAGAGAAAAATTGTGGGATATCCTATTAATATATGGAGTGAAGAGCAAACTAATACGTGCCGTTGCGTCTCTGTATGAAAATAGTGGAGCCTGTGTCCGTGTCAACGATGCGTTGACAACATGGTTCCCTATTAATAAAGGGGTGAAGCAAGGCTGCGTATTATCCCCATGGCTGTTCAATCTGTATATTGATCACTGCGTTAGGACATTGAAGAATGAAAATAAAGGTCTGAAACTAAGTACTGTAAACGTACGTGATTTGATGTATGCAGATGACAAAGTGGTGATTGCTGAATGTGCGGATGAGCTGCAGTATTTAGTGAATAAAGTGTATGAAGGATGCCTGCAAAATGGACTGAGAATGAATGTTAGTAAATCTAAGATATTGGTATTTGAAAAGACTGAAAGTATAACTGCTTGTATGATAAAAGTAGAGAACGAATGGCTAGAACAAGTTGAGGAATATTTATATTTGGGGAGTATGTTTGAACGGAATGGAAGACCCGATAAAGATATTGAAAGAAGAGTTATGGCAGGGAATAGAATAAACGGAGCACTTAGACCAGTAATGTCCGACCCAAGCATCTCAAAGGAAGCCAAAATTGCAATACACAATGCAATTGTGGTGCCTACTTTGACGTATGCAATAGAACGTAATATGATAGAATAAAAAATGAGGACATAAGGAGAGAATGCAAGTTAAAGAAGGATATTATATGTAAAATGAAAGTGAATGCTTTAAGGTGGTTTGGACATATAGAAAGAATGAACGATGAACGACTGACCAAAAAAATATACATGGGTGCTAGAGATGGAGTGAATAGCAGAGGTCGCCCCAGAAAGGGATGGCATGACCATGTGAATGATATTTTGAAAGAAGGAAACATAAAAAGTTTGAACAATCGACGAGCATGTATGAGACGATGCATGGATGTAAAGGAAGCCAGAAATGTGTGCAAAAATAGAGAAGTATGGCGCTCGGTTCTATCTGCTTACCCCGTAAGGGACATGGCGTGATGGTATGTATGTATGTATGTATGTATGTATGTAATTTTTCACAGACATGTGTAGGTATACCTAATAGTATATTATACTCTTGCCTTAGAAATTGTCGATTGAAAGAGAATGAAGTACGTGATGTTGGTGAATTCAATATACTTACATACATACAATATAATATTAATATTTATATTCCGGAGTATATTGAAAGTTAAGTCTTATTCGATCAAATTTTCATTTCAATCATGTACATAAACAAGAAAAGTAGAATCATATCTTTATTTGGAAAAAAATATACTTATATTGGATATATTTATGTACATATAATAAATATATAAGTATATGAATATTATTTGCTGTGAGGTACCGGCGTAGAACAGTTCTTCTACTTATTCTGTCATCTTGTTCAAGAGAATTTATGTCTCTCAATATTCGATAAGGAGGCGATTAACTATTTTTTTTAATTTGATATATCATCATTATTTCTCATCAAACCGTTTTGAAAAAAATTATTTAGATAGTTTGGGTATTAATAAAGAAAAATATATCTTTACTTTTTGATAATGTTCTGTATAAATTCTTGTAGAAAAATAATGGCATACCCCGATTTTCAACGTTTATCTTATATTTTGAATTATACATAAGGCGTAGTTCAACATGTTTTTTTTTTTAAATTAAAGAAGTCAAAAATATCTACAAAAATATTATGTGACGTTGCAGTAATGCTTCAGGTTTAGTAAATAAACCTAAAAAACATTTATTTTCCATTCAGCGCCATTGTGAAATAAAAGTTTTTTTGGTTTATTTACTAAACCTGAAGCATTAATGCAACGTCACATCATATTTTTCTAGATATTTTTGTCTTCTTTAATTTAAAAAAAATATGTTGAACTACGCCCTATATTTTATTAAAAATATAAGATAAACGTTATCAAAACATTATCAAAAATTAGAAGTATATTTTTTTTATTAATACCCAAACTATCTAAATTATTTTTTTCAAAACGATATGATAAGAAATAAAGATGGTATATCAAATTGAAAAATAGGTACGTTGGCAGCAGTCCCCCCCTTAACAACTAAAACAAACTAAACTATGTTGATAGAGGAAGTAATAATAAATCAATTTACAATAAAATTAGCGAGAAGAAATAAATACAATAATTATACAGAAAACAAAACATAACAAATTGAGTGAGTAAAATACTTACTACTTACTTATGTACTTCCGATGGTCATACAATTCCGGTAGAGCTTTAGCCTCCTGAACAATAGCTTTCTAAGCCTTCCTGTCAGCTGCAGTGGACTCACAGTCATCACAAGCATTCAGCACGTTCAGATCTCGGGTAACATTGTCCATCAATCTCTGCCGTGGTCTTCCCAAGGGTCTCTTGCCCACAAAAAGTTAAATAGGTAGAAAAATCAAGATCCACAATCTTTCAAGACTTCGTCATGAATTTCATCGTATATAAAATAATATATGAAAGAGAAAAAAATATCTGTGTTAAGGTGAAGTTAATATTCAGTTGCAATATCATTGACTGAGCTGAGGATCCGTTTTATTTTTCTACGATTTGGTTTATATTTAATGTGAAATACGTCAATATTATTAAATGTTTTATTATATTTAGTAAGTGTCCTGTTTGAGACAGTCGTGTTTAACTAAATTATAGTGTTAATATTTTACAGTAATAAATATTTGTTATTATTTACTACTGTATCAACTTATTTTGTACACACAACAGATATCATTTTATTTGTTAAAAAAATTTAAATAATTAAATAAATAAAAAAAAAACATTTCGACATATTACGTATTTTCAATAAAAGATTTTCAACATTGAAAATATTTGATTAAATAATCTTCCTTTATCCTTTCTTTCCTTTCCCGTCACGGGCAAATGTGTGAAATATATGAATATGTAATAATTTGAAGTAGGTATATTTAAATTTATTTTTTGTTGTATTGTATGTACATACTTACTTCTATGAATATTTAATCTACATTACTTGTGGACAAATTAAGTGGTCTGTCTTTTTTTATTTCATAGTGTATTTTAAGACCAAAATGATGAGTAACGCAGAAGAGTCCTAACCCATCATAATAGATGGAGTGCAAATTGAAAGAGTAGACAGATACATATATCTAGGCCATACCGTGATGCTTGCCAAAGAAAATCAAGAGAAGACGTGGCCTTGCCTGGGCAGCTTTTGGAAAATTATCATACATTCTGAAATCCTGTAAATACTCCCATTATTTGATGCATGTATTCCCCCTGTGCTTACTTATGGAATGGAAACATCGGTCCTAACAAAAAGAATAATGCACAAGCTGTTAGTGACACAGAGAGCTATGGAGAGAAAGTTGCTAGGTATTTCAATAAGGGACAGAATTCAGAATGTCATGATAAGACAAAGAACCAAAGTAGCGAAAGGGTCGCTGACCTTAAGTGGAGCTGGGCTGGGCATATTGCCAGATGCCAGGATTCACGATGGACCAAAAAGATCTTAGAATGGCGACCGAGAACAAGCCGAAGAGGTGTTGGCAGACCCCAGGCAAGGTGGTCTGATGACATCAAGAAATGTGCCGGAGGGAGATGGATGCAGTGTGCCCAAGACAGGGAGTTGTGGAGGATCAAAGGGGAGGCCTATGTCCAAGAATGGATGAAAACTGGCTGAAGAAGAAGAAGAAGAAGAAGTGTATTTTCTCTGTTTATCTTATAAGACTGTATTTGTCCCTTAAATAAATCATTTTACTCGGATCAACTGTAGGTAGGTATGCTTATTACGTATTATAATATTCTTTTTGCGAATAAACTTTACAAAACGAAATTGAGGTATCAAAGAAATTAATACTCAATGTATAATGTTTAAAAATATTTATTTTAAAACATACAATGTATCCTAATAAAAAAAACATTGTGTTGGTACTTTTATGTTATCAAACACAGTACCGACATTATTAAACATAAATAAATCAATAATTAATAAATTTTACAAAATATTTCATCTTAACACATCTTAGACTTCTTAGTTTTTCATCTCTGCTTTCACATCGCTTTCTTTCTATATAAAAATAATGAAAGAAATGATGATACATATTACATCTGCGTGTGTCTGTGATACAATAATCGAAAACGTTAACTGAGATTTACTGCGAACTACGTGAATTATTTCAACTTTGTGATATCTTATGTTTGTCAAAAAAAAAATTAAATATGAGTGTTGTAATACAATTTTATATAAATAGGTATAATTTTCATGTGGCGTATTTCAAAAATATTAAATTGAAAAATGCGTTACTTAAATAATATTAAACTAGTTGCATGTAACACATGAGATCCAACTGTCGATGGCGATAGTATGCATAATCAAAGAATACGTACCAAACTATAAACAACACAAATTAATAAATATTTGAAGATATTTTATTTTCTATATAAAACATGTAGGTATGTTTGTCAGGATAGGATAGTATGGAGGTCAGTCTGTTTTTCCTACACAGAATATGAAAACAGTATGATGGTATGTATGTATGTTTGGAGATTTAAGTATCAAACTATTAAGTCTTCTTACATATTGTGTATAGGCGACTACCATACAAATTGTATGAAGTGATGTCGTCACTAAATTCAATTTTTATAAAAATTGTTAAAAAAAATTGAGATGTGCTAATACAATGTTTATATTTTTTATATAAAATTAAATTATCTAGTTGGGGTGTTTCGGCTTTTTTCGATATTTTAAAAAAAAATGGAAATATAGGCAGTTAAACTCATAAATTTATCATAAATAAAATATTTTTCTTAATAAAAAATGTTTGAGAAACCCTGGAATTAAAAAAAAAACTATTTGAGATTTTGTATTTGTCTATCTTTATACCAATTTTCAGCGTTCTAGCTTTTATGGTTTCTGAGATATATGGAAAAATAAAGTAAAAATTCAAAAGTTGATAACCCCTGACTGAAACAAAAATTCACAATTCTGAGTATAAAAGTTTTGTAGGCCTATAACTGTTTATATATTCTGAAAATTTGGGCTCTGTGAATTGAGCGGATCAAAATTTATAAGGGGGGGGGGGGACACATACAGACACACACACACACACACACACACACACACAAAACTCACATAAAATGTTCTACTCCGAATTCTGAGTAAATCCATGTATGGGAACATATATGCTGCGAGGCCTCTAGTTGGTATTATTAGCATGCAAAAAGTCCACTACACCATACACAATTTTCCTTCGTACACGTATCTTGGCTTAATAATGTCGATTCATTAAGAGAATTGAATTCTCATGAACGAATCGACAGTTGGATTAAAAATGCGTAAACACAATGCAATTGTGGTGCCTACTTTGACGTATGCTAGTGAAACATGGACCTGGCAAAAGACACATGAAAGTAGAATAAATGCTGTAGAAATGAGATCACTAAGAAGAGTATGTAATAGAACGATATATGATAGAATAAAAAATGAGGACACAAGGAGAGAATGCAAGATAACGAAAGATATTATATTTAAAATGAAATTAATGCTTTGAGGTGGTTTGGACATATAGAAAGAATGGACGATGAACGACTGACCAAAAAAATATACATGGGTGCAAGAGATGGAGTGAATAGCAGGGGCCGCCCCAGAAAGGGATGGCATGACCATGTGAATGATATTTTGAAAGAAGGAAACATAAAAAGTTTGAACAATCGACGAGCATGTATGAGACGATGCATGGATCTAAAGGAAGCCAGAAATGTGTGTAAAAATAGAGAAGTATGGTGCTCGATTCTCTCTGCTTACCCCATAAGGGACATGGCGTGATGGTACATATGTATGTACTTCAAATACATAAAGACATTGGAAGGTCGCACCGTGCTTTTGTACGTATAATAAGTAGTGTCCAACCGAAACAGGATTTTCTACCGAAACCGAACCCGAATCTTCGGTATCTTTCTCAGTTTCGGCCGAACCCGAAACGGAAACTTTTTTAGACAGTTAAAAATCTATTGTTTACTGAAATTTGGCTTATTGACACGTGTTCAATGAAATAAAAAACAATACTTGAAGTAAGTATGTGGAAAAATATTTTTTATTTCTGCTAGTAAAAAAAACGAAATATCATAAATAAATTAATGTATTACTTTAGTAATCGTAATTAAAAAGCCTTATATTGTACGCTAAAAAAAACAGTTTTCTACATTTTTTTTTCTACGACTGGCCGGCGAGAACTCACTGATTAACTGATTGATGATGGCAAGTGACACTCGAGTCACGAACTTACCCGAAGTCAGCCGAACGACGCGCGTAAATTCACCGACGCAGAGTTTCTGTGCGGCCGAAGGTTCGGCAGATTTTCTGCCGAAACCGAAACTGATGCCGAAACTAGATTTTATTGCCGAAACCGAAACCGAACCTTCGGTCGGTCACTGATAATAAGTAGTAATTGACATAATATAGTGGTTCAATAATTGTGCACCACGTTAACACATATGCGTTTTGAACAACACTACTGCACGTACAATGGGGTGGTGTGGTTCAATCAACTCGTAACAAATCTGAGACTGGCAACTGAATTTAACAATTTCATAAGAAAAATAAAAAAATTCAAAATTGATAGACTGATTTGTAAATTATATTCACTTTTATATTTATTTTATTTTATTTTTTATTTTAAGGACAGCACACAGTAGGTACATACATACAATTATTAATATTAAATAAATAAAAATACAAAATAACATGTACCTACCTCTTACGTACTATACCTAATATCAAAATAATACAACAAAAAAGTGTGAATTAGTGTGGGTGCGTGCATGAAAGAAGAGTATAACAATATTTATGTGTGTGTGTGAAAGAGTAACTAGAAAGAGTGTGAGTGTGGGTGTGGGTGTGTGTGTATGTGTGGGAGAGAGTGGGTGTGCATGTGTGTGTAGAGGAACATATATAGACAGATTCATAAGTTAAGTAAGAAGAAAAAGAAAATATATTGTGAGGGTGGTTGGGAAAAATAAAATTAATCAGTACCTAGTTGTTTATTGTTATAATACCCCCTATTCAGTACCTAACTATTGTAACTAAAATAGGAACATACTAAAATTGTAGATTTTAGATTTACGGTCTTATTTCAGCGTTATAAAATATCAACTTGGACTAAATGGAATAGGAACGTACCTATATTGGCCGGAAAGTTCTTAAAAAAGTTACTAAATTAGACGTATTTTGAATAATAAAGAAAATTATGAAATTTTCATCATTTTCATAATTATTCAAAATACGTCTAATTCAGTAACTTTTTAAAACGTTTCGGCCAAAATAGGTACGTTCCTATTCCATTTAGTCCAAGTGTATATTTTATAACGCTGAAATAAGACCGTAAATCTAAAATCTACAATTTTAGTATGTTCCTATTTTAGTTACAATAGTTACCAACTGAATAGGGGGTTATGTCACGATGTTATATATAAGTTTGTCTTTGAATATTACTCTATTTGTTATAATTATGTAGATATAATTTTTTATTTATTGAGCAATGTAAACTATAATTTTAAGCAACTTCATGTTGATGTAATTCTTGCAAACAATTTCTTGCAAATATATTTTTCTATGATTTTAAAATAACACCCTATTATACAGAGACCGGGTGCGTACCACTACAGAACGCATTCATTGTGCGGGCTTGCAATATTTATGGAAAAGTCGCAGTCACCTACCCCACTCCATAGGGAACGTTATAGAACTAAAGTGCTTCTGTTCATCCCCGGAGCGGCTGCTCGTCGGACGAAACAAGAACTACCACCATGCATATTTCATACCACTGCCACTAAGAGTCCAACCACACTCGTGAAGGCCCGTGAATCATAGCAAGGGTTACCCTCCCAGCAGCTCCATGAACAACAGACTGCCACAGGGAGCCTCCACCACGCCCGTAGTACTTTCAGTTCTTCGATTTCCACACCAGGCGCAGCGTCAGCTGTTATAACAATAAATAATAGTTATAACAATAACTTTGCAGGCCTGGACATGTTTGATAGTAGCCAACTGCGATACAGAATTGAATTATATAAAAGGTTGCATTCGCCTACAATAATAGTTGAATAAATATGTTTACTTACAATCATCCACATCCTTCCCATACTTATTATAATATATGAAATGCTTTTTTTTATTCTATTTTCTGTAACTGTCATTTTTCTGTACTTTTTGTGATAAGTATGTAATTGGTCTCAATTCTGTAAATCGTTTGTGTACTGTAATTGTTAACATGACTGTTGACTAATCCAAATAAATAAATAAATAAATAAAACTGTTTTAAAAAATAGTAAAATAGAAAAGCAAAACACAATTTCTCTGTGATTTTTACTCCTCACTAACCCAAGGGGATATAGTGTGGAGTTATGATTTCGCAATTTTTAAGGGTATTTTTTTATTGCAGATTATCAACTAGTATCATCCCGGGATTGTAATCTGAAAGTTTCATCACAATGTATCTGTGTGTGTATGCTGTGTACAATGTGCTATGTACGGCGTGTTCATTTTTACTTTATCGATTATAGACTAAAGTACCTACTCATTCGATTCTATTAAAATTTTGCAAATATACATATAGGTATCTAATACTCGCTTAGACCCCATTAGATTTTGAACGATATATGAATAGTGCTTCTCAATTTTTTTAACTGTCAAATATTTCAAAGTGACCCCAAACTCAGGAAACTAAAAAATTTGAAATTTTTATTTTCAAATTGGTAAAAAGGCACACCATTTACATAAAATGGCATAGAAGAGTTATCAAGTTTTCATAATAAAATATTTAAATAAAACTTGTTAGTACTCGTTTTCGCTTTTTTTCACTCAGTAAAAGTTTTCGATCACTGTATCGGACACATTTATAGGAACACTATTAATGAAATGATTACATATGAAAAAATTTTCAATTCAATGTTGATGAATGTCGTTAAAGATTTAAATGAATGGATGAACGAGAAGTTTAGGACGACGATGATGATGATGATGTACAGCTTCTGAGGCTTCTTCAATTTCTGGCTCTGGTTCCCTGAGGCCCCTGGTAGTCTTCTTCGGGTCTCTGGGGTCTGTTGCTGTGTTTTGGATTCTGAAAAATAAACATTAAAAAATTTAAGTATACACATGTGGTTACATCGTTATTTCGAATTCCGAATCGGAAAAATAATCCAACTGTCGATTCGTTCAAGATAATGTAATTCTTTTGAAGGAAGAGGCAGTTTAAAGCGAAGACGCGTGTATGAAGGGACATTTTTATGGTGTAGTAGACTTTTTGCATGCCAAAAACACCAACTTAGAGGCTTCGTAGCATATATGTTCTATACATGGATGAATCCAGAAATTGAAGTAGAACATTTTGTGCGTGTCTGTCTGTGTGTGTGTCTGTCCCCCCTAATAACTTTTGATCCGCTCAATTTACAGAGCCCAAAATTTCAGAATATATAAACGTTATAGGCCTACAAAACTTTTATACTCAGAATTGTGAATTTTTGTTTCAGTCAGGGGTTATCAACTTTTGATATTTATCTTTTTTTTTCTATTTATGTCAGAAACAATGAAGGCTAGAACTCTGAAAATTGGTATAAATATAGACAAATATAAAATCTCAAATTCATTTTTTTTTAATTCCAGAGTTTCTCAAACAATTTTTTTATTTTTTTATGACAAAGTTGTGTTGAAATGCCTATATTTCCAAAGTTTTTAAAATTATCGAAAAAAGCTGAAGCACCCCAACTAGATTATTTAATCTTAAAAAAATATTAACATGGTAGTAGAACATCTCAAATATTTTAAACCACAATTTTTATATAAATTGAATTTAGTGACGACATCGCTTCATACAATTTGTATGGCAGTCGTCTATACACACTATCTAAGAAGACTCAATAGTGTGATACTTAATCTCCAAAGTCTCTTTCGGGAGATCTAGTGGCATTACATTTTTAATGAAGATGTTCCCACTTATCGTGTGTTAGGTCCGACAAAATGTCGGGAGATCAAATACATTTTAAATGGAGGTGAGCAGTATGAACAGCTCCATTGAAAATGTATTACCACTAGATCACACGACATTTTATCGTGCCCGACACGGGCATTTAGTCTCGACACGCCATTCAATGGAAGGATAGCGCTTCCGAAACATGTCGCGAAATGACTAATAGATAATGATACTTACCGGTGGTAAATTTTGGTTCTCCGATATTTCATCTTCTGGAGGTGGTGATTGAGTTGAAGGTACATCGCAGTCTTCTGTTGGGGGCACGACACACCTCAATGACCTCCTGTAACATTAAGAAAATATCGTTTAGGCGCAGGATTAAGCAACGTAGGCGGGTCGAAAGTAAACTTTGAAACTATTGTATGAGAATGGACATCCCTAAAGATCACAATCGTGTACGCTCGAGTTAGTGTATCTGTAAATTTATTATATATATCCACCTCACTAGGCTTAGCCTGTACCGAAGTGAAATATTTCACATCACATTAATACATATTTATACAATATTTTCATCGTATTTCATTCAGTTTTCGTGACAGTAAAAAAATCAATATCTGATATAGTGTGGCCTGTTTTGCATCCACACACCAACACCCAAACACGCACACGCGATTTAAATAGATACATGAGTTTTAGAAGTTTTCCCGGAATTGATTCAATGTGTGGTTTCCAGTTTAGGTGTCTATCTATTATTATTCCTAAGTATTTCACACTATCTGTATTTTCAAGGGGGTTACAACTGCATTTTTGGTGTTGGCAATCATGCGTAATCAGTTTTAAATCGCTAGACGGTTGTCCTCTTTTGTCGATACTGAATGACAAATATTTAGTTTTTTTTTAAGATTTTCTTTTAGCAAAATGGTGTCCAGCCAGCTTTTTACCATGTTGCAACCCAGATCTGCCCCTTTGAACACAAGATCCCATGTTGAAGCGTGAAACAGTAGTATTGTATCGTCTGCAAAGGTAATTATTTTTCCCCCCGTTTTTAGCTTACATAAATCGTTAATATATAAAAGAAATAAAACTGGTCCTAGTGTACTACCTTGAGGCACTCCGTATTTGATGTATTGATCGTCACTTTTAGTCTTGTCAAGTTGTGTAAATTGTGTTCTGTCTGTTAGGTAAGTTTTGAACCAGTTGTAGCTTGTTTCCGACAATCCAGTCTGTTTTAGTTTGTGTAGCATTTTTTCATGTGATACTATGTCAAAAGCTTTCGTTAAATATAGTACTTTTGCTAAATATTTTTTCTTATTGTCTAGTTTATCACAAATATAACCAACAACTTCCTGTATTGTTTCTTGCGTACCCCGATTTTTCCTGCATCCAAACTGGTTATTGGCTAAGATTTGATGTTTTTCTAAGAAATTGGTGAATTGATTGCATACACATTTTTCAAGAAGCTTTGATAGTAAGTTTAAAATGGATATAGGTCGGTAGTTGTTAGGATCGTCTTTTTTGCCTGCTTTGTGTACCTATGGGTGTAATTTTAGCAGTTTTTAATTGGGACGGGAAGACACCGTTGGTGATGCTTAACTATAAATAGGTTTTAATAATCTCTCTTTGAACGATTTACCTAGTGCTTGTTAAACCACGAGTCTTGGTCTTGTTAGTCTCACAAGACCAAGAATAGCAAGAATTTCGCTCATCACTTTGTTTGGATTTTGGAATGTTTATTTGAGGTCCGCCAAGAAAAATAAATACCAACATTATTTTGAGCCGTGTAATAACACATCTGTTGCTTCTACAGCGCCTCCTCTCGCTCCTCTAGTCCACCATATTGACATTTAACTATAGGTGGTCTGTGTATATATAACGTATAGATATAAGGGGGCATAATAGCCCAACCGTTTTCATCTACCCTCCACACTATGCTGTTTGTAGGTACTAAACTATGACGTCACTGACATTTCTTAACAATTACAGGTTGGTATCTACTTCTTGACTTAGGTACACTGGGGTTACCATATATTTATTTATTCATCTTTATGTACATAATAAACCGTTTTTTCTCAAATATAAAAATTAATTTCCTTACGTTGCTATTGGAACGCTTCTGGTGAGACTACGTAGAACGCATGGACGACATTAGAATGGTCAAAATTGTTAAGGCACTTGATGGAATTAATAATTAAGATTTAACGCGACTCAATTCTGTAAAACGATCAACACATGAATGATAAAAATAATTGTACGATCGACGACGATGGGCTAAGGTTCGTCGATCATCGTCAATAATTGTCGTGAATCTTCGAGGATATACACATTGCAGCTCGCTGACAGGAGCTTCGCTACATAACTCCCCCGATATTTGTAAGTTAGGTACACATGTCATTATATCTTGTGTATGTGAGTCTATGTTTACATACAATACCTTATATACCGAGCAATAGTCAAGTGTATTCGAATAGGGTAAATAGGCAGTGGCGTTGCTTGAAATTATGGGCCCTAAGTTAAGAAGTACCTAGAACATTATTAAAAATATAAAATATAGTAGAATTTTATTTACTAATAATATTTATTTATTTATTTAGGTTAAATTTAGACAAAAAAAACAGCGTTAAGACATAGTACAATACAATAGTAACATCAAGTATTACATTTTGCCTATTACATTTTGTCGTTATGATTAATATAAAATAATACAATAAGTTTGCAAAAAATCATAAAATATGATCATAGGTTGGTTGGTACCTGTGTAGGTAAGAGAGCAACATTTCAAGTTTACAATTATTCAAAACATAATATTCTACTAAAAGGAAAAAAAAAGAAAAAAGAGAATTTGATACCGTTAAGGTTTCCTATAATAAGCGGTTATTGATCTTCTTTTGTAAAGTCTGATTTTTTTAAGAGTGCCAAAGCTCATAGAGTGACCATAGTGTAAAAGAAAAAAATATTATGGGATTTTTTTTATCATTTCATGATATAAAATGGTTGTAACTTTCACATGCATATATCTTCAAAACCTTCAAATCTTTTCATACCTATTCTTACTCCCGGTACCATGCGGCTTCAATGGGTCTATATTATTAGGTATTTTCTGCAAATGTTAATGGGCATCTCCTGGGAAAGTAATATTTAAACAAAATATTTATTTGATACTTTTTATTAGGAAAATAAAATAATACATTATGAAGTAATTAATCCTTATAATAATAAACAGTTACATATTATTTTACAAAATAATAAATTATATTTTACAAAATATTTACATAATAGTTCATTGAGGCAAACACACATACATAAATAATATATCTATGTAACTAATACAAATAAATAATGGACACTTATTCTATACTAAGACGGTGGTAACACATGCTTATAATAATAATTATATATCGATATTAAACTAAAAATAAAATACATAAGTTAGAAATAAAAAATGAAATTCTTAATTTAGAACACATGGTCACCATAAAAGATCAAACGTGCGCTCACTTCGAGAGATAGATACGTACTGTCGGGTTTGTTGATGTTTGTTGTTAAGGAAAGGTCACCAAATGGTGTAAACCAATCAGCAACCACGAGTCTACTAATACGTTTACATGCGTAAATACTATGCATTTTTTTGTTTATGTATAGAATTGGCACTTAAAAAAAAATCAGACTTTACCTATTAAGTATTTAAATGTTGTGGAACTGAGGTGGAAGATGTCAAACTCTTGAAATCTGTTATTGTATGTATCGCACATTCTATGAATTGCCATGTTTTGTGCGTAATTGGTGCGATGAATTGGAAGGTGAAATAAATGTGTATGTCTAGTTTTGCGAGTAGCAATATTAAATGAGACGATATTGAGTATTGAGGATATTGGATCTCCCAACTTCGGATGAATGCCGAAACTCCTGATTCGTGTAAACTCGTAATAAGTCTATCAGCTATACAGATTGACTGTTGTAAGGCGCAACATTAATATATATATATATATATATATATATATATATATATATATATATATATATATATATATATATATATATATATATATATATATATATATATATATATATATATATATATATATATATATATATATATATATATATATATATATATATATATATATATATATATATATATATATATATATATATATATATATATATATATATATATATATATATATATATATATATATATATATATATATATATATATATATATATATATATATATATATATATATATATATATATATATATATATATATATATATATATATATATATATATATATATATATATATATATATATATATATATATATATATATATATATATATATATATATATATATATATATATATATATCTCCTAAACTCCTGATTCGTGTAAACTCGTAATAAGTCTATCAGCTATACAGATTGACTGTTGTAAGGCGCAACATTAATATATATATATATATATATATATATATATATATATATGTTATTATTAAGTATTTTGGGGATAACCCGCGTCAAATTATGATTCCCGAGAGAATCAGTCGTCTGCCGACGTTTCGTCTGAATCACATCAGACATTTTCTAAAGGCGCCTTGTTAATAAATTTTCGTCTCGAGGGATAGTGCACGCACGTCCGTTCGAGTCGAAAGCTTACTACCAAGTGAAAGTTTGAAAGGAAGCCGCGTCAAGTGTTAGTGGAGGGGTGGGTTTCCCCAATGACGTCATTATTGCGTTTTGTTTGGCTTTTAAAAAGTCCGAAAGATAAAATACCATTAGAGTCACACGGTATTTACGAAATCCCATGCGGTGATTGCTCAAAAACATACATAGGCAGGACAAATCGCAGAATCTCGGCGCGCGTCTCTGAACATCGCGTAGATGTTAAAAACCGGAAACTAACTTCATCTCTTGTAAATCACTCATTGACCGAAAATCACTCCATAGACTTTGAAAATTCAAAAGTAGTCGCGAATATTAACAATGAAACATTTAGAATTTACAGGGAAGCAATCGAAATATATAAAAGAAGCAACAGTATAATGAATAACAGGGACGATAGCATTCGAATCCCGACCGCATGGACAAGTGTACTTGAAAACAACATTTTTAAAAACCATAGTAATCAAACTACCAATATTTCAAACAATAGTCACATTAAAAACATTAGTAAAATTCTTAGTAAGCCGAAAACTGATAATCCACCTGTAAACAATATACCGTTAAGTACTAGAGCCACTAGAAGCCAAACAAAACGCAATAATGACGTCATTGGGGAAACCCACCCCTCCACTAACACTTGACGCGGCTTCCTTTCAAACTTTCACTTGGTAGTAAGCTTTCGACTCGAACGGACGTGCGTGCACTATCCCTCGAGACGAAAATTTATTAACAAGGCGCCTTTAGAAAATGTCTGATGTGATTCAGACGAAACGTCGGCAGACGACTGATTCTCTCGGGAATCATAATTTGACGCGGGTTATCCCCAAAATACTTAATAATAACATATTTTGTACTCGCGAAAACCTTAGATTAAACATATATATATATATATATATATATATATATATATATATATATATATATATATATATATATATATATATATATATATATATATATATATATATATATATATATATATATATATATATATATATATATATATATATATATATATATATATATATATATATATATATATATATATATATATATATATATATATATATATATATATATATATATATATATATATATATATATATATATATATATATATATATATATATATATATATATATATATATATATATATATATATATATATATATATATATATATATATATATATGAAATTATTATTATCTTTGGGGTTATCCCGCGTCAAAATCAGATCCTTGGAAGGATCTTTCGTCAACCGACGTTTCGCCTGGATCACACCAAGCATCTTCAGGGCCTTGTTGATAGATTCTCGCTTCGTGTGTCAGTGCAAGCACGTCCGTTCGAGCCGAGAACCTAGCACCAAGTGAAGATTGGAAAGTTAAAGTTTAAACTGTTGGGGTAGATGGGTTTTCCCCGCTTTTGTTTGCCTTAATGGCTTTTGACTGGCTTCTGGTGATTCGCCTCACGCTTAATGATGTATTTATTGTATTAATTTTATTTGTTTGGCGTTTAACATTTAATGGGTTTACTGTAATGGGATTTTTATTGCTGTCAATTTCTGAGGTATTTAATGAATGTTTTATAATGTTATTTTTATTTTTATTGTCGATTCTATTTTTATGTAAGATATTTTTCCAGGCCAGCGGGAGACGCACACCATCGTCTCGATTATTCACGACATTCTTCCTTTTGTAAATTTCGATTGCCTCTCTATAAATTCTTACTGTTTCTGTGTTAATACTTGCAACTACGCGTGCATTATCGAAATCGATTTGGTGTCCTTCGTTCAGAGTATGTTGGACTAGTGAAGACTAGAGCGATCTGATTTTGACGCGGGATAACCCCAAAGATAATAATAATTCCATATTTTCAAATACCCGTGAAAACCTTTCTAGTAACATATATATATATATATATATATATATATATATATATATATATATATATATATATATATATATATATATATATATATATATATATATATATATATATATATATATATATATATATATATATATATATATATATATATATATATATATATATATATATATATATATATATATATATATATATATATATATATATATATATATATATATATATATATATATATATATATATATATATATATATATATATATATATATATATATATATATATATATATATATATATATATATGTTATATTTGATGTTTTCACGGGTGAAATATGTTATAATATTTTTATCTCGGTTTTCCCGTGTCAGTAGGTCTTGACTAAGACCATTTGTCTTCCAAATGAGAAGGAAGACAAATGGTCTTAGTCAAGACCTACTGACACGGGAAAACCGAGATAAAAATATTATAATATATATATATATATATATATATATATATATATATATATATATATATATATATATATATATATATATATATATATATATATATATATATATATATATATATATATATATATATATATATATATATATATATATATATATATATATATATATATATATATATATATATATATATATATATATATATATATATATATATATATATATATATATATATATATATATATATATATATATATATATATATATATATATATATATATATATATATATATATATATCACAATAAACTACATTGTTCTTCTTCTTGACGAAGGATGGTGACCATCGTGACTATCTCCACCCACTTTATTCACAGCGGCTCAAACAACAGTGACGGATACCTTTTCTAAAGCACTGTCTCAGGTTTCAGAGTCACGCCATTCTTCGTCGTCCTGGGGGGCAAGTCTGGTTCGATCGGCGAAATCAAAACCCTAGTGATTACCCATATCATGGATATAATTATCGTTTGGAGTTCTATGACATCTAAAGATATTATAGAACTCCATATAATAATTATATCCATGATATGGGTAATCACGAGGGTTTTGATTACGCCGATCGAACTAGACTTGGCCCCTGGTCATCTTCTCCCTTTCATACTTCCTTGGATTACAAACTACGTTATAGTAGAACAAAAAATATTATTTGACTCCCGAATGGGAAAAAATCCAATTTTTGCGTATATGCAATTAAAAAAAATATTCGATTTACACACACATTGGTACATGTAGGTAAACAAGCCAAAAATGAAATAATATTTCTGGCGCAGTTCAGGGGTAACATCTGTACGAGACACCGTCATATCATTTATAAGGACTGTTGTTTTCATTGTTTAAAAATAAACTAATTTCTCTACTATTTGCATGTAACACATGAGATCCAACTGTCGATAGCGACAGTATGTAAAGTTGAATAATAAGTACCAAACCATAAATCCAAATTATTTAATATTTTAAGATATTTTGTTTTCTATACAACACATATAGGTATGTATGTCAAGATAGGACAGTATGGAGGTCAGTTCTTTTTTCTACCCGTAATATGAAAACAGCATGATGGTATGTATATGTATGTATGTTTGGAGATTAGTATCAAACTATTAAGTCTTCTTAGATATTGTGAGTAGGCTACTGACATACAAATTGTATGAAGCAATGTCGTCACTAAATTCAATTTTTAAAAAAATTGGTAAGAAAGTATGAAATATATTACTATGTATAATGTAGACATTTCTTATAGAAAATTAAATTATCTAGTTTTTGTACATGTTTCGGCATTTTTCGACATTTTTAAAGAAATGGAAATAAAGGCAGTTAAAGACAAAAATTTGCCATACCAACTTTTTGCTTGTCAATAAAAATAGTTTGGAAAAACCCTGGAACTGTTTTTCAAAATCCATTTCGAGATACTATATTTGACTATATTTGTACAAAATTTCAGCGTTTTGGCTTTTATAGTTTTTGAGATATGTGGACAAATGCTATAAAAATTAAAATGTTGATAACCCCTGACTGGAATAAAAATTATAAATACTGAGTATAAAAATTTTGTGTAGGTACCTACCTAAAATTGTCTATATATTATGAAAATTTTGGCTTTGTGAATCCAGCGGATCAAAAGTTATAAGGGACGGACGGACAGACACACACAGACACACAAAACTCACATAAAATGTTCTACTCCGAATTCTGAATAAATCCATGTATGGGAACATATATGCTGCGAAGCCTCTAAGTTGGTGTTTTTAGCATGCGAAAAGTCCACTACGCCATACAAAATGTTCCTAGTATTCATTATACGCGGGTCTTGGCTTAATACTTTGTCGATATGTTAAGAAAATAAATTCTCTTGAACAAATCGACAGAACAAATCGACAGTTGGATTATTGAACGATAGAATAATAGAAATGAATACCTACATATGTAAAATCACTGATTTCATACATACATACATACATACATACCATCACGCCATGTCCCTTACGGGGTAAGCAGAGAGAATTGAGCGCCATACTTCTCTATTTTTGCACACATTTCTGGCTTCAAAATGAATTATTCCCTTACATGGATTTACTGATTTCAAAATGAATTATTTAATGCATATAGAATAACAATGGAATATTTCAATTTTTTTTATTAAGGGGGGGGACTGCTGCCAACGTACCTATTTTTCAATTTGATATACCATCATTATTTCTTATCAAATCGTTTTGAAAAAAATAATTTAGATAGTTTGGATATTAATAAACAAAAATGTACCTTAACTTTTTGATAATGTTCTGTATAAATTCTTGTAGAAAAATAATGGCATACACCGATTTTCAACGTTTATCATATATTTTTAATAAACTATAAGGCGTAGAGTATATAATATTTATTTAAATTAAAGAAGACAAAAATATCTAGAAAAATATGATGTGACGTTGCATTAATGCTTCAGGTTTAGTAAATAAACCTAAAAAAATATTTATTTTCCATTCAGCGCCATTGCGCCATTGCAACGTCATAACATATTTTTCCAGGTATTTTGTTCTTCTTTAATTTATAAAAAAAATATTGCTCTATACCTTATATTTTTTTAGAAATTTAAAATAAATGTCTAAAATCGGGGTATGCTTATTATTTTCCTACAAGAATATATACAGAACATAATCAAAAAGTTAAGGTATATTTCACTTTATTAATATCCAAACTATCTAGGTTATTTTTTCAAAATGATTCGTTTAGTAATAATGATGGTATATCAAATTGAAAAAATAGGTACGTTGGCAGCAGTCACCCTCTTAATTCCGTTTTTAAAAAATCCATTTAAATTGTGTTGGTATGTTCTGAAAATATTTACAGATTGATAAGGATTATTTTTACAAATTATAAAATGTTTACATCGATATTTGTAAATTGGGTCCTTATGTTTTGCATGAACCTGCTGTTACGTAGCTACGCCACTGTAAACAGTTTACCTTATTGAACCTATCGATTTCAGTGACCTTTCTTAACAAAACATACGATATTTATTATTCAGCGTGGACAAACCCTCACTGTACTAGGCTACGTTCACAATGAACGCCGAGTGCACTTAGTGACGCTCTAAGCCATTCATCATACAAATCAATTTTATTGTGACAATTCCCCTACACTAGCGCATCACAATTCTGCATTGAACAGAATTCAGAAGTTAAGTAATGAATATGTATGCTAACGATATGGATCTGTTTATGGGCAATATACATCAATAACCACAGGAATCTACGTGTTAAATTCCACTGATCGTATTTAATTTTATTTTACGTTATTCATTTAATACCTACTCTACCAATTATGTTTATTTGTTCATTAATGAACAAATAAACATAATTATGAAACATAATTATGGTCCTTACGTATGAAATTGGTGTTTTGCCATACTGGCAACTTTGATCTCAAATATCTTCTCTCTGGTTAGGAATTCCAAATTCAAATTTATACAGCTATTTACTCATGTATTTGTGTTTTGAAAATTATAATTCATTTGTTTTTTCTTCAATTGTTTTTTTCTTTGCGTCACTCAGTTTACAAAATGGAAAACATGAAATATCGCGTTATTTACGAGTACGAGTTCCACCGTGGCACCAGTGCTGCAAAAACGTCTTGAAGGATTAATGATGTGTATGGCGACGGTGCCGCAAAAGAAAACACAGTGCGTTTTTGGTTCCAACGTTTTCGTTCTGGAAATTTCGACCTGCAGAACAAGCCCCTAGGACGGCCGGAGACCAAAGTTGATAATGAAGAATTGAAGGCTATTGTGGAAGCAGATCCATCGCAAACCCCACATCCGTGTTAGCTGCAGGCTGCGGTGTTAGTGATAAAACTGTTTTAATACAATTGAAGCAAATTGGGATGGTGAAAAAGCTTGAAAGGTGGGTACCTCACGAATTGAGTGAAGCAAATCAACAAACGCGCGTTGACTGCTGCGTTGCATTACTCAACCGGCACAATAATGAAGGGATTTTATATCGAATCATTACCTGTGATGAAAAGTGGATCCTGTACGATAATTGGAAGCGCTTATCGCAATGGCTGAACCCTGCCGAACCAGCCAAACCATGTCCCAAGCGAAAATTGACTCCAAAAAAGTTACTTGTGAGTGTTTGGTGGACTAGTGCTGGTGTCGTTCACTACAGCTTTCTTAAATCTGGCCAGACGATAACAGCAGATGTCTATTGTCAGCAACTGCAAACCATGATGGAAAAGCTAGCTGCTAAACAACCGAGGCTGGTTAATCGCTCTAGGCCACTGCTGCTTCATGATAACGCTAGACCACACACTGCACAACAGACGGCTACCAAATTAGAGGAGCTTCAATTGGGATGTCTAAGACATCCACCGTACTCTCCGGACCTTGCCCCAACAGATTACCATTTTTTTTTGAAATTTGGATAACTTCTTGCATGGGAAAAAATTCAACTCCGATGGGGCAGTCCAAACCGCTTTCAAAGATTTTATTGATTCCCGTCCGAATAGTTTTTTTGGTAAAGGGATCGATGAACTACCTATGAGATGGCAAAAGTGCATAGATAGCAATGGAACATACGTTGATTAAATAAATATATTATATTAAAAAAATCGACTTTATGTTCCTCCCATACAAACGCCAATTTCATAAGAGACCCAGTTTCTTAGAAGAAGAATGTATTTTTGCTTCGTTTTAATTACAATAAGTTACTTCTGGTCGTATATTGTTTCGACTTCTGACAAATATTATTATAGGTTTTATTAAACACGCAACAGTTTCATTGATAGCCATTAGCCATATTCAATTCAATTATGTTTTTTTGATTAAAAAATAACGTGGATTCTGTAGTAACTCTGGCAACATCGATTAAATTAAAAATAAAACAAACATGTCGGAAAATTGTGAACAAAATAATATTGACATTACCCATAGCTCTTGGAGCTCCTAGCTACTACATAATATGTACTTAGATAGTCTATGCTACATACTACGAATATAATATTACGTCCGATTTTATAAGTTTTTGAGAACGTTCCGTCTAAAATAGGTACGTTCTTATTCCACCTAGTTCAAGTTGATATTCTATAACAAACGCATACAAAAACTCCTTTATTAATCGCATCAGAAATACTTTTAACTCCTTTATACAATAATCTCGACTGCTTCAAAAAAAAAGTAACTGCTATCCTCAACAACACGCAACAATAAATTAAATTTTACTATCATACACACCTGCATACACACTCTCACACATAGACACATACACATACACCCTCCCACAAAACCCACACATACATACTTCCATATTTTACTTATTGACGATACGACCTATTTTCCTATCAGGCATTAAAAATATTAAAAAAAATCTATATTATCTGTTCACCATATTATACCGTTTAACTTTTTTTCCTTCAGACTATCCGTGCATTAAAAGTAGATACCTACAGTGACCAAAGGACAAATAAAACCAAACCATACTAACTAAACGTACAAACCGTGTTACAATAGACCCTTTGATAAAACTACAAAAATCCGTATTAAAAATAATCTACAAGGTACCAATCCGCACTCCATTCGACGCATTATTTAATGACTTTAATATTATACTAAAAATATCACAATTATACGCAAAGAACGCTTGTACATACATATATTTATTTATTTATTTATTTATTTATTTATTTAGGGACAAATGCAGTCTTAAAATACTAAAATGGAATAATACACTATAAAATAAGACAAACAGACCAATTACATATGTCCACAGATATTAAATATAAAACATTTCAAACATCATAAATTTAAATATAACTAAGATGTATGTTTGCCTGTGACGGGAAAGGAAAAGGATGGGAAAAGGATTATGACAGTTAAATTGTTATATTTTTGTTACAAACAACAACTCAAAATGTAAATAAAAGTATACAAAAGATAATATTAGAAAAAACAAAAATAACTAACAAAAAAAAAAAAAAATTCAACATATATAAAAACATAGACAAACTTGACTCTACGCAAACATTAATACCAACTAGACAGACCGAACAGGCTAAACTCCTAATACCTAGACTCAAGACAACTTTTGGACAAAGAAATTTTCTGTATTTTGGAGTCAAATTATACAACGAACTACCTTTAACACTACTATTAATCACCTGAACTTTGAAAATACTCCCATAGTTATTAACCAAAACTGAAAACTAATAAGACATCTATACACTGTCTCAGAACAGGTTTTACCTAGTGAGGCAGTTTATGACAATATTAAAATATCTAGAAACTATTATGTAACGTAATGTACATAAGTTTAATATATTATTACGCATTTAAAAATTTTGTTACAAGATATAAGGAAAAAAGTGTATTTTATATAAATAAATAAAAAAAAAACCTATAACCATATTATGGCGACTGTACTGGCTTGGCACAATTAATTTTTTTTTTTTTTTTAATAAAAAAATGAATATGTCCTTGTTAAACAAGTACATATACATCTTCCTACGTTCCCTAAAATAAGCAAATAAATGCTTGTGCTATAGGTGAACGAAATCGATCGAGGCAGGATTCGAACTCGCGACCACTGGATTACTAACCCAGCGCGCTAACCGCTCTGCCACCGACCCATCTAAATTATTATAATTTATAAGTACCTACGTATATTGAATATCAACCTACTAAATTTACTTTTTCAGCATTATTTTTAAAATAATTTAAAAAAAAATCTGTTATTGGCTTTGATTTTAATTGAATTTTAGACCTTTACAATGCCAAGTCACTTTGGCAAAAACGTTAGGTTATTATTATAAAAAATATCGTGGAAATATACGAATTAATTTATTTATTTATTAATTATAAAAAATGCCTTCGTTCAGAAGTGGACGGAAAAAGGCTCAAGAAGAAGAAGAATAATAAATTCAAGTAATTCTATTGGCGCGTCGATAGCAAAATTAAAACATTGAAAAAGCATGGACTAATTAGATTAGTGTGTTTCTTTGAATTGAATAATGCGAGATCAACTCAAATTCATCTAAATGTAAAGATAATGATGAAATGATATTCAGTGTAACAGAAATACTCCCAGTTAACAAATTATACATTTATCGAGTCATATTAAATCATTACTTCTCTAATGAATATAAATATATATAATTCCAGACAAGTTGTGCAAAATAAATTGATAATTCCCAGATGTACAAACTATTACGGTGAAATGACACTGAAAGTAAACATACCGAAAATATTTAACACCCTTCCAAGTGGTATGTCCTCAATTTTCTCAAAGCCTCAATGAAAAACTCACTACAAAAAGGCATTCGAAATTGGTGAATGTTGCAATTGCGTAAAGTGGTCACTTAAGCCAGCCGATGGCGAATGATAACATTGCTTTTCTAGAAAAATAACACCCATTTTCCAAAAAAGAAAAAAAAAATCGCATAACAACCCTGCTTTTCTATTAAAATAATACCCATTTTCCAAAATATAACGCGAATAATAATAACATCGCTATTCTACAAAAATAACACACAATTTCCTAAAATAAAAAGCGAATAATAACACCGTTTATCTACAAAAATAATACGCCTTTTCCAAAAAAATAACGCTTATAATAATGTCGCTTTTCTATAAAATATCACCCCTTTTCCAAAATACTAATGCGAAAAATAACACCACTTATCTACTAAAATTACACCCCTTTTCCAAAAAATCACGAGAGAAAAACACCACTTTATTACAACAATAATACCTTTTTTCCAAAAATAACTGGAATAATAACACTGCTTATCAACAAAAATAATACCCTTTTTCCCAAAATATAACGCGAATGATAACACCTCTTTTCTAACAAAATAACACCCCTTTCTAAAAAAATAATGCGTTAGTAATACCTGTTCTATACAATAATATACCCTTTTCCAAAAAATGATTCGAAGAACAACACTGCTTTTCTACAAGAATAAGAAAAAGAATAAATAATGCCTTTTTCGAAAAAAATTAACGCGAGTAATAACACCTCAATTCTACCAAAAGACACCTCTTTTCCAAAAAATGAACGAGAAAAAAACACCACTTTATAACAATAACAATACCTCTTTTCCAAAAATAATTCGAATATCAACACTTATTTTTTACAAAAATAATACCCCTTTTACAAAAAATACGCGAATATTTAAATCGATCTTCTACATAAATAAGAACGCTGTTCCAACAAATAAAGCGAGTACGAACACAACTTCTCTACAAAAATTAAACCCCTTTTCAACAAAATAACCCTAATAATAAATCGCATTTCTACAAAAATAGCACCCCATTTCCAAAAAAAAACGCATATAATAATACGTCTTAAATACAAAAATAATATCCTTTTTTCAAAAAATAACGAGAATAGTAACATCTCTTTTCTACCAAAATAGCACCCTTTTTCAAAAAAATAACGAGAATATTAACACCACTTTTTGACAAAAACAATACCCCTCCTTCGAAAAAAATAACGCGAGTAATAACACTTCTTTTCTACCAAAATTACATCCCTTTTCCAAAAAATAACGAGAATAATTACATCACTTTAAAAAAATAATACATTTTTCCATAAAAATAACGCGAATATAACACCTCTTTTCTATAAAAATTACACCCCTTTTCAAAAAATAACGAGAATAATAACACCTCTTTTTGACAAAAATAATACCCCTTTTTCGAAAAAAATATCGTCAATAGTAACACCTCTTTTCTATCAAAATTACACCCTTTTTCCAAAAAAATAATGCGTTATTAATACCTGTTCTATACAATAATATACCCCTTTTCCAAAAAATAACTCGAATAACAACACTGCTTTTCTACAAGAATAAGATTAAGAATAAATAATACCATTTTCGAAAAAAAATAACGCGAGTAATAACACCTCTTTTCTACCAAAATTACACCCCTTTTCAAAAAAATAATGCGTTATTAATACCTGTTCTATACAATAATATACCCCTTTTCCAAAAAATAACTCGAATAATATTTTTTCTATAAGAATAAGAATAAGGAATACCTTTTTCCAAAAAATAAGGAGATAATAACACCACTTTTTTTACAATAATAATACCTCTTTTCCAAAAAATAACTGGAATAATCACACTGCTTCTCTACAAGAATAATACCCTTTGTCCAAAAAAATAACCCGAAAATTAAAACCTCTTTTCAACCAAAGTTACACTCCTTTTCAAAAAATATCGAGAATTATAACACCACTTTTTAAAAAAATAATACCTTTTTTCCAAAAAAATGACGCGAATAATAACACCTCTTTTCTATCAAAGTTACACCCCTTTTCAAAAAAATAACGAGAATAATAACACCTCTTTTTGACAAAAATAATACCCCTTTTTCGAAAAAAATAACGCAAATAGTAACACCTCTTTTTTATCAAAATTACACCCTTTTTCCAAAAAAATAATGCGTTAATAATACCTGTTCTATACAATAATATACCCCTTTTCCAAAAAATAACTCGAATAACAACACTGCTTTTCTACAAGAATAAGAAAAAGAATAAATAATGCCTTTTTCGAAAAAATAACGCGAGTAATAACACCTCCTTTCTACCAAAATTACACCTCTTTTCAATAAAAAATAATGCTTTGATAATACCTGTTCTATACAAAAATATACCCCTTTTCCAAAAGTAACTCGAATAATATCACTGCTTTTCTATAAGAATAAGAATAAAGAATAACTTTTTTCCAAAAAAATAATGTGAGTAATCTCTTTTCTACCAAAATAACACCGTTTTTATACAAAAATAACACCCTTTTTCCTACAAAATAAAAAAAACACTTTTCTACCAAAATGACGAGACTTTTCCAAAAAATAACGAGAAAAAACACCACTTTATTTCAATAATAATATCTCTTTTCCAAAAATAACTCGAAAATCAACACTTTTGTTTTACAAGAATAATACCCTTTTTCCAAAAAAAAAACCTTTTTTCCTAAAATTTTAAGCGAATAATAACACCACTTTTCTACAAAAATAACACCCCTTTTCCAAAAGACTAAAGCGAATAATAACACCATTTATTTCAAAAATAGTTCCCCTTTTCCAACACAATAAATCTAATAATGACATCGCTTTTCTTTAAAAATAACCCCCTTTTTCGCCAAAATTACATCCCTTTTCCAAAAAAATAACGAGAATAATAACACCACTTTTTTACAAAAATAATACCCCATTTCAAAACCAAACGCGAACAGATACTCCGCTTTTTTACAAAAATAATACCCCTTTTCTAAAATATAACTCGAATAATAACACTGATTTTCTCTAAGAATAATACCTTTTTTCAAAAAAAACGCGAATTGTAAAACCTCTTTTCTACTAAAATTACACACTTTTTCATAAAAATAACGTGAAAAATAACACCACTTTTGTACAATAATAATACCTCTTATCAAAAAATAACTGTTATAATAACATTGCTTCTCTACAAGTATAAAACCCTTTGTCCAAAAAAATAACCCGAATAATAATACCTCTTTTCTACCAGAATTACACCCCTCTTCCAAAATATAACGAGAATAATAACACCACTTTTTAAAAATGATAATACCCTTTTTCAAAAAAAAATACTGCGAATGATAACACCTATTTTCTACCTAAATTCCACCCCTTTTCCAAAAAACAAACAGATAATAACACCACTTTTTCACAATAATAATACTTCTTTTCCAAAATATAACTGGAATAATAGCACTGCTTCTCTACAAGAATAATTCCGCTTTTTGCAAAAAATAATGCGAATAATAACACATCTTTTGTACCAAAATTACACCCTTTTTCCAAAAAATAACGCGAGTAATAACACCTATTTTCTACCAACTACCCCTTTTACGAAAAATAACGAGAATAATAACACCACTTTTTCTAATAAAAATATTTCTTCCAAAAAATAACTCCAATTGCTTTTCTACAAAAATAATCGTTTCAATTCTAGTACAAGTGGCTATGAGATAGTATTAGTGATTTACATGTGTTTCTTATAGCAGATCATTATTCTGTTTTCCGCGGACGCAAGCCCACGTAAACTTTATGTCGAGAAAACTTTAGTTCATCGTTCGTAACGCAGTATTCTGATTGGAGCGAAATACGTATGACATTCGACAGGTGTATTTAATGCGGCATAGTTTTGTGTAAAGACAAAAAACGACGCGTACACACATTCGTTCGTTCGCAGACTATAATTATGAATGACAGCTCGTGATACGTACATAACTTTCACTTTACATTCTGTGATACGTACCTATAGATTAGCGGAACTTATTGCAAAATATTAAACATGAATGAGAATAAGGGCACAAGTAAACATAACGTGTAGAAGGTCATAGAAAACATTGATTTATAAACGTTTTTTTTTACATTTAAGACCACTCATACGTATTTATAATATACATAATGTGTACCTACATTCATGTTTTCCTAATACCTAAAGATTACAAAGAAGATCGGCCCATTTGTTAAGAGATTATCTCTGTCTATGTTTTCATCAAGAGACTCTTCAGACTCTTCAGATTCGAATATAACAAATTGTTGTCGAGTTTCACAAATTGAAAATAGAAAAACTTCTCCAAAAGTAATCGCATTTTCTCTCCCAACTTTTCCTCGACTTTCGGCCATTTTCGTTCAAGGTAGATGGCAACAATGTAATTTAAGCTGTCGGCTTTTGGAAATTTTCAAATTTCCAAACTTTTTATTTATTTTTTAACAGCGAGTCGTTTGTTGATGTAAAGAATGGCGGACACGTAATGTAATCAGAGATGAGAACGTGTTGTTTAAGAGAAAGATATTGTTCATTGTGTATAAAACCAGAACCACAACTAAATTAAAAATATAGTACTGCCTCAGAACAGACTCGTCTAGTGAGAAAAATACCTAACAACCCTACTGATTCCCGAATATTAACGTTTTAAAAATCTTTAACGATTCTACATGTATTCATTATTACCGTTTTTTGCATTTTTATCATTAAGTTTTTCGATAAATTTAAAATTTATAAATTACGGATTATCGATTTTGGAATAATGCCAGTGGCTGAAATAATGAACGGTTATATTATTATTTTACGAGAATGCCAAAGTCTTTTAATCTCGTTACCTAAAGCGGTTTATTTTCTAATTTTTTCATCAAAAGTTTTTATAATATTACTAGAATTTGGAATATCCACGTCGCAAATGTGTGTTTTTTTTTTAATTTGATCATGTATTACTTTATCGGGTCTGTTATGTTGAATTGACCGGTCAGTTAATATTGTTTTATCGTAATAAAGCGGAATATATATTTTTGTTATTTTTATTGACAAACATTTTTTCAACATCTCAATAGAAACGAAGTTGGGATATTGTAGAAGAACCAGGGACTCGAGGCAACTACAGGGCTTACGACCTGTCATCGGCTGGTTTACGCGATCACTTTATGCGCTTGCGTAACGTTCACCAATTATGCCTTCTTATTGAGTTCCCTTATCGATGTAATTTTTGAAAGTTCCATATATTTGAATAGTGTGTAACATTTTACCTGAAAATAATGCATTATTACTATTGCCATCTATGGAGTAACGGAGAAACCTTTTTGTAACGCCATCAATTGAGAAATTGAGAAATTAATTTTTATTACTTCCCCTACTTCTTCTTCTACAATATCCCAACTTCGTCTCCATTGAGATGTTGAAAAAATGTTTGTCAATAAAAATATCATTTGACTCCCGAAAGGGAAAAAAATCCAATGTTTACGTATATGCAATTAAAAAAGAATATTCGATTTATATATTTTTGTATTATTATTATTATTGAAATATATAATTTTATTTAATTACAATCTCGTTTAGTTTCGTTTGATATATTCCGTGTTCCTGAAGCAAAGAAACTTTGTGCAGGAAAATATTTTAAGTCATTTTAAAATGAAATCATTTTTTAAGTTAAATTGTCCTAGTTAAAGTGAAAATAATATACTGAACCTGTCGATTGCCCGAAACACAACGTGTATGGCGCACAACGTAAGAGTAATAAATACGATTTGTTAAGCTCCAAAGGTGTCTGAGTTTCCATTGATAACAAGAAGAAATATAAATCCATATGAAGTAAGGAAATAATGAAGTTTTACCTGTCAAAGACAAGCATGGCTGGACAGCGCTGAAGACGAGGATATCCTCCCTGACACTGCCAGTAGCGGTTGCAGGATTTACCAAGAGCCACGTTTCCATTGGCGTCTTCGTTGCACAGGGCTGGAATTGTAACAATACATTATGAAAAATTTATTAAAAGTCAATTTTTTAAGAGGTCAGTAATGGTGGGGAGCGTTCCGGAAAAAAAAATCACCGATAAGACGGAACGACCAGGTCAAAGAAGCTTTACCTAGGAACGAAGCTCAAACGCTTATGAATGCATTTGTTGTGTCAAGGCTGGATTTCTGTAATGCTTTTTATGCGGGTTGTCCAAATATCAGCTTGATTAATTACAAATAGCTGCGAGGTTAAATACTTCTTCTTAACGAACTGCACTGGTTGAAATGTCCAGAATGAGTGGACTATTGCTGGAGACACAGAAGCCTGGAGGAGAAGAGAGAGAGAGAGAGAGAGAGATGTCTATTTCCATTTCTTGGAAGGACTTTCTAGAAGTCGGCTTTCTTTAGGTTTGGTTTTCTTTCTTGATTACCCCTGGCCCCTTTGACGGTACTTAAGTCTGTCATTCGTGACTCGAGTTAGTTCTAGAACTTTCTTCTTAGTCTAGCCTATCTTACGATATCCTCAACACCGCACGGCCTTCCGATCTCTGTATTTCGTACTTTACCACGAAGGGTTTCATCCAGCGATATTTCTGAGTACCATCATTTCGCTGGTTCCAAAGAGGTTAAGAGTTTAAAAAAATAAAATAAAGTATTAGTGTAGGTACTTACGATGTTTTTGGCATCCGTCGACATTCTCTGGCCAGTCGCAGCTGTGGGCATTCTCGTTGTACAGCAGACCTCCGATACAGAGTTGCTCTGTGGCCGTACCGTTCCAGCATGTCCAATATCTGGTGCAGGAAGTCTCGTGACCAAATATACCGTAAAGCCAGTCGCAGTGCTCAACACCAATTGGAGGATCTGAAACATTAATTGATATTAATAATTTAACACTTTACGTCGATCCACCTACAGTATTGTAGCATACATACGCACTAATTTGATACGCGATGGATGCCTGTCAAAACTGAATATTGTGGCGATCGGTTCTCTCTTCCGTCTTGGTCTTGCATTTCCAATCTTAATCAGGGTCTTGCATTCCCAATCTTGATCAGGGTCTTGCATTTCCAATCTTAATCAGGGTCTTGCATTCCCAATCTTGATCAGGGTCTTGCATTCCCAATCTTAATCAGGGTCTTGCATTCCCAATCTTGATCAGGGTCTTGCATTCCCAAACTTGGTCTTGGTCTTGCATTCCCAATCTTAGTCTTGCTCTTGCATTCCCAATCTTGGCCATGGTCTTGCATTACTTGTCTAGGCCTTAGTCTTGCAAATCTTTAAGGTCTTACAACTTGTAATAAAACATTATTTTTTTTAATTTTTATGATAAAATTCAGTGATTACAATGAAATATGTCAAAAACACCAATTTATTGTATAAATCTATAGTTTAAATTGCCTATTTAAAAATAAATATGTAATACAGGTCAAGATTGAGGGTCGTCGTGGAATTGGAAGAAGGCAGATGTTTTGGCTGCTGCGCAATATCCGACAGTGGACTGGAATAACGCGGGTAGGAGAGCTGGTCCGAATGGCGCAGGACAGAGAGGCATCCTCCAGAGTGATCGCCAACGTCGGGGGGACCTTATACGGCACACAGAGAAGAAGAAGAATACCTTTAAATTTTTGAAGGCCGCAAGACTCCTGTTTTAATTCATTTTATTTCGTTGAATTTAATTTCACTTTTGGTCCTGCATCTACACACGTGATCTTAGTCTTTCAAGTCTCGAAATAATAATAATAATAAAAATAAACACTTCCTTGTACCCTGCGCAAGTGGCGAATTTATTGCCGTATGGCAATTTCTTCCAACTAACCAGTGTTTGACTAAATTTTTGACCTATTAAAGTCTGTTTGTTGGCGCCAGAATAAAGCTACCATGTAGATAAAATTCATACAAAAATAAAACATTAATTATGTTTGGAGGATACGAAATTTCACTGCGATAAGCTGCAGTGCTATTAACGAGGATACAACATGCATAAATAAACTTGACAAAGGATCTTTATATTGTTAAAGTGGATATTACGGAAATATGACGTCTGTTTCATGTTAGGGAAAAACTGGCGAGAGAGATAGTGAGATCCTTTACGATATTTAATCTGTTCATAATAAAATTATGTTTATTTAAATACATTCGTCCAAGAGAATAATTAACCGAAGTATTTTAAAATTTGCAAACCTTCCTTAGTTCTCGGAAAAAGTTCCATTTATTTATCTTGTTAATTTGGTTTAACCCTTTAAGGGAATTGTCTCAAACAAAAAAAAAACAGATAATTTCTAGTACCGTACCACATAGAAATTAAAATTATTTTACTAAGTTTAGTCTATCGATCGACAATTCTTGATATAATTCCATTGTATGTAGATAGATATATCATAGATATAAAAAAAATACTTGGTAATAGTTCTGTTGATTTCATTTGATTATCGACGCGTTTCGTGCAAGGCACATTGTCAGAATAATACTCTACAAGACTGAGACTAGTGGTTATGTATATACAAACTTTACATGACAGGTGTATAAAAATGTTGGTTTTTGAACAGTTGAAAAGTAAGTTATATCCTAAATGCAAATGAATCTACAAAAAATCTACGTTTTAATACAATGAAAGTAGTAGTTGGGTCACTGGTTGTAGTCCCCTGTGTCCATTAGATCTGTAACATTCTGTCGTTTTCTTTTGATGAATAGGTAATATTTTAAAAGGAAGGATAGATTAATACCAGAAGAGGAATTAAATTTTGCTAATAAGTCAGCTGTTTCATTACTTTCGATGCCAGGCGTAGTTTAATACTATGTATGTAGAAAAACTTAAATTTTTAATCGTATGTAAAGGACACTTTCAGTTACTATTGTAACTAAAATAGGAACACACTAAAATTGTAGATTTTAAATTTAAGGTCTTATTTTAGAGTTATAAAATATCAACTTGGACTAAATGGAATAGGAACTTACCTATTTTGGCTGGAACGTTCTTAAAAAGTTTCTGAATCAGACGTGTTTTGAATAATTATTAAAATTATGAAATTTTAATCTTTTTATAATTATTCATAATACGTCTGATTCAGTAACTTTTTAAGAACGTTCCATCCAATATAGGTACCTACGTTTCTATTCCATTTGGTCCAAGTTGATATTTTATAACGCTAAAATAAGACGTTCCTATTTTAGTTACAATAGTTACTGAATAGGGGATACGTGTCTTCTCTCGAAGGTAACTAACTGTACGTACTGTTTGTAAGTAAAAAGTAGTTTCTTTTTTTACAAAACTTTCACGGCTGGGCGGGTAGGCATACTAAGGAGACGAATCAAAAATGAATATCTCTAACATAATATCAACAAATCAACAGAATCAAACTGAAAACAGTTTCAGCATGCATTGTCATCGGTAATATACATGGAACGTAATAAACAAAATGGGACGTAATAAATAAACAACAAAAAGAAAAAAATCAAGAAAATAAAAAAACATGGACAGCCAAGACTCAATATTGAAATAATTTCACCTTCAAAGAGTGTTCTCAGCCAGATAATGTTTCTAGTCAGAGTCTATAGGCGGTGAATAGGTCAATCCATTATGAAGTTGCAAATTTGTTGTTGTTAATTGAAAATTTTGACGGAAAAAATAAATTAAATCTCGTCTGTTCCAATATTGACAGTGGGGAGGGTGTGCGGGAGGAGTGGAGCGGCGCGGCGGGTCAGGGACCGAAAATAGCCAAAAAGAGAGGGAAGAAATATCTTTGTTTACCCATCTGTGAGAGAGACCGCCAAGAAAGGTCTTTTACGGAATACATAATAATATATACATAAGGAATACGGCGGATATACACAATTACACTTCGTTTGGTGGAAAGTAGGACAGTAATATAAACAATCAAGAAAAGTAGCTCATGGAGTCTTTTGAATAAGCACTTTGTAATTCAGTTTTGGGATATGGTATAAAGGGTTGGAGAGGAACTAATAAATCTATTCTTGTTCCCTCGGAGAATGCACAGAAATCAATTCTGAGAGTTAAATTAAACAAATTTCTGACGGATATGGTCAGCAACACAATAGTTCTTCAAAGAGCTAGAATGAATAGAGAGCTTCTAACCAATATCAAAATCAGAAAGGTATCGTATTTGGGTCATGTGCTTAGAGGAGAAAAGTAAGAATTGCTCCACCTGATCGTTATGGGCAAGATAGAGGGTCGAAGAGGTGTTGGAAGGAGACAAATTTTGTGGCTCCGCAATATACGCGACTGGAAGGGCATAAGAAGTGTTGGAGAGCTGTTTCGGGCTGCCCAGGACAAGGACGCTTTCTCTCGGGTGATAGTCAACGTTAGGGGGACCTGACATGACACAATATACGCGACTGGACGGACATAAGAAGTGTTGGAGAGCTGTTTCGGGCTACCCAGGACAAGGACGCTTTCTCTCGGGTGATAGTCAACGTTGGGGGGTCCTGACATGACACAATATACCCGACTGGACGGGCATAAGAAGTGTTGGAGAGCTGTTTCGGGCTGCCCAGGACAAGGACGCTTTCTCTCGGGTGATAGTCAACGTTGGGGGGACCTGACATGACACAATATACGCGACTGGACGGACATAAGAAGTGTTGGAGAGCTATTTCGGGCTACACAGGACAAAGACGCTTTCTCTCGGGTGATAGTCAACGTTGGGGGGACCTGACATGACACAATATACGCGACTGGACGGACATAAGAAGTGTTGGAGAGCTATTTCGGGCTACACAGGACAAGGACGCTTTCTCTCGGGTGATAGTCAACGTTGGGGGGACCTGACATGACACCAAAAGAAGAAGAGGAATAAGAAACGAACAAGCATTTCAGATATCCGTGTAAGGGGTTATTTAGGGAATTTGCTATTCTTGATGTGCGACATATACACACAAAATCAACATAATTTCGAGTCTCCTACCCCACTAAGTACACAATGTTTTAGAACATATCAGTATTTTTTTCTAAAAGCATTCTTCTTCTTCTTCTTCTTCAATGGCTCTACAGCCCATATCGAGCCTTGGCCTCCAGCAACTTCCTCCTCCAACCTCTCCTGTCACCTGCTGCGACCCTCCAGTTTGGCACATTCAGAATCTGGGATGCGTCCCTCCCAATATCATCTTCCCATCGCAGCCTCGGTCTCCCGACCTTTCTTTTGCCACCTGGGTGCCCCTCTAAGACTCTTTTTGGTACCCGTGATGATGGCATTCTCTGAACATGCCCGGCCCATCCTAGCCTGCTTAGTCTTATATGTTCAGACAGTTTGGGTGCTAAAAGCATTATTTGTGCTACAATTCACTCGATCAACAATATACGAGGAGTATGTAAGTGAATTATTGTACACAATAAGACTCATTGTTTATATTTGAACTGATATCTCATTAAATGATGTGTAATTGTATGATGACATACAAATGTTTCTGTTGATAGATAGATATACAAGGTCTATACAAAACATTAACAATTTCTTAAATATTACTTTCAAGAACAAAATTTAAATCTTTAAGCTATAAAAGTTATTTCTTTCCGTTTGCCATTTTACGAAAGTCCATATAAAAAAATATATTATGATTCCACAACAATGACAAAAAAGTCAATTTTTTATCCTATGACGTCAAAGGTCTTTGTTTATTTTCTATTCAGAAAAAGGTTAAATATCTTTTTATATCCGTTAACTTGTGGGGGATCTTTGGGAAACTTGATAGTCCAGTTTAGGCGCAAGTGCGGACAGATTTCTTAATGACGAAAGGTGCCGTCGCATACCATCAGTTTGATCTATTTTTCAATTTCCTCTCCTATTATGTGTCTATTACTACATTTCTTCTTTTAGTCTCCACCTTTATCTTGTTACTGTTGCTATAATTTTGTTTTTTGTCAGTTTTTCATATTTTCTTACTCATACGTTTGTATATTTTTCTGTTACTGTTACCAAAAGTTTGTCTATTGTCACTTTTTCATATGTTTGTATATTTTTCTGTTACTGTTACCAAAAGTTTGTCTTTTGTCAGTTTTTCATATGCTTGTATATTTTTCTGTTACTGTTACCAAAAGTTAGTCTTTTGTCAGTTTTTCATATTTTCTTACTCATATGTTTGTATATTTTTCTGTTACTGTTACCAAAGTTTGTCTTTTGTCAGTTTTTCATATTTTCTTACTCATATGTTTGTATATTTTTCTGTTACTGTTACCAAAAGTTTGTCTTTTGTCAGTTTTTAATATTTTCTTACTCATACGATTGTATATTTTTCTGTTACTGTTGCCATAAATTTGTTTTTTGTCAGTTTAAATATTTTCATACTAATATCATATGCTCACAGAAAGTAAAACCAGAATTTACAAAACGTAAATAATGCGTAAGACCCATAATGACCTATGCCATCGAAGCCAGAGCCGATACCATCAGAACAAAAAATCTCCTCCGGACTACAGAAATGAGGGCACTGCGCTCCATAGTGGGCGTAACACTCGTGGATAGAGTCCGGAACGAGGATATAAGGAGAAAATGCGATGTAGACGACATCATCCGCTGGGGAGAGACCATGTCGAGAGAACGGGAGACAATTGACTACCCAAAATTGTCTCCAAGGAACAGGGCCGGATAAACGTGTTTTTGCGCCCGTAGCAACATATTTGAAACCGCCCCACCATCCCCACATTTTTTTGGAATTTTAATTATTTAATTATGTAAAATTACATCGGGTCTAAATTTTTTATTTATATAATTAACGTTTTAGGATTTTAAGCGCCCTTTTTAAGACAACTGCCCTGACTTCTTGTTCCTGCTTGTTCTATGATTTATCCGGCCCTGCCAAGGAAGTCCCGGAGGGTTTTACAGCAAGGGGGAGACCAGCAAAAAGATGGAGTGACAGCTGGACATACAGATCACAAGAGGCAGTCTCCGACTGAAAAAAACAGGCCTTTGGCCTAAAACCATAGGAAGAAGAAGATAATATGAGTTAATGAGTTTTTTGTTTATAAAGGGACACATACGGCCTTTTTCATCACTTTAAAATAAAACTTGATAAAACGGTTACCATACCATACCATACCATCACGCCATTTCCCTATTTGGGGTAGGCAGAGAGAACCGAACGCCAGACTCCACTCTCTTGACATACATTCCTCGCTTCATTCACGTCCATACATCGTCTCATACATCTTTCAAAATCCCATTTATGTGATCGTGCCAACTTTTTCTTGGCCGACCTCTACTTTTCGTTCCTCTTTTATCAGCCTTGTACAATTTTTTGTCAGACGGTCATCACTCATTCTTTCTATGTGGCCGAACCACCTTAGGGCATTTATTTTCATCTTACTTACGATATTTCTTTCAATCATACATTCTCGTCTAATATCCTCATTTCTTATTCTATCATACATCGTTTTACCACACATTCGTCTTAGTGACCTCATTTCAACCGCGTTAATTCTTCTGCCATGTCCATGTCTCACTAGCATACATTAGAGTCGGTGCGACGATAGCATTGTGTACCGCGAGCTTGTACCATTGTGTACCGCGAACGGTTAAACACCCTATTACTAATTTTAATAGGAGTATCTATATGTATACCGAATCTCAAACTTATATCACATGTAGTTTCCGAGATATTTGCATAGTTTAAAAATCTTACAACCCTAATTTTCATCCCCTTAGGGATGGATTTTCCTTCCTTAATGCAAGGTTTTGTTATTAAACCTATTTGATTTCCAAAATCACTTCTCTACGATTAACATAACCGTTTGATCTGTATGTTGATGGACGTAACCGTCTGAGATCTACGTTGATGAGTGAATATTATCAGTCAGGACGCTTTGATATATGTATATGTAAGTATATAATATAAAGATAATGAATGATTGACTTACTAATTTGTGTTTTTGGATATTCGCAATAGTTGGACCTCCACGGGTAGTCACATCCTTCTGTAACGCCTCTGTGTTTTCCGGCAAACACCAGTCCGTTGGGACAGTCGTACTGGACTGGCTGGTTGCTGTCGCACTCCCAGTACTTGTCGCAGTACTTGTCGTCGGCAGACACTCGCGACTTGATGACGCACGGATCCTCAACGGGGTTGGCGGTAGCGGCGTCCAACATCAAGAACACGGCCACACCTTTAATCAAACAGAATTATAAATACCAAAAAATACAATATTATAATTAAGCAATGAACCAAATACATTTTTTTGGTTTGTACCACCTCACTAGCCCAGGCCTGTTCCGAGGTGGTAGGCTAGTTACATAGTAAGCTGTAATATATTATGATTGTGTAGCCTGTGAGTCCTATGTTAGTAGTTTTGTCGTGTATGTTGCTATGAATTGAGTATTTGCTAACAATAGTAAGTTGATACCTTTGTTATATAACCATGTTTGTATTGTATGTGTAAGTCTTGTATTTTCTATTAAATGTATGTTCTTTATATCTCTAGCAACTAAATTTAGGATCTTTGGAGTCAAGTATTGATAATGTATTTTTCCTTTTGTATTGTGTTTGTTAGTTGATATGGCTTTTCTTATCGTTTTTGAAGTGAATTAGAATTAGTTTAATATAGGGTTGTGCTGTAATTAATAAAATTAACGACCGGTATTACAGTCTCAGTTTAAGAGCTAAACTCAAGTTTTATAAAAATATAGCGTATTACAGAAGTATCCGTTTAGGCCTAATCTTCCCTCAAATACGTCACTAAAACGACAAATATTTAACTAAACGTTTCTGGCGGATTAAGTACTTAACGGTGAGTCAACTGTCATTTCTCGACTCGTTGCTAGGCAACGTGTGTAGTTTCAGTGTTCTATCACTAGAGGTGTCAGTTATATCGACGGTGGCGCCACACAACAAAACAAACTGACAGCCATTTTGAAACGATCATGGGCATCTAAAGCATTATTTTGGCGAAAAAAAATAAATTTACCATGTTGGATAATAAAACAATAGTATTTCAAGTCGTAGCGTCCCGTTTAGTAGTTGGTATTATTTGAGGTTATTTAAAATTTGACAGATAATAACCACAGAAAAAGTAAAATATGTCTATAATTGAAGATTTAGTAACTGACATGTCATATTGCACTGTAATACGGAAATGGATTCAATATCCCCTTAACAATAATCTTGAGTTTAACAAACTCAATGAGTTGAGGGCCAACTGTAATACCGGGTCTAATTCTTTCAATATGAATTGTAGATTTTGTTTTGTCTCTTATTTGAATTTCAATTATTAAACTTTTCGAACTCTGAAGTTAATTCTTTAATTCTTGGATATAAATGCAAACACTAATTTGTTTAAGTTTCATCTATTTAATTGAACATTGCCACTAATCGATATCGATCTGTTGAAGACCATCGTTAGAGTGCACAAAAATGAATGTTAACACAGTATAAATAATATTTGAATATTGGTACTGAGAAGGGCATCAAGGAAACACTATGGGACAAACTGATACCTTTTGTTTATTAACGAAGTAATTTATATTATGGACAATGATTAGTAGACGTAGCAGAACAGAGTAGCAGAAGACATTTTGTATACATATAGAATTGTTAAGATAGAAATACCCAACAACAGAAGACTACCCGGAGATAAAAAGACAGCTGAACATCCTCCTCACAGGAAAGGACACTCTCACAAACAGGTCAAATAAGCTACTACACGATAAATAACATGAATCTTAGGTCATTGTTGTTACTAATTAGAAGTTGTTTATCATAGAAATGTCCCCGTATAACGTTTATCTTTTTTCCTTCCTCTGACATTAAACTATGTCTTACGTCTCCTTCTATCTCCTCCACACTAAACATCCCACTCCACCAAATCCAATAATACATTCCATACAGGAAATTGAAAACACCCCCGATTTAACAGGTAGGTACCTACCTATATGACGCCACAACACCAATACATAATAAACAATGAAAATTGTGCATACTATGTGTATTAAACATTAAACCAGGATTACAAATACGTCTTGAAACATTAAACCAGGAGAATAGTTTATAAATACGGCCTAACTCGTGCTCATGACTAATGTCAATTACAGACATGTGCTTTATTTCAAATAAATCCATTTCAAATGGAAATGCAAAATGCAAAATAGGTATATTCCATTTTGCATTTTAAATGCTTTTTTATTTCACCTATTTCCATTTACATTTTAAATGCTTTTCTCAATGTATTTTGCATTTCAAATGCATTTTTGCAACATTACTCTTCTTTGGTACCAAACCTAGTTTTTTCATAGATTCATTTTATCTTGTGACCACATTAATCTTGTAATCTCCTTTTGAACTAATTAAATTCACGTGTTTTATTTTCTTATATGGTTAACTGGTGAAAGAAGAAATTGTAAAATTGATCCCATACATGACGCGAGTGTGGAGGAAAATTATAAAAACATGCAGCAAAATAATAGTATCGATTGTGCTATACATATTGAATGTTTTCAGGCGTTTTATGATTTCCGCATTATTTTGCCTAGTCTGTTTTTATGGCTTCCCGTGGTAGACTCTTTCCATTTACAGACACTCCGGTTGATCCCCCCTCCATAAATGCACCTTTAAAGTTTAATAAATTGTTATGGCATTGGCTACGTTCACAATGAACGCCGAGTGCACTTAGTGATGCTCTAAGTCGTTCATAATGACCGGAAACGTCGAGTGTTGCGTATATCAGCATTAAGCCTTGTTGCTGAGTATGCGTCACCTGTGTAGATAAAAACTCCGAGTAACGAAACGAGCAATGGAGAGGAGGATGCTAAACATTAGTCTTCGTGACCGAAAACGCAACGAATGGATCAGAGAAAGGACAAAAATTACCGATGTTGCATACAAGGTAGGTTCCTTATAATAGAATTGGGCTGGCCATGTAGTAAGGACAGCAGATGATAAATGGACCAAACGCACCCTGGAGTGGCGACCGAGAACTGGACGCATAAACCCGGGCAGACCGCAAACAAGATGGTCTGATGACATAAAACGAGTGGCAGGAGGTGAATGGCACAGGGTGGCGAGGGATAGGGAAGCATGGAGGTTGAAAGGGGAGGCCTATGTCCAACACTGGACTAATAATGGCAGATGATAATGATGATTATGTGTAGATAAATAGCGCCCACACTATTCAGATTGATATCCAACTAAATTACACTAAGAGGACCGTCTCAAGTACACCAAGATCCACGCTAACTTCCTGGAAACCCATATTGTGGTATAATAAGTCTAAGCCAAGACTTCCTAAGACTGAACGCCCTTATAAAACAATAAGGGAAACTATTAAAACAACAAGATGATTAGCATCTCTTCTTGTCTGCCGAAACATGGTAGGTACAAGGATGTAACGAGGAAGACTTGGTTGTGACAAATGACGTGGCAATTGCTGCTGCAACGTGGGTCGATGACAGAGCGGTTAGCGCGCTGGGATAGAAATCCGGTGGTCGCGAAATCGAATCCTGCCACGACCGAATTTCGTTTGCAGAATATCTGGCAGTCCCGTTGGACGGCTTGCTCAGTGGGAAGAATATCGTTTTTATTTTTTCCTGGCGTGAGGAATCGACTTAAATCTTCTTGGGTTGTCCCCGACTTTTGGACTTCTCAATTTTTCACAGGACACGAAAATTTTAAGAGTTATCTTCAACGATTTAATATTGCCTCCTCTGCCTCATGTCAGTTCTGTCAGTGCCCAGACCAAACTTCGGAACATATCCTATGGGATTGTTGCCACCCAATGGTGTCCTCTTATAGATCGGAGTTCCTCGTTGCTGTCCGTGGGTCTCTTCAAGCTCCCATTGGTCACGCGGGTTTTGTGATGAAGGACAATTTTAGATCCTTTAAGAAGTTTTTGATATAATGTAAATTTGTGTAGATTAATCTATTAAAACAAAAACAATCATACAAAAAATATGCCTCTAACACAGCATTGTAACGCTCAATCAATACGCATGGTAAATTATAAACCTGTGTACGATTGAAAGAGGCGTGCTTTGAATTGAACAAATATTAGCAGGAACAGTTTGCGTTTCTAAACCGTTTTCATTTGGAGGACACGTGCCTTGAATTCAACAAGAGTTTTTAAGTGCATTAGCGCAACAAACTAGTGCCTTATTAGAGGCAGTACTTGCCTCCTAATCAACACGGAAAGGTAAATACGCGGACGGGGATGAAAAGAACTACATGGTTATAAAACTTTCCCAATGAAGTGGGGTAGGAGACTGCTGAATACTGTTAATTGTTGAATGACTCAGCGACAAAATACATATTGAACATTGGCATTTTAAACTTTTACAAGCAAACCTACTTGTGCTTATTTCTATTATTCGTATCTGAACTTAATATTGTATTGTAGCTGCGCTCCTGAATAGCTGCAATTTGTATATGTAATATCCTCGACAGTTCTCGCAGATTTGCGAAGATTGACGAACTATATAGCCCATCGTCGTTTGGAATCGGAGGTTCGGAGAACCGTCTATTTGAATACAGTGACGCGTTTATTGTTGTTGTATTTATTCCGACCCTTGACATCACGAACAGCTGAATTTAGTTATTTTAATGTTAATCTAAAGTAATAAAGCAATCAAAATGTTAGTGTCTGTGTGTGTGTGTGTATGTGTGTGTGTGTGTGTGTGTGTGTGTGTGTGTTTGTCTCACGCCTTCTGAAAAACCAAGAGCATCTAAAAATCTAATTTAAGTGCGAACATGTACCAGTATACCTGATACCTATACCTATATGTATACCTAATGCAGTGTCACGCTAAAAAGAATGCGATAAAAATGCTGAATTTTAAAAATATTTAAATAATTATTTTTTTCATACAAAATTTTCCAAGTCATATCTGTCAAAAAAGTGTACATTTTGCACGCAAATATCTGTTAGTTTAAAAGTTAGAAGTAGGTATTTACACAAAAAAAATATATTTTGAAGTATAACTTAGCGTTTAAGTGAAAAACATGGTGAATATTTGGTATAATTATAACGTTTAACTTATTTTTAAAGTAAGCCTTTTGTACATAAACGCCGCCATTTTAATATCTTTTCATATAATATTTCATTTTCCCACCGAATGAATATGTTCTTGGAAATAATAAACCTTTGAAATAAATGTAATTATGAAATAATAAAATGAAACACAAGACATTACGGCAAGTTTTAAGACATATATTGTAAAAATGTGTTATTTATTAGTAAAGATATAGGCATAATAAAATTGCATAATTTGTAAATAATATTTGATTTTTCTGACAATTTTCATTTTTATGGCATCGAACAAACCAATGTAGGTACCTACATATTCAAAAAATGTATCCGAACCATTCGATATTACTTACGTGTTCGAATCGTTTCCATGGCTACAGAAAGAATGTGATATTCAAATAAAATTTGTTAGGAATCGAATTTATTTAGAAGGTTGTTGTAGGTAGGTACCTACCTAATACTATTTACTTACAAATCAACAATAATATACCTATACTGATTTCCTATAGGAAAATTATTTTATTTATTTATTTATCAACCGTTTGTCCGATTATAATGAAACTTTGGTGAATTGTCGAGCGTATGCCCAGGATGGTTTTTAGATTTAAACTTTTTTCTTATTCTTCTTCTTCTTCGTGTATTTGGTCGTTTTACCTATGAAGGGGGAGTATCCTGGGAAAAGAAGGTCCGACTGTCCCTCCATCTCTTCACAGGTCTTCCAGGACGGGTTCTGCATATAAACTTTTTTCTTCTTTTTCTTCAACGTGTACTTGGTCATCTTACCTATGAAGATGAACTATCCTGGGAGATGAAGGTCCAATTTTCCTTCCATCTCTTCGCAGGTTTCTGGATTTAAACTTTTTTCTTCTTCTTCTTCATCGTCTATTTGGTCATTTTACCTTTGAAGGTGGACTAACCTGGGAGAAGAATGTCCAATTTTCCTTCCATCTCTTCGCAGGTATCTGGATTTAAACTTATTTCTTCTTCTTCTTCTTCATCGTGTATTTTTGGTCATTTTACCTATGAAGTTGGAAAATCCTGGGAGAAGAAGGTCCAACTGTCTTTCCATCTCTTCGCAGGTATCTGGGTTTAAACTTTTTTCTTCTTCTTCGTGTATTTAGTCATTTTACCTATTAAGTAGAGCATCCTGGGAAAAGAAGGTTCTTTCATCTCTTCGCGGTTCTTCCAGGATGGTTTCTGGATTTAAACTTTTCTTAACCGACTGATGGGACGGGATGTAATGAAGGGAAGGGAGGCACTAAAGGGCCTGAAGGGACGGGAGGTATAAAACTGCCTGAAGGGATGGAAGGTACTAAGGGCCTGATGGGAAGGGACGTAATGAGGGATTAAAGGGACGGGAGGTACTGAAGGGCCTGAAGCGGCGGGTCCTGGAGTCTAATTCTTTTTCTTCTTAATTTTATGTAGACCTTTAGGGCAGTTTTTATACAAACTATTTCCTATTGTCTAATTCATCTTCTTCTTCTTTTATGTATACATTTGGGTCATTTTTTTATAAAAATTATTTCCTTTAGTCTAATTATTATTCTTCTTCATTTAAGTACGTAGACTTTTGGGAGAGTTTTAATACAAACTATTTCCAATAGTCTTATTCATTTTCTTTTATGTAGACCTTTTGGTCAGTATTTATACAAACTATTTCCAAACTATTTAGTCTAAATATTCTTCTTCTTCTTTTTTGTAGACCTTTGGGTGAGCTTTTATACAATCTATTTCCAATAGTCTAATTTTTCTATTAGGTATATGTATTTTTACTTATTTTATGTAGACCATTGGAATAGTTTTTTATACAAACTATTTCTTATAGTCTTATACTTATTTTTCTCTTTTTTATTTAGTCTTTTGGGTTAGTTTTAAGTCTAATAGTCTATTGTGCAGAAATATTATTAACGATATGCACACTTGATGAAAATACATATGAAATGAATGGGATATGGGATGTGACGATATAACCTGCACTAGAATCTTTTCAATACTTTTGTTTAATAAAATAATTCCATTTATATCATCCTATTTTGAATAATTTTCAACGCCTAATATTTAAAGAATGGGGGTTGTGGCCATTACTGAACTCTTCACAACATTTATATTCAAATTAAAAACTATTTACTATAGTTCAAGTCTTCTTCTTATTCGTTAATGAAGACTTTCAGTCAAATTGAGCAAAAATATAATGCACACTTGATGAAAAAATATAAAAACGAATGGGATGTGACCAATACTAGATCTTTTCAGTACCTACGTTTGTTTAATCAAATTTTAACCACATCCCAACATCAAAAATTACTTAATTTTCAATAGGTACACATTACAATTTGTTTTCGATGATAATATTTAAAAATGGGGGTTGTGGCCAAACCAATCTCTTTACAACGTTGATAAACAGTCATATTTAAAACCATTACGCATAGTCCATGCGAGCAGAAATTGTATAAATATTATACTTCATTCACACTTTATAGCAATATATAAAAAAGAATGGGTTGTGGCCATCACTTGAACATTTTACAATGCTTAAACTCAATCAAATTTCAAACCACTTTTCATAGTCCGATATTGCAAAATAATTGGGTGACAATATTATAAAAAACGATTGCTTATTTCTTCACAATTTTACATTCTTGGCCAACGGCGGGACATAAAAGCTAGTTAAGAATATACTTATGTTGATCACGAAAGATTTTTTTTAATTGAAGGCCTACATCACCGTAAATTGTAGGTATATCAAATAATGAACTGACTGGCTTTTGTTGTATCATATTTGGATGTATATTTTTAAAAAACAAATCATTTGAACACGCACATATCTTATCCTTCTGATAAATAATCCTTTTAACATTTACCCCCAAATAAGTTTAACATTTACCCCCGACGTGATGTATTAAATTTTACCCAAACGATAAATATAAAAAAAAAAGTAAATTGTATATCAAATATTGATCTGACTGACTTTTGTTATATCATATTTGGATGTAGATGTTTAAAAAATAAATCATCTGAACAAGCCCATATCTCATCCTACTGATAAATAATCCTTTATCATTGTTGGCGCCAATATGTTATTATATTAACTGTCATATTTTTATTTATTATATCAAGTGACATATAATTGTTGCAACAGCTGCCCGCCCTACACCAGTTTTTTACCGCTCCTTTACACTCACTTAATGCATAATTGTTTCCTTACCGCGCGTGTGTGGGACCTATGTAAGTGAAAGTTGTGACCATCTAATAAGGCAGAGCACCAAGGAAAAATCAAGTAAGTGAGTGTTCCTTATATATTATCCTTCCTTAGCCTTGCAGTGGTTGCAACGAATCGCCCTTCAAAATACAGTCCACTTTTTACTTCACTTTTTACCTTTTTTACTATATAATTCATATTTGCGTCCAAACATATACCCCCCCAAATATGTGGTGACCCCGACGTGATGTATAAAATTTTACGCATACGATAAATATAAAAAAAGTAAATTGTATATCAAATATTGAACTAACTGACTTTTGTTATATCATATTTGGATGTAGATTTTTAAAAAATAAATAATTTAAACACGCACATATTATAATCTTTTTCTTCTAATAATTTTATTAATTTTATTTTTCCCAATTTCCCTCTGCAATATATCATGCTCTTTTTCATCTCGACTTATGAATCCGTCAATATATGTTGTCTATCGTGTATACACACACACACACACACACACACATACATATTGTTACTCTTCTCTCATGCGCGCACCCACACTAACTCACACTTATTGTCTTATTTTGATATATTTTGATTTTGGTAAGAGGTACATGTTATATTTGTATTTCTATTTATTTACTTCTAATAATTGTATGCATGTACTGTGTGCTGACCTTAGTAAGAATAAAATTATAATATTAGATGGGTCAGTGGCAGAACGGTTAGCGCGCTGGGCTAGTAATTCAGTGGTCGCGAGTTCGAATCCTGCCTCGACCGATTTCGTTCACCTAAGCACGAGCATTTATTTGCTTATTTTAGGGAACGTAGAAAGATGTATATGTACTTGTTTAACAAGGACATATTTATTTAAAAAAAAAATAATCCTTTTAACATATACCCCCAAATAAGTGGTGACCCCGACGTGAAGTAAAAAATTTTACCCATACGATAAATATAAAAAAAAGAACAAGACACGACATGATGGTACGTACATATGTATATCAACATAATATACAAGAAAGATGTATCTTGTGTTACGATGTTTATTTTCGGTAGCTGTATCCATTCACTTATTTTGTATCTTGAGATAAAATCTATGGTTGGTATGAGGGTACGGCTGTGACGTCACGGGTGTAATTTTATTATTTCTATAAAATACGTGCGGGGGTCCAATATATATTGAACACTTAACACCCTCCCCCGTCATCTCTCATACAAACTGTATGTACACCCTCCTCCTCATTGCAAATTGAAACCTTCCACACTCACCCCCCGATTTATTCTTATACCTCCTTCATTGAGCGAGTGAAGCCACTGTGTTAAAATTAGACCTGGTCCCCGTCTGACGTAAGACTTTTAACATTGAAAGAGAAACTATGTAGGTTTACCCAAATTTGGAGCAATTTCAAGATTTTAATAGCTACAATTCAAATCTATAAAGAATACTTCGAAATTCAATACATCCTCCTGGATGTATTAGTGATTAAAATTGAACTAAAGATTGTATCAAAATTACGTAAACGAATACCACAACTGCCCCACGTCATTACTCATACAGGGGGATCAAATGGTTCAATATATTTAGTCATATACATACATGTTAAATCACAGAACCCTATTCAACATTTAAACAAAAAGTAAAGACGTTACTAAACGAAACTTACATACATGTAACCTAACTGTCGAATGTATTATCCAGTATTAGTCTGTATAACTGTCGAATGTTTTATCCAGTATTAGTCTGTATAACTGACGAATGTTTTATCCAGTATTAGTCAGTATAACTGTCGAATGTATTATCCAGGATTAGTCTGTATAACTGTCGAATGTATTATCCTGTATTACTCTGTGTAACTGTCGAATGTACTATCCAGTATTAGTCTGTATAACTGTCGAATGTTTTATCCAGTATTAGTCTGTATAACTGACGAATGTTTTATCCAGTATTAGTCAGTATAACTGTCGAATGTATTATCCAGGATTAGTCTGTATAACTGTCGAATGTATTATCCTGTATTACTCTGTGTAACTGTCGAATGTATAATCCAGTATTAGTTTGTATAACTGTCGAATGTGTAATCCAGTATTAGTCTGTATAACTGTCGAATGTATTATCCAGTATTAGTCTGTATAACTGTCGAATGTATAATCCAGTATTAGTCTGTATAACTGTCGAATGTATTATCCAGTATAAGTCTGTATAACTGTCGAATGTATTTTCCTGTATAAGTCTGTATAACTGTCGAATGTATTATCCAGTATTAGTCTGTATAACTGTCGAATGTATTTTCCTGTATAAGTCTGTATAACTGTCGAATGTATTATCCAGTATTAGTCTGTATAACTGTCGAATGTATAATCCAGCAAGTCTGTATAACTGTCGAATGTATTATCCTGTATAAGTCTGTATAACTGTCGAATGTATTATCCTGTATAAGTCTGTATAACTGTCGAATGTATTATCCTGTATTAGTCTGTATAACTGTCGAATGTATTATCCAGTATTAGTCTGTATAACTGTCGAATGTGTAATCCAGTATTAGTCTGTATAACTGTCGAATGTATTATCCAGTATTAGTCTGTATAACTGTCGAATGTATAATCCAGTATTAGTCTGTATAACTGTCGAATGTATAATCCAGTATTAGTCTGTATAACTGTCGAATGTATTATCCAGTATAAGTCTGTATAACTGTCGAATCTATTATCCAGTATTAGTCTGTATAACTGTCGAATGTATTATCCAGTATTAGTCTGTATAACTGTCGAATGTATTATCCAGTATAAGTCTCTATAACTGTCGAATGTATTATCCAGTATAAGTCTGTATAACTGTCGAATGTATTATCCTGTATAAGTCTGTATAACTGTCGAATGTATTATCCTGTATAAGTCTGTATAACTGTCGAATGTATTATCCTGTATTACTCTGTGTAACTGTCGAATGTATTATCCTGTATTACTCTGTGTAACTGTCGAATGTATTATCCTGTATAAGTCTGTAAAACTATATTACCACAGCTTATTTTTACAATATTATTGTAACTATAACATAAAACTATAAATGACAACTTTGTAAATAGAATACATTGACTTATAATATATATTAATTTTGATTGACAATCTTTTTAACATCTCAATAGAGACGAAGTTGGGATATTATAGAAGAACCAGGAACTAAAGGCACCTACAGGGCTTACGACCTGTCATCGGCTGGTTTACTAGATCACTTTATGCGCTTGCTCAACGTTCACCAATAATACCTTCTTATTGAGTTCCCTTATCAATGTAATTTTATTTAAAGATCTAAGTATATATTTTTAATCTTGTAGAATGGTAGCAATAAAATAAATTAAAGAATATTAGTTCCTGAATTTATTAACATAATATTCGTAGGCAAGCCAAGATTTTCGGCTTCTATAAACAATTTCGCTACTGCTACGTTGTGAAATGTTATTGTTGCTTGATTCATACAAAATATGGTGGTACATATACCTTAGTAATTAATTATAATAACAGCTGATGTAGACAGATACAAAAAAAACATTATATTTACATATTATGTAGGTACATACACTAGAAAAAACATTACATTTAACTACATATTATGTAGGTACATACACTACATAATAAAATGGACCTACTTACATAGGTACTGTATGTATTTATGTAGTTTCCCTCCAATTATATAATGTCATATGTATACCTAAAGCATAAGTGTACACGTATAATATGTACCTGCATAAATTGATCTGCACATTTCAACATTAATATATGTACATACATCTATATCTATATTATAAATTTGAATGTTTGTATGTATCTATGTATGTGTTGAATGCGCTCCTAAACCGCTCATCCGATTGCGATGAAACTTTGGTGAACTGTCGAGAGTATACCAGGGATGGTTTCTGGATCAAAAAATTTTAACTTCTTCTTCTTCTTCTTCTTCATCGGGTATCAGGTCATTTTACCGATGAAGGTGTACTATCCTGAGAACCGTTCATCCGATTGCAATGAAACTTTGGTGAATTGTCGAGCGTATGACCGGGATAGTTTCTGGATTAAAAAATTTTTCTTCTTCTTCTTCTTCTTCTTCTTCATCGGGTATCAGGTCATTTTACCGATGAAGGTGTACTATCCTGAGAACCGTTCATCCGATTGCAATGAAACTTTGGTGAATTGTCGAGCGTATGACCGGGATAGTTTCTGGATTAAAAAATTTTTCTTCTTCTTCTTCTTCATCGGGTATCAGGTCATTTTACCGATGAAGGTGTACTATCCTGAGAACCGTTCATCCGATTGCAATGAAACTTTGGTGAATTGTCGAGCATATGACCGGGATGGTTTCTGGATTAAATTTTTTTTCTTCTTCTTCTTCATCGGGTATTAGGTCATTTTACCGATGAAGGTAAAATGACCTTATACTCTGGGAGAAGAAGCTCCAACTGTCCTTCCATCTCTTCGCTGGTCTTCCAGGACAGTTTCTGGATTTAAACTTTTTTCTCCTTCTTCTTCTTCATCGTGTATTTGGTCATTTTACCTATGAAGGTGGAGTATCCTGGGAGAATAAGACGCAACTGTCCTTCCATCTCTTCGCAGGTCTTCCAGAACGGTTTCTGGATTAAAACTTTTTTCTTCTTCTTCTTCTTTATCGTGTATTTGTTCATTTTACCTAAGTCGGAGAACCCGAAGTCGGAGAAAAAGAAGGTCCAACTGTCTCTTCGTAGGTCTTCCCAGTATTGTCTCGGGAATTAAACTTTTTCTTCACCTACTTAAGGGACGAGAGGTAATGAAGGGAAGGGAGGTACTGGTGGACCTGACGGGACGGGAGGTACTGAAGGGACGGGAGGTACTGAAGGGACGGGAGTAACTGAAGGGACGGGAGTAACTGAAGGGACGGGAGTAACTGAAGGGACGGGAGTAACTGAAGGGACGGGAGTAACTGAAGGGACGGGAGTAACTGAAGGGACGGGAGTAACTGAAGGGACGGGAGTAACTGAAGGGACGGGAGTAACTGAAGGGACGGGAGTAACTGAAGGGACGGGAGTAACTGAAGGGACGGGAGTAACTGAAGGGACGGGAGTAACTGAAGGGACGGGAGTAACTGAAGGGACGGGAGTAACTGAAGGGACGGGAGTAACTGAAGGGACGGGAGTAACTGAAGGGACGGGAGTAACTGAAGGGACGGGAGTAACTGAAGGGACGGGAGTAACTGAAGGGACGGGAGTAACTGAAGGGACGGGAGTAACTGAAGGGACGGGAGTAACTGAAGGGACGGGAGTAACTGAAGGGACGGGAGTAACTGAAGGGACGGGAGTAACTGAAGGGACGGGAGTAACTGAAGGGACGGGAAGTACTGAAGGGATGGGAGGTATTGAAGAGTCTGAAGCGACGGGTGGTTATGGAGGACGATTTTTAATTATACAGGCAATACGAAGTTTGCCGGGGGTTCAATAGTATATATATATATATATAAATGGATTTACTTATATTTGTATGTGTCCGATGAACTCCCAAACCATCCATCCGATTGCGATAAAACTTTGGGAATTTGTTCAGCTCATTCCAGAGAAGGTTTATGCATTATAATTTATTTATTCGATATTTCAACACGGTTTTTTCTCTGGTAGATCAACTTTAACCAACTTAACTGAATATGAAAATTACCTTTCGAACTGTCTTGCTAACAAATTTCAAGTAGACTCCATCTACACAGACTTTAGCAAGGCTTTTGACAAGGTATCTCACCAAATTTTAATATTCAAAATGAAACAGATGGGAATTAATGGCAAATTACTTAATTGGTTCTCATCTTACCTTTGCAATAGATTGTTGTATGTTAAAATTTGCTCTGTTGAATCGAATCAGTTTAAAGCTACCAGCGGGGTAAATCAGGGATCCCACATAGGTCCCCTATTGTTTATTCTATTTATAAACGATATCATAAATATTTTCGACGATGTAAAGGTTCTTCTTTTTGCTGACGATTTAAAACTTTTCCGGAAGATCAAAGATTTGAATGACTGTTTGATATTACAGCGAAATCTGGATACTTTGTATGATTGGTGCCTTTCTAATAAGTTGAATCTGAATATTAACAAATGTCAAGTTATTTCATTTTATAAAATTAAATCACCGATTCTTAATAAATATACATTGAACAACAATGTTCTACTTAGAACAGCTGAAGTGAAAGATCTTGGGGTGACATTTGATACAAAACTCTCGTTTATAAAACACATCAACAACATTCATGACAGAGCTCTACAGATGCTTGGATTTGTATTGCGAGTATCAAATGCTTTCACTAATATTTTTACTTTGTCTTTATTATATAAAACTCTTGTTAGAAGCCACCTTGAATATAATTCCACTGTTTGGTCTCCTTGTTATTCTATTCATATTAATACTTTGGAAAAAGTTCAGAGAAAATTTCTTAGGTTTATTAATTTTAAACTTGGAATACCGATTGATTATATAAATTATAACAGTCTTATGAAGCTAACCAATTTATTGCCACTGTCACAGAGAAGAATTTTAGCAGATCTGTTATTTTTATTTAAAATATTAAACTCGCATACTGACACCCCTTACTTGCTCAGTGCTATAAATTTGCGGGTGCCGTCCCTGGTCACACGCAGTACCGCGCCATTTTATTGTCATACAACACTAGCGTATACCGGGCTAATTCAACCTTGCAAAGAATGCATAGTTTGGGGAACCAGTATGCACAATACACAGATATATTTAATGACTCGATCGGCATCTATAGAAGTTGCCTATACACTGCACTTGTTAATGAGACCAAACATTAGATTATTTTGTCGGTTTTTAAACTACTTTTCTCATTTTTTTTTTCCTGTATTAATTTTTGCATGTATGTTTACTTTTTTCATATTTTTAACATGTTCTTCATTGTTTATTTACATATTTTTGCATGCTTTTTGTTTATTTTTTACATATTTTTTACATATTTGTTACATGATTTTCATTATTTTTTACATGTATTTTGTTTATTTTTTTTACATATTTTTACATGTTTTTTGTTTATTTTTTTACATATTTTTGAATGTTTCTCGCATGTTTTTTTTTACATATTTTTTTTTTTTTTTAAATGTTTTTCATTATTTTTTACATATTTTTTTTTTTTTTAAATGTTTTTCATTATTTTTTACATATTTTTACATGTTTTCACCTTTTTTATATTGTTATTCATTTTTTATTTTCGTTTTGTATATTTGTTTGTTTTTATTTGTTTTTTTTTTAAATTCTGTTGTTTTTAATATATTATGTATACTTGTATGTGTAAAAGGTTATCAAACCGTAAATTGAAATTAATTAATTAATTAAATTAATTAAATTAATTAATTAATTAAATTAATTAAATTTCACAAAAAATATTTGGAAAAAAAATTGGTTTTGAATTGATACTTAGTGGGTTTGTTCAGCGAAAATCCTACATACCGATACATAAAATTGTATATTATATAAAACTGGAATAATGCTAAAGGTTCAAGTACCTATATTTGTTTGAATAATTAAATAAAATTTAAATGAATGAATGAATAGGGACGGAAGGGACGGTAGGGATGGAAGGGAAAAAAATACGGAATTATAATTAGCGAATCTAGATAAGAATGTTAAGTGATAAAAAGGAAATATACCGATCAACCATTTTTATATATTTGGAGGTAAATAATTAAACAGGCAGGTCAACGTCTGCCGGGTTTTTACTATTATTATATTATAAAGTACAAAGGTGTATGTTGTAGTATTAAGGTGTACCGAAAAAAAAGGTGGATGGAAGATGGAGTAGGGGTTTGAAGTAAGGACGAAGTGGGGGGATGGTTTATTTTGACATCAATAATCCTTACATTTATTCGAATATTTTTATTATTGCATATGCGTAAACATTGGATTTTTTCCCTGTCGGGAGTCAAAGATACTTCCAACTTCGTCTCTATTGAGATAATTAAAAATCTACTTACATTTATTTATTATAAAGGACCACTTACAGTTAACAAGTTACTATACATCGTTGTTCCATCAAATAAGGGCAAGCTACTACAAAACTGGGCAGCCAATTACAAGTGGCCACATTCTGAATTAATAGTTGGCCTACACATTTATAAGAAAATGAAAGTCTAAAAAAGAATCTATATTGAAAGAAAATATACAATAGAATCTAAGATTCATAACAAAGAAAAATAGTGGAAGATATTAACAAAATAAAAGGAAAGCATTAGGTACAATAAAAGATACAATTAAGCACAAACAGATAAAAAAGAGAAACATTATAGCTAGAGAATAAAACAAAAAAATCTAGTTTATTAGTTTAATATATATGTAAGTGTGGAAAGTTTTCTTCTGAATGTCACCAAAAATATCTATGACCCGAATGCACAGTCCTAGGTAACTAAATACTAACTCCTAACCTCACCGGAGTATTTAGTATTCTTAATTTAGCAATTGCGTTGCAAAGACATCACTAACTAAATACTACCTACGCCAAACTTAAGGTCGATGGCGTAGAAATTCACATTATTGTGTATGAAGAAAAGAGATAGATAGCTTTCTATGGTCTTAGAAAGCTATCTATCTCTTTACTGACGTTTGACGTTTAAATTTTTTTTTGTTCTAACAACACAAACATTATGTAACCAACTTCACACTTCACACTTCACACTGACAGCTCGATGTCATGTTTGTTTTGAAATTCCAGCGAATTTTCGGCATCTCGTCAGCCCAAATTCACATAAAAAAATGATTAAAAATATCCTTTTTTACAGCATTTTTTTTAAATTACGCCATAACTATGTGTCGTAGAGTAATAAATCTTTTATACGCTTAAAGAGTGCATAAAATCAAAGTGAATGACCGATAACGTTTTTTCATTTTAACAAAGGTTTGTTCTTAAAATGCAAAAAATCAACAAATTTTGGGTTTCCTGATAATTTAAATCATCTATAAACCTTTTTAACGCACGCCATAGTTATTCTTACTAAAGTATAACTTCATAGTGCATTGGGAGGTTTTAATATATATATCATGTTTTCAGTCACTAATTTTAGCGTTATATGTCCTCTCAAACCACTCATAAGGTTCCTCCACGGGTTCCTCGCTATCAACCTTTCTTTTTGACAATTCGCAAATGTTAGTATTTAGATATGTCTCTGCAATACAATTATAGAAAATCGTCGTAGCATCCTCCAAGCCACGAACTTAAGTGAACGACTGTGCAATGAAAACATGGTTAGTATTTAGAATATAGTATTTAGGACTCTGCATACGGACCTATGTACTTATCGATATGTAATGTATTATAAAATCTGCACATCCTTGTAATGGAATTAAAAAAAATGTGTTTATGTTGATAAACTGTAATCTAAATAGTTCTGGGTTCCTATTCATGTTTGAAAAGGTCAACTTTTAAAATAAATATTGGAATCTAAAAATGAAAATGTTTACACAAATTCTTAGAATCAATTCGTTGTTACCAATATTATTAGTACGAAAAAGTATAAGTGAACATATATCATTTAACCAACTGTTGAATTCTGATACATACATAACTATGTGAGATATCTTTGGATAATGTAGATTACATTTAATGCTTTTAATGTGAGTTTGCCCAAGTATCATCTTGATAGATTACAAATAGTTTTCAACGCAGCTGCGAGGTTGATATATGGAGAATGGAATGAGAGGTCGGGGACACCCAAGGAAGGGATGGCACGACCATGTGAACGGTATTTTGAAAGACGGAAATGTTAGAAGCGTGAACAACAGACGGACATGTATAAGACGATGTATGAATGTTGTCGAGGCGATGAATGTATGTCAAGATAGAGGTAAGTGGCGTTCGGTTCTCTCTGCCTACCCCGTAAGGGACATGACGTGATGGTATGTATGTATGACTTTATTTTTCCTCGAAACGGGTTTATACTGGAGAAGTTGAATAGATTATTGTATACCAATTGAATTATATGAAATGAATGAATAAATGACATATAAAATATTTACCTACAAAACAATAGTAGGTAGGTATATGTACAATCTACTTTATCCGGTTTAAGACTATCTACTGTGAGAAACACTTTCATATATACCGGAGGCTGCCACTATACAAACACATCTGCATCTATTATACATACATACATACATTACAATATACAACATAATGGTGGTAATTCTGAAATGATAAATACCGATTGACTTTTGACATTATCACAATTCAAAATGGCGGCATCTTCACAATGGAATGGTGGTTATTCTGAACGCACATCATTGGATTGGTAGATTAAAAAATATTATTGAAATCATAACTCTTTTCTAGATTGCAAACCCCTCCCAACGCTACGTAGTGCGCTTCTTCGGAAGAGTAAAATGGACCCAAATCCTAATAGCTGGCGTCCCCTAAGTAGACATGTTAAAAAAAAAAAAGCGGTTAAAACGTGTTGTTAAAATTACAGTATGATGTTTCGTTCGATTTAAATATTTGGATTTTCAATTACATACATACCCCCAAATGATTGTGTAGTCAGTTGTTTTCATTTTTATATATTTTTACATTTATATATATTTTTGTACATTTGATTTTTATTTTATTTAATTCAACAATGTAATATATAATCACATCTGGCAGCATTCTCTGATTCAGTGTGGCTAAGTATGTAGGTAGTTATTCACACCATTCATTTTTATATCATTCAGTCAGTAATATCCTTATGTTCATGCAATGTAGTATTTTTTATTTTTTTATTCTTTGGTTTTTAATGTATGTACTTTGTTGTTTAATTAAACTTTTTATATATTTTTATTTTTCTTTATATATCCTCTGCTACCGTTGTTATGTCTAGATGTTTATAAATTGTATTTCTTTTGTTTATGCTCTGTCATGTAATATTTAATTTTGTAAAGGTCTTTGAGCCGTGAATCAATAAATAAATAAATATAATGACACAAGAATATGCAACTTTTGCTTTAGTTGAATATTTAGAGGAAACTGACGTCATATTTTCAATGATTTAAAGATAAAATAACATTATTTGAACTTTGTTGTTGGGATGTTGGGATGCATTCATCACATTTTGTGTCGCCGACATTTTGGTTTTTTATACGTAAGTTTTTATATTGGTATCGAATATTCATACTAAATATTTGATTATTCAAATACAAAAAAATATTTATGTGTCTAAACAAAATATATTTATATCCTTAATTTTACAATAGAAGATTTATGTGGGTAGGTACCTTTGTATTTATAACCAAAGTATAATAACTTACCATACCTTCCTTTTTTTTCGTTTTAAATAGGCATGCGTATTTATGTTTTTCAAAAAACCTTGTCATATCCAAATATAATGTTTTAATTGATTTGGATTATTTTTGAAGTGATGTTTACATCAAAATATAATCAGTTGTTAGTGAATATCAACGATTGTTGAGTTATAACAGAATAATCTGAAAATAGTTACATAGACAATACAATAGCATAATTCAGAATAACCAAAATGTGTTCTATTGGATGACAATTGATTTGGCAAACAATTACAACTATTGTAATTGGATTCATTTCAATACAATCGTAGAAATTTCAGAATAGCACTCGATACACATATTTAAGTCTGATTTTTTTTTAAGTGCCAATTCTATACATAAACAAAAAAATGCATAGTATTTACGCATGTAAATGTATTAGTAGAATCGTGGTTGCTGATTGGTTTACACCATTTGGTGACCTTTCCTTAACAACAAACATCAACAAACCCGACAGTACGTATCTATCTCTCGAAGTGCCCGCACGCTTGATTTTATATGGTGACCATGTGTTCTAAATTAGGAATTGTTTTCATTGATGATTTTTTATTTCTAACTTTTGTATTTTATTCTTAGTTTAATATCAATTTATAATTATAATTAAAAACATGTGTTATTACCGTCTTAGTATAGAATAAGTGTCCTTTATTTATTTGTATTAGTTACATAGTTATATTATTTATGTATGTGCGTTTGCCTCAATGAACTATTATGTAAATATTTTGTATAATATAATTTATTATTTTGTAAAATAATATGTAACTGTTTATTATTATAAGGATTAATTACTTCATAATGTATTATTTTTATATTCCTAATAAAAAGTATCAAATAAATATTTTGTTTAAATATTACTTTCCCAGGAGATGCACATTAACATTTGCAGAAAATACCTAATAATGTAGACCCATTAAAGCCGCATGGTACCGGGGGTAACTATAGGTATAGTAGATTTGAAGATATATTATGCATGTGCAAGTTACAACCGTTTTATATCATGAAATGATAAAAAAAAATCCCATAATATTTTTTTTCTTTTACACCATGGTCACCCTATGAGCTTTGGCACTTTTAAAAAATCAGACATTACCTATACCTAATACACCCATTCTGAATTTAATGCATTTTTAGTTAAGACGAGACTGGCGTGCGGGAATACACGCACGTTTAGTGCTTCCTTTTTGCCCATCAATATACACTCTCACACCTGTCGCAGGTTACCCCACATTTTTTTGACTTATAGAAAGATTTGAACCTAGCTTGTAAGATGGTCAACAATCACATATGTTTAGATATGTACAATGTACCTACATATTATGTAAGTGTAAAATACACAGCGGATGGTGGTGCCGTAGCCAAATTGTTGAATACCACGTCCTACGAGGTTCTAGTAGTGAAACTAACCAATACAAAACAGTAAAAGTACCTGAGTAATTGATTTATAATAGATGAATGTATGAAGTTCAAATAAATTCTTGATCTTCAAATAAATTTACGGATTGATCCTTGATCTTAAAATAAATTTACAAGGATTTCCTGTTTTGTACCTACAGTGTACCTTTCTAAATACTTGATGATTAATCCCCCGCTAGCTCCCGGCTGATGATGATGCTATGATGGTTGGTAAGGACATTTTCTTTTTTACAAGAGTACAAACAGTCATATCCATAGATAATAATAAATAATAAATTGGGATAATTTTTATAGCGCCGTTTTTGTGATAACCTCACCTCAAGAACGCATATATACGTATACACAAAATGAGTACTAGAATATGGATTAATGATGACTCTCGATATTAACGATATTTTAATTATTTTTTTAAATAAGTAAATAAATAAAAAAAAACATTAAATCAATAAATTCAAAGTCAAAAAAAATCAATAGAAAATAAATAAATAAATAATTAGAAAATACTAACTTATATAAATAAATAAATAACAAAATAAATAAATTTATTAAATATTTGATTAATAAATCAATTAAATAAACAAATTAATAACTAAATAATAAATAAATGAATGAATGAATAAATAAATGAATAAATTAATTAATAATAAAATTGATAGAAAATAAAACTAAATAACTAAATAAATAAATAATTAAATAAATAAATCAATCAATAAATATATCAATAAATAATTATTTAAATAAATAAATAAATAGATAAATAAACAAATTAATAAATAAGAAATAAATAAATAAATAAATAAACAAATAAATAAATAAACAAACAAACATGTAAATAAATAAATAATGTCACTATTTCTAAATATGTTTAAGTACATACATATACAATAGAAGCGCTCTTGAGGTGAGGTTATCACAAAAATGGCGCTATTAAAATCATCCCAATTTATTATTATTAATAGATTTATTTTATTTTTTATTTTATTTTATTTTTTAATTAACACATACAACATTAGATAGTTTATTACATGGATTAATACATATGATACATCAATTATCTAAATCTAATGTCAGTTACATGTGTCAAATACATTTTGGTTTGTGTGTGTAGTGTAAGTAGTAAAGTATTTTTATTATTTATTTATTTAATTATTATTCCGCTTATGTAAGAGAGAGGGTGTGTATATGTATGTGTGTGTGAGGGTGTGTGTGTGTGTGTGAGGGTGTGTGTGTGTGTGTGTGTGTGTGTGTGTGTGTGTGTGTGTGTGTGTGTGTGTGAGGGTGTGTGAGGGTGTGTGAGGGTGTGTGTGTGTGTGTAAAAGAGAGTATGTGGACTTAAGAGTGATGGGCCATGGTTAGCTATTGTTTTCTAATTTATCTATTTGGGATATTTTCCGTCGATATTCGTTTGGGGAGTCGTAAAAAATGTCCAAGTTTAAAATATCCACATACCTTGAGTAAGCATCCATGGCCCTATTGATTGGTGAATTTATTGCAGCATTTGTTTTATAATATTTGCATTTAAATAATGGTGTATGTCTTGTACGTCTTATAGGTATATTAAAGTCAATAAGTGTGAGTATATCGGCGGAGTCTATATGGTTATTTAAAACATTATAAATAAAAGATAAATCAGTCATTGTTCGTCGGTTCGCTAAACTTTGAATATTATTAACCGTTGTATTATTGTTGTATTTATAGTTGAGTCGTTTGAAAAATTTGCGTTGGATGTTTTCAATATTTTTTATATGGATTTTATACAGCGGGTTCCAAATAAATGATGCAAACTCCAGTGTACTTCTGACAAGTGAGAAATATAATATTTTTAAGGTTTGCGGATTTTTAAAAGATTTACCTATTCTAAATATGAATCCAAGAAGTTTGTATGATTTTGTAATAACAGTGTTTATATGTTGAGTAAAGGTAAGTTTTGCATCAAGGTGCACTCCAAGGTCTTTACATTCATTTTTATGTTTTATGTTCACATTATCTAGATTGTAATTGTGGCAAATTTTATTCCTTTTTCTTGTGTACGATATGACAAAACATTTAGAAGCATTTAGAGAGAGGTAGTTATTTTTACAGTAAATCATAAGTCTGTCTAGATCTGATTGAAGAGCGCAACAATCGGCACCCGACTTAATTTCTTTGTATATTTTCATATCATCTGCAAACACAGAGAATTTGCAATGTTTGAAGCATTTCCCAATGTCATTTATGTACACAAGGAAAAGCAATGGACCGAGATGAGAGCCCTGGGGTACACCTGATGTAACATTAACTGGCAATGAGGAAAACCCTTTAACAACAGTTGTTTGGTATCGTTGGCTTAAGTAAGAATGGAGTAGATTAAATAGGTTTCCGCAAATGCCCATATGAAGTAGTTTTTTAAATAGAGTATTATGATTCACACGGTCGAACGCCTTGGAGTAGTCAGTATATACACAATCAGTTTGAATATTTTTATCCATCGTTTCGTGTAGGAATTGTATGAAGACGGTTAAATTCGAGATAGTGGATCTTTTTTTCATGAAACCGTGTTGTTTATTTGAAATGAAGGGTGCTATGGTAGGATATAATTGGTCGTATACGATTTTCTCATAGATTTTACTGAGTATTGGAAGTTTAGAGATAGGCCGGTAGTTTGTCACGTCATGTTTGTCTCCTGATTTATGTATAGGTGTTACTAGAGCAGTTTTCCATTTAACTGGAAATATTCCCTGATCTATAGATTTGGAAAATATGTTTGATATTGGGAGTGCTAGGGTTTTAGCGCATTTTTTTAGGAAGATACCCGGTATGTTGTCGCATCCTGGCCCTTTGTTAATGTCAGTTTGGGAAATATATTTATATGTTACTTCTTCGTTAATGTTAACTGTATGGATCAGTGCGGTGTCAAGTTGATGAGTCGTTGAATTGGGGTAATCCGCATTGATAGTTGTATCCGGTACAAAAACTGATGCAAAAAATTTTGAAAAAAGATTTGCGACACCTTGAGGTTCATTTGTAGACTCAGAGTCTAGAGTTACAGAGTCTGGTATATTTGGAGTTTGTTTATTAGCTTTTACATAAGACCAAAGTTTTTTTATGTTGCTTTGTATTCCATTCTCTATAAAAACAATATAGTTTTTGAATGCTATATTAGAGAGTTTTTTTTGTCTCCTGCGTAGCAATGAGAACGTGTGATAGTCTAGTGGATTTTTTAACTGCTTCCATAGTTTGAAGTATTTAAGTTTTTCTTTTGTAACCTTAATTAGGGCACGTGTGTACCAGATTGGAAATTTCTTTACTCGTTTTTCTACCTTAGGAACGTAATCTTCTATGATCGATTCTACGGTTGAGTAAAAATTTTGTAGGGCAAGGTTTACATCTAATGTATTAAGAATTGATGACCAATCAGTATTGCTTAAAGTGTCATTTATAACATCGTAATTCGCTTGGTCAAATAACTTTATTATATGTTCTCTGTGTTTGATGCGTTGCAGAGAAGAAAAGTTTAATTCAATTAGTAGGGATTTATGGTGCGCATCTTCCGTCACTAGATGATCGTCAGAACTACTCACATTGATTGGGATATTAGAAAGTACGAGATCAAGAATTCGTTCATGGCTGTTGGGAATATTATTATATTGTAGGAGATCAGAAAATGCGATATTATTAAGAAAGGTTGATATACATGGGTCATTGTTGTAATTTTGGTGTTCATGTGAGTTAAAGGAATCCCATTGAATGCCTGGCATGTTATAGTCACCAACAATCAGGAAGGTATCTTCCGGATATTGGGTAGATAAATTATTAATTTTTTCTGTGTGTTCAGATATTAATACCATTCTATCTGAGGATGACAGCTTGGGTCCGATTCCTGGGATATAAGAGCAGCACATGTGTATTAAATTATTTTTGGTATTTTTATCGGGGGTACAAAAGGTAATCCAAATATCTTCAGCATTGGAATTCCAAGTCGTTTGTATCTTAGCATTGTAGATATTTTTTATTGCAATGGCTACACCGCCACCTATTGATTTACCCGTTAACGCGGTATCTCTATCCCTTCTAAATACATCGTACCTAATGTCAAAAATTTCACTGCTACTGACGCCGTCATTTAACCATGTTTCAACTAGGAATATGACGTCATAGTCGTTACACAATACATTTTGGTAAAATTCTTGAGTTTTTGATTTGAGACCGCGAACATTTTGATAAAAACAGACTAATGATTCAGACATAATGTTTAGTAAAGTACTTAGGTGTATAGATATATTTGGTGTAAATCGTATGTAAATACATTTTCATAACTTCGCTAATTTTGTGTTTGTAATATATGTACCAACCTATAAATAAAACATAGAAAAAATATTATACCTATATATGTGAATTGTTATTATTAGTTATTTTACTGTATGAGAGACGTATGTTTTGTTGGTTCATCACTAAAAAGTCCACTGTGTTTAATTTAGTGTAGAGTGTGGATTGTGTTAATGTATATAAGTGTATAAGTATGTTATTTGATAGAAGCGGAGAGCTATGTGAATAAACGGAGTATTGTAACAATTTTGAAAATGAATAGATACAAGTAAAGTATACATACACGAGAAAAAATATAAACAATTTTAAGTTAGGTAGTTTAGTTGGTTGACACTGGAGATGCAGATTTTCTTTGATAACTCGTTCTTGCGAAGGTAGATTTTCGAGTCCCGAATCCATAAAAAATCATATTTTTGATTCTTTTTAAATTCTTTCGCAGCTCGTAAAATAGTTTTGCTTCTCCATGTTAGGTGGTCGTTTACAAAGAAGTTTACCGCTTTTCCAGGGATATCGACCATACTAGTGTTGATCCCTTTCTTTTTCTTGATGGCCGAGATCAGCTCGTCTTTTTTGACTTTTAATCTAAATTTAGCAATTATATTCCTGGGACGATTATTACCGGTAACCTTCTTGGGATCGATTCGGGTTACCGATTCGATGTCATCTTGATTGATCTTGCAACCCACGCTGCTACCTATTTTCACTAGTAATTGAACAGCGTTCTCTTTTGGATCTTCAGGCAGGCCGTGAATTTCAATGTTATTCGTGAGTAGGCGTTGTTCATTCTGTAATGTTTCCATTTCCATTTTTCCCACGACACTTCTAAGTTCAGTAATTTCCAACTCTAAGGAATCCATTTTGGTAACTTTTTCTTCCAAGTTTTCAATTTTTTGTTTTAAGCTGTCGACAATATTATTATTAAATTCAATAGTTTTTTCGAAATCATCGAGCCTCGTATTTGTAGACCTTAGTTGCGCTGTTAACTTTTTTATTTCCGACATTAATTCGGTGATATTGATATCTGTTAATTTGTCAGTTTTGGATTGGTGGGATGAAGAATCGTCGTCGGCAGACTGAATGGAGCGCTTTGTTTTTTCATTCATTTTACATTTATCACATTTCCAGGTATTTTTCCTGTCATAAGGCATTTTTTTAAAATTATTATCCGAAATGTTGACGCATAAATAGTGAAATGCAAAATTGCACGATGTGCACTTAATGCATTCACTTACTTTTAACGTCTTACAACATGAATTACAGTTGACGTCCATTGTAACAATAATTTTTGATTCTATGAGTGATGAATTTGAATATTAAAACTGAATAATATTTATATTATACCTTAGTTTTTCATTCAAAATGTGGGGGTATTAATAACTTAATAACTTAGTTAACTTTTACAAATTAAACAGTGGTTGAAGAACTGTAAAACTAGCACAAACTTTAAATTTATTATGGATCAAAATAGATACGTGTTTACACTACACTTGTTAGAAGTGTTAAGATATCTACCTGTTTATGTTTAATGCTGATTTAGGTTCGTTATCTTACCGCGCGTCGAGATCATTTGTATAGAGAAAAACTGTTTTGCCGCCTCTTTGACATACCTACATGCGTCGACTCATACCAACATCACGTTCGTCTGTTGTTCAATCCTATTACATTTCTCTTCTAGAAGGTATGTATAGTTCTGAATGTTGGGTACGAAGACAAAGACACGGCATGAGTAAAATTTCTTGGTACACACCGCCACCAAAATTTGGCGGCAATCAATATAAAGTATTTGAATATTCTCGGAATGGTTCGGAATGAAAATTGAAACAGTACTTAACACTACATATGTAATATGAAAAAATATATGTTTATTTATTTATTTAATGTTGTTAACAAAGGGAGTTCAATATCAAAAAACAATGATTGCTTTTACTGCTATCTATTTTTCTTGTGCCGCCATTGCACCAAACTCATCCAAATTTTGCGCCCACCTAATTAGTGAAACCGCAACCGGAATCTCAAACTGCTGCAAAGTGTGTCCTTAATATTCGTTTTTTTTATGTTGGAGCCTGCTGCCAAAGTATCTATCTATGTATAATATGCAAAAATTACCCATTATGTTTACCTTAAGTCTGTATATTGTAATTTATTTTAGTATACTTTGTATCCTCCTGAGGAAGGGAACTTTGTTCTCGTAACATGTAGAGGGATTTTTTATTCATTTGAATAAAAATTATAATTGTAGTGGTGTACACAAAGTTGTGTTTTATTTCATTTAATTATTTCAAAATGATACCACAAAGTAAAAAACAATCGTTTGTCGATGATGCAAAAATTACAGTACAGACGCGAAATCGTACGGCTTGTACGTCGACCTTATTTGAAATTATACCCTATTATTTATTTATTTTTAATCACACCATATTTATACTGACAACAATAAGTGGATTAGTGCTGCCCAACTAGGAAATCCTGTGCTAGGGCTAGGTAATATATTATGTAAGCAACTATGAACCAGGTGATAGGTCCCGTTCCACACTAAATAGCCACGATCTCAGTACCTATTCTGCATCAATTACCATCACCTCAACAAACATTATAAGAGGTAAAGCTCACAAACACACAGATCAACCAGGTCCTAATGTCCGCCATAAATACCTGCCATCGATCCAATATTTGATAACCATAGAAAGGAAACTAGTTAACTACGTTGGTGTTTCTTAACAGATTTTTTAATTATCTCAATAGAGACGAAGTTGGAATATTTAATGTAGGAGAACAAGGAAATCAAGGCACCTACAGGGCTTACGACCTGTCAAACGTTTTGCAAAGCGCATAAAGTGATCGCGCATATGCAATTATAAAAATATTCGATTACGTTGGTGTTGTTGAAATGAATCACATGCGTCAACTATAACCTCTTGATTTCCTATCATTGCTATCAACTGTTATAATATTCAATATCTTTTTCTCATTTCTTTGTTTTTGTTTTTCTTCTGTTGCCTATATTATATATTTTTTTGACAAACTTTTAAACTTGTATAACATCTCAATACAGACGAAGTTGAAATATAATAGAAGCACCAGGAACTCAGGCACCAACTGGGCTTAAGACCTGTCATCGGCTGGTTTACGTGATCACTTTACGTTGCGCTTGCGCAACGTTCACCAATTATGCCTTCTTATTGAGTTCCTTTATCAAAGCAAATTTTGAAAGATCTATATAGGTATTTGAATAAAGAGTGACTAATATTGCCATCTATGAAGTAACAAAGAAACCTTTTTGTAACGCCATATATTGAGAAGTTGGTATATTTTTAAACAATGAAAGCAACATTACTTATGAATGAGGTGACGGTGTTTCGCACAGATGTCACACCTGAACTGCGCCAGAAATATTATTTCATATTTGGCTTGTTTACCTACTTGTGCCAATATGTATGTAAATCGAAATCGAATGAACATCATTTCAATCCCGACAGGGAAAAAATCCAATGTTTGCTTATATGCAATTTATTCGGTTTTTTATATATATTTTTTTCATGTCATAACATTATTGCCATAGTACACATTTATTGTATATTAACATCAACTTGGATTGGTTAGAAGGAATTTCCGATTAGCAGTATAATCCCCAGAAGGATCGGACTAGGTTGGGCAGGCTTTGGGAAACTTAAACATGTCTTAAAAAACAGAGATATTCCCATATATCTGAAAAGAAAAGTATTTGAAACATGTATCCTGCCTGTGCTTACGTATGGTCTGGAAACTATCACGCTAACTGCGAGGACCATACATAAGCTAAAATGCACTCAGAGATCCATGGAAAGACAAATGATAGGTGTAAGTCTAAGAGACAAAATTGGAAATGAAGAAATCAGACGCCAGACAAAAGTTGTTGATGTCATGGATCGAGTTGCAAAACTTAAATGGCAATGGGCAGGTCATGTTGCCAGACAGGTCACGGACAGATGGGCACCCAGAATTCTAAATTGGAGATCATGGGATATGAAAAGGGGAATAGGCCGGCCCCAGAAAAGGTAGGCCGATGATATTGTCCCTGTCGCTGGAAGCAGATGGGTTCAAAAAGCCCAAAAAAAGATAAGTGGAAGCTTTTAGAAGAGGCCTATATCTAGCAGTGGAGAGATGGCTGAGAAAGAAGAAGAAGAAGAAGTATAATCCCGCCAGTGTAAAAATTATGTGTAGGTACAAGAAGAAACAAATTAATACAAAATACTTACATTTATGTAACTAGAAATACATATAGATAAACGCCTCAAGATATGTAAGTCATTCAGTCAGTCTGGTAGGAACATATCTACCTAAATATATATCCGGTATTATGAAATAACATATGTACATGGAAACATATCTAAATGTATCTACATATATTGAGTATGTACGTACATACTATATACCTACAAATCTCTCGTTATGATCCACTACAAATATATATATTATGTTGGTATAATCGTACGAAATCTTTCTTGTACCTTTCACTTTTAACTCTAACTTAAACATACATATGTTACATTCAACGGGCTCTATCTGATATATTATTAATTATTTATTGTCAAATATTAAGTTTAACAATTTGTATATTTATTTATTTATCTAAGCGACAAATACAGTCTTATGAAAAAAAAACAAAAAATACACTATGAAATAAAAAAAGACAGACCAATTACTATTGTCCACAATTGATGTACATTAAATAATCATAGAAGTATGTACCTCGTATGAGAATTGGCCATTGTCTTGTAGCTTCCTTCCTCTACAAAATCAATATAATTAACAGTCCACTTCGTGAATGTGGTCAGGAGGAGGAGACTCTTGACCATTTATTTTTTAAATGCTCCAACCGTATATCTTCTAACAATTTATTCTATTTTAATCTGGTTAAAATAACTTGCATATCCCCAGTCAAAATATCTTATATAATGTCGATTAAAAATTTTAAATTAAAAAACATATTACTTAACTTCTTAAAGTCAAATAAAATCCAAATTTAATTAATTTAATTTTAACAAATTCAACAAAATTATGATATTTTCACCAAAGCAAAAAGCACTCTTTGTAGGGTCAATTGCCATTACAAAAAAAAAAGTATGTAGGTACCTGCAATACATACATATATCTATGATTATGTTTGGAATTTAATATTTCAATATCCAAAATATTTTTATTTGTTTGTCTTGTTTGCATATTTGTGTTCTTTATTTGCAAATAAATTATCTCTTATACAATCTAATAGTTGATTGCTGATATTTTTTTTTATAATTTAAATAACTTATTGTTCGAGAAAATAAGAAGTCTCATAATGAACAATACGTTAAGTGCTAAGAAATCTATCATAGAATTGCATTAAAAAAGCTAAAAAGTAATTTGACAACCGTAGAAAAACACGGTAATTTTTTTTTTTATTTCGAATGATTTCAAGAATAGACTAAAAGCCTACCATACGACAATTCATACGACATTCGATGGTTACACCATCATAATATCATATGTTTATTTTACAGATGGATCTGGAACTAAGTGATGATGGTGAAACTATATATTATGTGAAATATATTGGAATATGAAATGAAATAGGAGTGATCATTTAAGAAACAGGGATGCAAAAATATACTTATAAAATGGTGCCTGGCATTTCAATATGGCTGACAATTTGTGTGGTTCGTTGTAACACATAATCATTTATGTAAGAAAAGATAATATAAATATTAAATACATGCTACACTATTAAGTCTTTTATCACCAACAAAAATAAATCATGGTTGAAATTATTGTGCATAGTTAATTGTAGTCAAATAAAATAAAACACTATAGCGTACGGAGATTAGTGCGCCGCCTGGCGATAATATACTAGAAACAATACTTAACGTAAAGTTATACTATCCGCCAGAAACGTCCGCCAGTATTTAAGGGAAGATTAGGTACTTACTGTAAGACGCAATATTTTTATAAATGCCATCAAAAACTTTTCAATCAACTCAGATATCGCAGATCACTCGAGATTAACAGGGCATACATTTGGTTACTAAGATATGGAAGTGATCCATGAATGTACCAAAGGAAAGAAATTGAATACCTTAGAGACAATATAAATTAAAAGAGCCCCAAAAGATCTTGTATTAAACATACAATATCCTCTGCTGAATTCTCACCTCCTAAAACTAATAGCCCAGCCCACTATCACCCCCCTCCCCTCCACTACTTCAACTACCCGCCCAAATTCATAGCAGTTAAGTAGTTAAGAAGTTACTGAAGGTGAGAGAAATCTCGAAAACGTTATAACTTACGAAATTAAAAGTTAAAAGTAGAATATATTTATTATTGCATATGCGCAAACATTATTACCGCAAGCGCATAAAGTGATCACGTAAACCAGCCGATGACAGGTCGTAAGCCCTGTAGGTGCCTTGATTTCCCGGTTCTCCTTCAATAAATATTCCAACTTCGTCTCTATTGAGATAATTAAAAATCTGTTAAAAAAAATTAAAAGTAGAAGTAAACAAAGTTGTTTCATTTATTTTTATTTTATAAAAATGAAATTCTACAAAGTTTGTCGCGAAAAATTTGAAGAATTGCAATATTTTTGTTAAACTTGAGTAAAACTCTCAAGGGCCAACTCAAATACCGAACCAATATCATGTCGGTAGGTAGTGTAAAGGTCATTCAAATAATACCTAGGTATATTTAGACTTATTTCGATATTTGACAGACTGGATAGTGTACAAAAACGCTTCCTTAAACACCTTTTATATAAATCTTGCTGTCGGGAATTAATGGACCCTCATAATCATATCAATAACGTGTACTTAGCCTAATCGAAATTTTATTTATCATCACTATCATCTAGATCTAGATGAATAACCGCAGACTCACTATTCTTGTATAAACTATTTCAAAACATTATTGATTGTACAAATTTATTAGAAAATATCTCACTTTACATTCCAAACCGCAATGTCAGATCAAAACATACTTTTTCTATGTCACACTGTAAAACTAATCTTTGGAAAAACTTTTTTACTAATCGGGCCACCTCCAATTTTAACAACCTGCTCAATAACATTGACTTCTTTCATACTCAATCTCTACTCTCTTTCAAAATTGCGATAAAGCGCCAACTTTACACTGATAACATAACTCAAAAATACACTCTCTAGTATATACATATAAATGTATGTGTCACCATAATGGTTGTAACACCTTTTTTGTTAATCCTTAAGTACGTTAAAATCCCATGTTATGATTCTAGATTATAGTTTTCTTTGTACTGTTCCTTGTATGTTTCAGGTATGATCCTATAATTTTGTTTTTCTCATTTGTTAAAAATTGTATGTACAACTTAAAAAAAAAAAAACAACTTAAGACACACCTGTTTAATATTTCACACAATAACACTTCCTAAATTTGAATTTGAATATAATGTAATGAAACCAACTTAATAACACTGTAATTAACTGCTCCGTGACACTTCTCAACGTTTCATGGCATTAGATTCAATTAAATAGAATTTACTAAGTATTGTATACATCGTTTTTATGTTTATTTTTAATTTAATTTAAGATCAATAACCTAGATTTTAAGCTTTTACTAACATGAAAAACTAATAGCTACAAAGCGCACTTGAGGTGAGTTTTCACGAAAACGGCGCTATATAAATTATCCAACCATATATAAAAAAATCTTTTTATATGATGTCCTATTATTATGTACTATAGTCTATCATTTACTGTTTTTTCCATTGTTCTTAATATCATACTATGTTATTATATTCTACTGTACTGTTTGATATCCAATATAAATAAAATAAAAAATAAAAAAAATTTAAATTCTAAATTGTTTAAAACAGATAGAACCGGATGAAAGTAATGTCGGTTGTTATATCATCTGTTATTGTGTAGTACTAATGTGCCAAACATAATATTTGTATATACCTCTATATCCGTTATATACAAATACACACATATTGAAGGTAGCCTAACCTTATATTATTATGTATTATATAAAGTGAGAAGATATATAGGTAGGTATATATTAGCAAATGTCACTAATGTCAGATTCTGTTAACACAATAATATTATTTATATATGAATATGTACATAACATATTACATATATATGTAGACTGTCTAAAGCCCGCCTGACACGAGGTAATATTCCAACTCATGTGGAATATGAGTTGAAAAGTAGTGTTTGCAGTCATTTTTGAAGTCATATGAACTAAAACTGTGTATCTCTTTTGTCTATGCTTATCTATCTACTACATTGTCATTCGTCATGCAAAGGAAGAAATATTTTTTTTATTTCATTATGTTTTGTAAAGTTTTTTCGTATATTTTTTTTTATTTTTAGTTGATCCAGACGTACCTACAATCCTAGCAATTAAAAATGTCGGCACATCGGAGTTCTACGATATAATTGCTATGATTTTGAATGTTCTTACTACTGTTTTTAGGATATTGCTTCTCGCATCACGATATATTTGGCCTTTGAATGTATGGTTTTAAGTATTAGAAATACATTCCATTTATTTTCAAAAAATCTTATTTTTCTATATGAAAATGGATCTTCTAATGAGAGTTGTTCGTTTAGTATGCTAAAAAATCCTTGAATTTTTTTCTCCTATCCAATAAAGATCGCGTACATTTTTTGCTAGATCGTCTCCTTTGATTTTCATAACATTACGAAACAGGTTATCAAACTCAAAATGTAATAAAAAAAAAACAAGCAAGAATCATAAATGCACCCAAAAGTGCAAGTTATTTGACAGTCAAGAGAGATTATTGCTATAATATCGATATATACTTTCAATATAATGCTTTTAGAGTGATAACTGATAACATTTTTAAGTCATTTAAATGATATCGTGTCTGGCACTATGTCATTTTTTCAGTTCATATAACAATGAGTTGAAATATGAGTTGTAATATTACCTGGTGTCAGGCCGGCTTAACTCTCCTTTAGGTATACCAGTACATATTACTATTATAATCCAACTGTCAATTTGTTCAAAGTTATATAGACCCAAAGATAGCAACGTTTTCTATGAATCATTTTTAATGGCTTATTTACCTACTCTTCACTCACACCAAGGGGATATAGTGGGGAGTTACGATTTCGCAATTTTAAGAGTATTTTTTTATTGCAGATTATCAACTAGTATCATGCTGAGATTGTATTCTGAAAGTTTCATCACAATGTATCTTTGTGTGTGTGTGTGTGCTATGTACGGCCTATTTATTTTACTTTATCGATTAAAGACTAAATTACTCATTCGATTCGTTTCGAAATCGAATATTTTTAATTGCATATATGCACATGTGTTACACATTGGTACAAGTAGGTCGACAAGCCAAAAATGAAATAATATTTCTGGCGCAGTTCAGGGGTGACATCTGTGCGATACACCGTCACCTCATTTATAAGGACTGTTGTTTTTATTGTTTACAATTAACCTAATTTCTCAATTGATGGCATTACATAAAAGGTTTCTTCGTTACTTCATAGATGTCAATAGTATAATTCATAGATGTCAATAGTATAATTCATAGATGTCAATAGTATAATTCCTTATTTTCAGGTGAATTGTTACACATTATTCAGATATATAGAAGTTTCAAAAATTACATTGATAAGGGAACTCAATAAGAAGGCATAATTGGTGAACGTTGCGCAAGCGAATAAAGTGATCACGTAAACCGGTCGATCATGTAGGTTGCATTGAGTTTTCGGTTCTTCTATATATATTTTTTTTTATTTTTTTTTATGTCTCTCGGGCAACTAACAGGTGCTATGTCAAATATTTATTTAACACGCACCCAATAACATGTTGCCACATTCTGGAGACTTACGATATTAATTGTCTCACAGATCCAGACTGAAAACACAATTAAAAACTGTGTTTCCACCGGGAACACTTTTTTAAGATTTTTAACTTTTCACAGTCATTATTTGGTGTGAGTGATAATTTATTAGGTATAATTGGAGTAAAAGAGAAAATATGTCTGCAGTGTGTGTCTATTCTCTCGTTCTCACTTAATGTTTTCTGTCATGTGTGCTCTTTCTTGGTGATGTTGTATGAATTCGTCAAACTGTACCATTTGTGTCGAGTGTTTTGTTCTCATATAACGTGTCTATATATGAAATGCCATTGTAAATCGTATGTTAACAGCAAAAACAGATTGCAATATTCACCTCCTGACCAATACAAGATGACCTTCACTATGTCTACATATTATTAACTATTCACAATGCTTTCAACTAAATGTCAAATATTACATACCTACATATAAATAGATAAATATGTTGCATTATAATTGGTCAAGGACAGATATATTTATTTATTTATTTATTTTACCTTTTATCACACCATATATATGATGGCAACAATTAGTAGATTACTGCTGCCCAACTAGGAAATCCTGTTCTAGGGCTAGCAGTTTACAATTTTTAGTGACAACATGAGCAATTATGAACCGGGTGATTGTTCCCGTTCCACACTAAATATGTACACAATCTCAACTTTCTGCACTCACAATCATTACCTCAACAAACATATGGGCTCACACAAAACAGATCAACCAGGTCCCAATGTCTCCCATAATACCTGTCATAAATACAATCTCTGACGCGATTTTTATTTCAGAGCCATAGAAAGAGACTAGTTAACTATGTTGGTGTAATTAATATGAATCACATGGTTCCCAAATCAAATCAAATATGTGTTAAGTGTTACTCAAAGAGCATCGCAAACACAATACGGCATAGTTACAAATGTTGTTAATAATTTTAATTTTGAATTATTTAAGTAGTTATTTTTGAATACTAAGTATTTGTGTTAGTTCTGTCCTCCCATAATTTATGATGTATTTTTTAATATTCATTTTGAATATTCTTTGTGATGTTATTTCTTTAAAAGAGTAAGGTAAACTGTTGTAGAGTCGTGGAGCAATAAATGAAAAATTTCTTTGACCAAAAGATGTTTTCATATGTGGGATTGTGTAATTTAGGTTTATACTTATTCATGTGTTTATAGATTGTTGTGTTCTCAGGTATTGTACCTACTTTTATGTAGTGTACCTACTTTTATGTAGTGTACCTACTTTTATGTAGTGTACCTACTTTTATGTAGTGTACCTACTTTTATGTAGTGTACCTACTTTTATGTAGTGTACCTACTTTTATGAAAGTAAGTCAGAATGTATTGATGGATGTATGTTTGTCTATATCTTAATATATTACATATATGTAGTTCGGTTAACAGATGGGGCGATGACAGAGCGGTCCCGGTCGAGTGTCCCGTAAGAGCCGGGTAATTGAAAATACAACAGGCAACAATAACATCTCACATAGTTCAGCAATGAGGTTCACCACCCATTCTGAATGTAGTGCCTTTTTAGGTGAGACGAGACTGGTGTGTGGGTATACACATATGTGTGGTGCTCCCTTTTATAAGGCAATGCACACCCGCACACCTTTCGCTGGTTACCCCACATTGTGGGATATGCCGTGATGGTATGAATGAATGAATGAATGAATTTTCTAGATTGCAAACCCCTTCCAACGCTACGTAGTGCACTTCTCCGGAAGAGTAAAATGGACCCAAATCCTAATAGCTGGCGTCCCCTACGTGGACATGTTAAAAAAAAATGCTTCGGAACAGACTCTGTCTAGTACTCTAGTGCAACGTATCCTAAATGGTGGTCCGCGGAACCCTGGGGTTCCGTGGAAGGGTCACAGGGGTTCCGCGGACTTTCCGAGAGAAATTTTATTTTTTATTTATTGAAATTGAAGCTAACAATACATGAATTAGGTATAGATACAGATAAAACTTACATTACAAAAAATATCCAATCCATAAATCAATCTATTAAAAGCTTACAATAATATCAAAATAAGCGCAGTGAGAAAATTTCAGGTAATATTTAACACGATAAAATAAAAAATTTCTCACTGTGCGTCAATTTTAGTTTTAATTTCTTGGGACAAACATTACAAGTCTAAAATGTTCTCGCTGCGCGGCATTTTTCTTTTTTGGTTTACTGGTGCAAACATTAAAATCTTAAAAAAATTTTGCTACGCAACAGTTTTGATATATTGATACACACTATGGCCGCACTAAATTAGTCTTGGACGAAGAAAAATTTTATGCCTACCTATATATTATAGCTATTGGTGTGCCGCGGAATTCTAGGAAGAATTTTGGTGTGCCGTAGGTGAAAAAAGGTTGCGGAGCCAGATCTAGGGTTCCGCCAAAAAAAGTATGAATATTTAGGGTTCCATGGCCAAATAAAATTCAGAACCGCTGCTCTAGTGAATCAGTTATCTTTAATGTAGGTATTTTGTTTTTAATATTGTGCTACTAAATAAATAAATAAATAAATAATAAATAAATCTCAGCATGACACAATGCATTTAAAATTTGTCATTAATAATCGAATTATATATTAAATTATACATTCTGTAGGTACATACCTATAAAAAATGAAAACATCAATTATAATTTGTTATATTATAAATTATATCACAATTTATTCAATTATATACTTTCCATTATGATGAATATTAATACCGACTTAAAATCAAATATTTAATTACTCACGACAGTTTAATTACAAATCGCTTAGTTTAATTTTACAGTTTCATTTTAATGTACCTAATTATTTTATTGTACATACTTAAATTAATTGAGACATGTTACAACATACATACATAACGATAACTGATTGATGTGACCAATTCTTTTCTCTCTTTATTATTAGGTATATGACAACTAACACGCACCCAATAACAAGTTGCCAAATTCTGGAGACTTGTGCAATGAAATTAATCGTCTCACAGATCCAGAAAATAAGAAAATGTCTCTCCAACGGGAATTGAACCTGGGACTTTTACCTCTTCTTCTACGGTCACAATCCTGGGCGCCAACCGTTCGACTCCTGTACGGACGTCCTGCGTTAGATCTCCAGCAGAGGAGAAATTTATTTATATTCATTTCTCATTCAGTAACTATTGTAACTAAATTTAGGAACTTTCTAAAATTGTAGATTTTAGATTTACGGTCTTATTTCAGCGTTATAAAAAATAAATTTGGATTAAATGGAAAAGAAACGTAAATATATTGGCAGGAACGTTTTTAAAAAGTTACTGAATCATACGTATTATGAAAATTAAGAAATTTTCATCATTTTCATAATTATTCAAAATACGTTTAATTTAGAAACTTTTTAAGAACGTTCCGGCCAATATAGGTACGTTCCTATTCCATTTAGTCAAAGTTGATATTTTATAACGCTGAAATAAGACCGTACTAAATCTTAAATTTACAATTTTAGAACGTTCCTATTTTAGTTACAATAATTACTGAATAGGGTGTATTCTGAATGTAGTGACTTTTTAGTCGAGAGTAATTGAGTAAGGTAATGCACACCTGTCGCTGGTCGCATCAAACTATAAGTTATGCCGGAATGGTGTGAATAATGAATGAATGAATTATATCTATCAGCAGTTTCAGTTTTAATAATGAGCCTAAATACTGTAAATATAAACATATATTAAACTCAAATCTCGGTAGACACCACTTAACTGTGTCGCCAAAATTTGGTGGCAGTCAATATAACGTATTTGAATATATTCAGAATGGTTCGTAATGATAATTGAGTTATTACTTAACATGATCAAATTTCCTTAGATTGTTAATAAAGCACCAAAAAAATATACATGGGTGTAAGAGATGGAGTGAATAGCAGGGGCCGCCCCAGAAAGGGATGGCATGACCATGTGAATGATATTTTGAAAGAATGAAATATAAGAAGCTTGAATAATCGACGAGCATGTATGAGACGATGCATAGATGTAAAGGAAGCTAGGAATGTGTGCAAAAATAGAGAAATATGGCGCTCGGTTCTCTCTGCTTACCCCGTAAGGGATATAGCGTGATGGTATGTATGTAAATAAAGCGTATACAAACATTTTGCAATCGTTCAAGTTTATTAAGGAGTTCTTCGTTAGCATCCAGATAACAGACATCAGCATAATCAAGCAAAGGAAGAAGTAAGGATTGTGTAAGCGTGATTTTTAAATGTGTCGGAAGAAAATTTTTCAGTCTATTGAGAGAATGTATACTAAAGAACAGATTCTTACTGACATGAGAAATTTGTTCGTGCCATGAGAGATCTTCGTCGATAAAGATACCAAGATTTTTAACAACTTTGGAAAAGGAAATGATTTGATTGTTAATCAGTAGAGATGGGAGGGGTGTATTTTTTAATGTAGATAACAACCGAGGACTGCGAGGATTCTTACTGACATGAGAAATTTGTTCGTGCCATGAGAGATCTTCGTCGATAAAGATACCAAGATTTTTAACAACTTTGGAAAAGGAAATGATTTGATTGTTAATCAGTAGAGATGGGAGGGGTGTATTTTTTAATGTAGATAACAACCGAGGACTGCGAGGATTCTTACTGACATGAGAAATTTGTTCGTGCCATGAGAGATCTTCGTCGATAAAGATACCAAGATTTTTAACAGCTTTGGAAAAGGAAATGATTTGATTGTTAATCAGTAGAGATGGGAGGGGTGTATTTTTTAATGTAGATAACAACCGAGGACTGCGAGGATTCTTACTGACATGAGAAATTTGTTCGTGCCATGAGAGATCTTCGTCGATAAAGATACCAAGATTTTTAACAGCTTTGGAAAAGGAAATGATTTGATTGTTAATCAGTAGAGATGGGAGGGGTGTATTTTTTAATGTAGATAACAACCGAGGACTGCCAATAACAATAGCCTGGGATTTGGACGGGTTGACAAGAAGACCGTTCTGAAAGGACCATGATGCGAGAAAGCTGAGATCTTTGTTCATAATATTAATGGCATCAAGATAATCACTAACGTTGAAGTGAATATATAGTTGAAGATCATCTGCAAATAGATGATACTGACATTTTAATTTAGAAGTTACAGAGTTGATGAAAATAGAAAATAAAAGGGGAGATTATACTCCACCTTGCGGAACTCCTGCTTCTAGGGTGATGTGATCAGATACATTATCCGGTGTTTTAATCCTCTTGTGGGGGTGGTTTTATCTTGTTGGGGTGTTTCGTTTCCTTTTCGATATTTTTAAAAAGTTTGGAAATATAGGCAGTCAAACATACAAATTTAGTATAAAAAATACAATTTTTTATTAAAAAATGTTTGAGAAACACTGGAACTTATTTGAAAATATTTATTTGAGATTTTGTATGTGTCTTTATTTTTTTAACAATTTTCAGGGTTCTAGCTTTTATGCTTTTTGAGATATATGGAAAAACAAAGTAAAAATTCAAAAGTTTATAACCCCTGACTGAAACAAAAATTCAAAATTATGAGTATAAAGTTTTTTTAGGCCTATATATTATTCTGAAATTTTGGGCTCTGTGAATTGAACGGATCATAAGTTATAAGGGAGGAATGGACATACACTTAGACACACTAAATGTTCTACTCCGAATTCTGAGTAAATCTACTTGCGAAGCCTCAAGCGGTATTTTTTGACTTATAGACCCGGCATTCAAATCTCACATATCTTGGTTTGAAACATTGTCCATATCATTGTCCATTGTCAATCGACAGTTGGATTAGAAATTGAATTTGTTTCGATTACCCCCGTCTACCTCATTTTGTGTACAAACCCACCGGCCTAATAAAGTCGTAGCGTATGTAAGCTCTATTCATTACTAGGTATGTGATTATATAAAACTAGTTAAACCTGGCAGACGTTGTCCTGCCTGTTTAATTATTTACCTCCAAATATATAAAAATGGTTGTTCGGTATGTTTCCTTTTTATCACTTAACATTCTTATCTAGATTCGCTAATTATAATTCCGTATTTTTTCCCTTCCATCCCTACAGTCCCTTCCGTCCCTATTCATTCATTCATTTAAATTGTATTTAATTATTCAAACAAATATAGGTACTTGAACCTTTAGAATTATTCCAGTTTTATATAATATACCATTTTATGTATGGGTATATAGGATTTTTGCTGAACAAACCCACTAAGTATCAATTCAATAACAATTTTTAATTTTTGTGAGATATCGAATAAATAAATAAATAAATTATAATGCATAAACCTTCTCCAGAATGAGCTTAACAAATTCCTTCCAAAGTTTCATCGCAATCAGATGGTTGGTTTTGGAGCACATCGAATACATACAAATATACATAAATCCATTTTTATATATATAGATAAGTAGGTAATAAAATATTACACATGCAGACTATCTCTCTACCTCGAGAGAGAAAAATATATCTGCAAAAGGTCACGAGTTGATACATATAGAAAACTTACCGGTAAATACGGCGAACCTTCTAGAGAAGAAATCCATGGCCGTCAGAAGTAGATTAACTTCTTTCTCCGCAATTTGCAGCAGCGCTCAACACTGCGCAGTCCTCGGTTCAAAGAGATCACTTTAATCAACAGAATAATATTATCAACACACTGCTATTTTCAACTCGACAATCAGACTAAAACTTTCTCATTGAAAACGGTAACTGGAAATTTATTCAATCAGATTAATGGTTATAATATTAATGTCGGTTGGCCGTAAATGGGAGTCCCGACTGTTACTGCTGTTGCAAATGTTACTGTGGCAGCGTTGTGTGAATGTGTGCGAGTGAATGTATCTTTTGCGATGCGCTGTTGAGCGTCAACCAAACAAGACTGTGGTGTCGATGAGCGGGTATCGTGTCTAGTGCAGCAACTCTCTGTGCAGACACTTGGAGGGGAAGGTGGAAGGCACAAGGACAGGTCTCGACCAACAGGGCTGACACATCATCCGATGCTTTACGAAAAGACATCCTCGCTTATTACGATCCAGAAAACGGAAACTATGTATATAAATATGACACCGCCGCAATTCGACATAGAATGAAGATGAAATGAATGAAATATGAAAAAAAATGCGTTTTCCAAATGAGATTTGTTATTAATTTCACAATCTTTGCTTCGGGTTTTTATGCTTAAAATATGTACTTATATAACTATTCGGATAGTTGATATGTTCTCTAGTTTTTCTGTGCGAATCTTTGCCGTTTTGATTGTACATACATACCATCACGCCATGTCCCTTACGGAGTAGGCAGAGAGAACCGAACGCCACTTACTTCTATCTTGACATACATTCATCGCCTAGTCAACATTCATACATCGTCTTATACATGTTCGTATGTTGTTCACGCTTCTAACATTCCCGTCTTTCAAAATATCGTTCATATGGACGTGCCATCTCTTTCTTGGGCGGCCCCGACCTCGCATTTCATTCCTGTCAGCAATGTATATTTTCTTCGTCAGGCGTTCCTCATTCATTCTCTCCATGTGGCCAAACCATCTCAATGTGTTCAATTTCATTATATTAATAACATCTTTCTTTATCCTACATTCTTTCCTTATGTCCTCATTTCTGACCCTGTCATACATCGTTCTATTACAGATTCTTCTAAGCGATCTCATTTCAACTGCATTTATTCTGCTTTCGTGCGACTTCTGCCATGTCCAGGTTTCACTTGCATTTTTGATTTTGATTTTTGCCGTTTTGACTGTGATATTTTTAATTCAATTTAGCATTCATACATTGTGACACGCGGGGCAGAAAATCGACCATCTGGGTTATATTATCTATGCCATCAAAAAAGTTAAGGATGTCTGCGGCCAGGATACAGCGAGATGTGTGTACTTGGCGTCTTTTCATAGTATTATGTCATACGGTGTGATGTTCTGGGGGAAGGCGGCTGACTCTAACAGAGTTTTTGTATTGCAAAAGAGACCGATTAGGATTATTTTTAATTTGCGCCCAAGAGATTCCTGCCGTGAATATTTTAAAAAATTGGTCATACTCACACTGGCTGGCGTCTATATTCAGGAATGCATTACCTATGCTCGACGCAATATGAAAAACACTCTTCTTAACTCGGAATATCATCGGTATAATACGCGAGATGCAAACAACATCAGACCTGTAAAGTGCAGACTGGCAAAAGTGGCAAAACAGATTTGTGGGACAGAGTATTAAGACAGGGTATTATAAACTGCCACCTCACATACGGTCTTTGAAAGAAGGTTGTTTTGAGAGAGAGACGAAGAAGTATGTATCTCGTCGATAAATCATTTTATACAACTGACGAAATGCTAAATGAAAGAGATTTCAATAAGCATGGAATTTTGTTTTCTTTGTTTATTAATAATACTTTGTTTAATTGTAATCAATGAAGACTCTGAGTGCTCTGCTTGGGAGCCTATGGAGAATAAACCAATACAAATACAAATCAGAATATCTTTAATACAAGTTAGAAAATTTAAGAAAATAAGTAAGATGAAAATAAATGCCCTAAGGTGGTTCGGCCACATAGAAAGAATGAGTGATGACCGTCTGACAAAAAAAGTGTTCAAGGCTGATAAAAGAGGAACGAAAAGTAGAGGTCGGCCAAGAAAAAGTTGACACGATCACATAAATGGGATTTTGAAAGATTGTGATGTTAGAAGTAAGAATAATAGAAGAGCGTGTATGAGATGATGTATGGACGTGAATGAAGCGAGGAATGTATGTCAAAAGAGAGGAGTCTGGTGTTCGGTTCTCTCTGCCTACCCCAAATAGGGAAATGGCGTGATGGTATGGTATGGTAAAAAATTTCTTGGCTGAATGGTCTAATGAATGGGAAATACCAAGCCGTGTGAAAGGGACAGCTTACAAAATTAAACAAATAACAGTTCCACCCAAACCCTGGTTTCATGGAAAAAAAATGTAGAATGAGAATTGTTCACTGCATGATCGATACATATAAGGGACAGTCCTTGTGTGATTGTGGAGAGGTGGGAACTTTGGATCACGTTTTCATGGAGTGTCCAATACACGATAAATTCGACTTTTATTCCAAGCTGCGTGTCCCTCTGCCTGTTAATACATACATATGTCGCATCTTCTCACCCTAAATTCATTTAAAGTTTTCTCAATCATAACGAAATTCCTTAATTTAAATGTCACAAATTGAAATCCTTATAAATATGCAAATATTCGTTGTGTCATGGCACAAATCACCTTAGGTTACTTGATAATGCCTTAATAAGGCGAAATAGCTATCGGCATAAGTGTAAAATATATTGTAGAATCCAAACACAGTGTTTCATTTTAATAATAT
>OY754989.1:25484030-25486530 GCA_963576475.1 Molanna angustata
AAGTCACTTCTCGAACTCCTTTATTAATACAGCAGCCCGACTGTGGAACGATCTTCCGAATTCTGTGTTTCCACCTTCGTACAACGCGGGTCTTTTTAAAATCCGAATTAATAAACTCTTTTCTAGATTGCAAACCCCTCCCGACGCTACGTAAAAACCTACAAATCCTAATAGCTGGCGTCCCCTACGTAGACATGTTAAAAAAAAAAAAGAATTTGGTGTACAAACCTCTATAGAACAGGAAGGGAGAGGGAATAGAAGGATAGGAATAACGACGAAGATTTTCAATTTCGCCCCAATAGATCACACCAATAACAGCCCCACACGGGACCTGAATTTACCAAAGTTATCATGAAAAATGTCCAGGGTTTACGAATTATTTAATTTGTTGTAATTGATTGTTGAACGATTTATGTATGTATGAATGTTTTTATGAAATTGGTTCGCGGGCATTTTACAAAGAACAAACGGTTTGATCGAGTGTGACGCTGGGGGCAATTAAGAGATATTTGTCCAAGTAAGTATGAAGAATCGTTTGTGTTGTTAACAATTTTGTATAAGAAATTTGTGTCTAGCATTAATCTTAGGGAACGTAATGTTTGTATCTGATGATATGATAAAATCCTAAATAAGTTTTAGCTACAAGTCAACACAACATCCATTGACTGCGGCGGTACGAAGTTCGCCGGGTCAGCTAGTATTATATAGAAAGAACTTTATATATAAATATAATTTAAACGATTTTACTTATTAAACGACTTCTCATATCATATCCGCAATATCGCAGGAGTATAATATAGGCAATGACGCAGTGATATGAGGCATAGAATATCTAACCCCCACTCAATTCCTACATATTTCTGCATAATTCGTATATTTTTAATTTTTAATTACTTATCTCTATGGTCTTCTTTGTTATATTTTTTACTTTTTGTGTTTTAAATATGTATTTTGTTTTAATTTCCTATGGCCCGGTATTACAGTCGGCCCTCAACTCATTGAACTTGTTAAACTCAAGATTAATGTTAAGGGGAGATTGAATCCATTTCCGTATTACAGTGCAATATGACATGTCAGTTACTAAATCTTCAATTATAGACATATTTTACTTTTTCTGTGGTTATTATCTGTCAAATTTTTAATAACCTTCAATAATACTAACTACAAAACGGGACGCTACCACTTGAAATACTATTGTTTTTACTATCCAACATGGTAAATTTAATTTTTTTCATCAACATAATGCTTTTAAATGCCCATGTTAGTTTCACTATGGCTGTCAGATTGTTTTGTTGTGTGGCGCCACCGTCGATACAACTAACGCCTTTAGTGATAGAACACTGAAACTACACGCGTTGCCTAGCAAATGACAGTTGACTCACCATTAAGTACTTAATCCGCCAGAAACGTTGAGTTAAATATTTTTGTCGTTTTAGTGACGTATTTGAGGGAAGATTAGGCCTAAACGGACACTGTAATACGACTAATGTAAAACAAATTTTGTTTGCGGATATTGAAAAATATAAAAATAATGTTTCAATTTATTGCTTCTCTGGACTGGAAACACTTGCTTCTTCTTCTTATTTATTTATTTAAATTGAGGGGAAACATACAGCAATTTGCAAATACTACAAAAGGCAGCTATGAAAGTTAAATATTTGCCAAAATAGTTCCCTCATCATCATAGATTACATTTTACATAATATAAAAATAAAATTCATTACTAGAATGAAGGTGAACACATTGAGATGGTTTGGTCACATGGGGAGAATGAATAAGGATCGCCTGACGAAGAAAATATACAGAGCGGAAAGGAATGGAATGAGAGGTCGGGGACGCCCAAGAAAGGGATGGAACGACCATGTGAACGATATTCTGAAAGACGGATATGTTATAAGTGTGAGCAACAGACGAACATGTATGAGACGATGCATGAATGTGGACGAGGCGAGAAATGCGTGCCAGGATAGAAAAATGTGGCGTTTGGTTCTCTCTGCCTACCCCGCAAGGGACATGGCGTGATGGTATGTATGTAGGTATGTAAAAATAAAGTAGGTATGTAAGTAATTGAAACTAGATATGTACCTAAAATACAAGAAAATAATTCAAAACAACGAAAACCATAAGTAATTTAAAACTATAAGCATAAAAATGATGCAGGAATATGTAGGAAATCTTTCCATCCACTATAAGTTGTAGAAGGGCATACTTGTCACCGCGGAATATGTGGCCAAAGTGTGCGGCTTTGCGTCTCTTGACAGTGGTCTCTTGACTTTCTGTTTATCTCCCTTTATCGTATTATTTAAAACTTAAAACCGATTTAGACTAGAGGCTAGTTTGAAAGATCTGCCAATTGGAGGTAATCTCGCCGCAACATACGAGTTCAAGGAAGTATTAATTATTCTTATTGAACCTATGTAAATTACATATGTTGCGATAGTAATTCTGGTTTGGATCAAGAAAGATGTGGTTTGACTGATTAGCTCTTATTGTTATTTTG
>OY754989.1:25491530-25907914 GCA_963576475.1 Molanna angustata
CGCCTAACCAATAATATACCATCAGCCCGTGTCCCTCAAAGGGTTTTTAATGCATATAAAAATTTATCCCTTGCTGATGAATATTTTTATGAACCTGCTCAAATAGACGTTCTATTGGGAGCAGATTTGTATGCAAGTCTTTTGGATGGCTCGTCAGTTCATTTCTCAGAAGGCATACCCACGGCATTAGGAACCATCTTTGGCTATGTTATTAGTGGTCCATATGATGATTCATCTCATCGCACGTTGAGCAATAATCTTGCGATACATTCCTTCCACTCAGAAACTTCGTTAGATAAATTAATTGAAAATTTTTGGCACTCAGAAAATCTTCCTGAGGTAATACCTTGCAACCCAGAAGATGATCAATGTGAGGAGTTTTTCATGAAAACTCTTCAAAGAATACCTAACGGTAGGTTCATGGCTAGACTGCCATTTAAGAAAATTCACCCTCAACTGGGAAATTCTTACAACGCCGCGCTGCGTAGGTTTTTAAATTTGGAAAAACGATTTTCTCAAAATGAAAACCTAAAATTCGAATATACAAATTTTATGAATGAGTATTTATCATTGGGTCATATGACTCTTTATAAGGGTGTGACTCAACCTGGTAAGCATTATTATATACCTCATCATGCCGTTTTTAAAACAACAAATCAGTCAAAAAAAATTAGGGTAGTATTTGATGCGAGTGCACAGACATCTACTTCAGTTTCTCTCAACGACTGTCTGTATGCTGGCCCCAAATTACACCGCGATATTGCAGACATCATACTTAACTTTCGTATTCATCCAATAGCTTTAATTTGCGATATTAAAATGATGTTCCGTCAGATTCTGATTGATCCCAAGGATCAGCCATATCAGTTGATTCTTTGGAGAGACTCTCCTTCAGATCCTATTAGACATTACGCCTTGTGCACAGTCACATATGGCGTGACGTCATCGCCTTATGCCTCCATGAGGGTGCTCCGTGAGCTCGCAAGGATTGGGGAGCCTCAGTTTCCTATGGCTTCGAAGGTCTTACAGTCTCAAATATTTGTTGATGACATCATCACCACTGCTGCAACACTTCAGGATGCAGTACTACTTAAGCAGGAACTTATTTCACTGCTAAAAATGGGAGGTTTCGAGCTACGTAAATGGTCATCGAATTGCAACCAGTTGCTTGAAGATGTACCAGCTGATCATTGTGAAGTGCCAAGATCTTTCGACGTTGCAGACTCGTCTCCTTGCATTAAGGTCTTAGGGATCCAGTGGGATTCATTAGCTGATGTGTTTAGGTATCGAGTGAATGTGCCCGGAGATGAATGCACCAAGAGAGCGATTTTATTTACTATTGCAAGAATATTCGATCCATTGGGTTGGATCTCTCCTATAACGTTCAAGGCAAAATTAATCATTCAGAAATTATGGTTGTTGCACACTTCTTGGGATGACATTCCGCCTCAAGAAATTGTCAAAGAACGGAAGAATTTTGTAGCTGATTTAAGTGTTATTGAGAGATTTAATATTCCAAGACAAGCATTTCACGAGGGTTTAACTGAAGTATCCATACATGGATTTTGCGATGGTTCACTCTGTGGATATGCTGCAGTCGTGTATCTTAGAACCGTGAACAATGAGGGACAGGTGAATGTCAGCCTCTTGGCGGCTAAGTCAAAGGTAGCCCCTGTGCGCACGAAGATGACTATCCCTAGACTAGAATTAAATGCTGCATTGTTGTTAACACGTTTAATAAATTTTTGCGTTTCGTCATTCCTTGGTAGAATCAAAATTGATAATGTAATTTGTTGGTCAGACTCCACTATTTGCCTGTCGTGGCTCCAAACCCCGCCTCACTTACTACAAATCTACGAAGGAAACCGTGTTTCCCAGATTTTAAGTTCTACGGCCCATATCACATGGAGATATGTACCATCAAAATTAAACTGCGCTGACATTTCATCTAGGGTTGCATATCCCTCCGTATTATTGGATCATGAATTGTGGTGGCATCCACCATGGCTAAAGGACTCTTTCGAAACTTAGCCGTGCCAAAAGAGAGAGTCTTTAGACTCACACAAACTCCCTGGTCTCCGTGAGAACAAGGTGATTGCTCTATGTGCAGACATGGAGGAGTCTTTTGTTATTAAATTTAGTTCCTTGCAACGACTGCAACGAACTACAGCTTACTGCATAAGATTTATCAATAATTGTCGTCACAAATTTAAAAAATGTACCGGTCCTCTTTCTGTAGAGGAGTTAAAATTATCACTCTTCAAACTTATTAAATGGGAACAATTAATTGCGTTTTCTGAACAGATAGACAAGTTGAGGAATGGCCGTCCCTGCTCCGTGAAACACTTGCAAAAATTATTTCCCTTCCTGGATAGCGAAGGTATGATACGAGTTGGAGGGAGACTGAGACATTCTACTCTTCCATATAATTCTAAATTTCCCATTCTTCTCCCTAAATCTTCTCACTTAACTAATCTGATTGTAGACAACTATCATAAGGTACATTGCCATATCGGTCCCAATGCGCTGAATGCTATTTTACAACAGCAGTTTTGGATTGTTTCTGCTCGGCGTGTAATACGTAGTCGTATTCATAAGTGCGTCACGTGTTTTAAGGTAAACCCCAAGTCGGTGTGCCCTCAGATGGCAGACCTGCCATCGGACCGTGTTCGAGTCGGTCGGGTCTTCGAACGAGTCGCCACAGATTATGGTGGTCCCTTTACTATGCGAGCAAATAAAAAAAGAAACTCTAAAACCTTTAAGGCCTACTTATGCATATTTGTCTGTCTGGCCACGAAGGCAGTCCATCTAGAAGTTGTGTCGGACCTCTCAACTGAGGGATTTCTTGCAGCCTTCTCGAGGTTCTCATCCCGTAGAGGACTTCCGACGCTTATTCGATCAGATTGCGGCACAAATTATGTAGGGAGTAGCAGACATCTCAATGAAGTTGATAAGTACCTCTCAAGTTCAGCAGTGCAGGAGGTATTGTCAAACAAAGCCAGCCAGCGTGGTATCACTTGGCATTTTAATGCTCCAAGTTACCCAAACAGCGGAGGATTGTTTGAAGCCGGAATCAAGGTGGCTAAAACCTTACTGAAGAGAGTAATTGGAGAGCAGATATTAACTTTAGAAGAGTTCATGACGGTTTGTGCGGAAGTAGAGGCAGTCATGAATTCAAGACCTTTAACGTCTCTGTCGGAGGACGCCTCAGAGTGGAATGTACTAACTCCAGGCCATTTTTTAATAGGTCAACCTCTTGTAGCCGTTCCTGAAAAACGTATGGATGACGTGCACGTTTCTAGACTTACACGTTACCAATTAATTAAGTCGATTTCCCAATCATTCTGGAACAGGTGGCAGCGAGAGTACCTGCATACTCTCCAGCAGAGATCTAAATGGCTTAAGGCCACGATTCCTCCAAATGTCGGAGATCTTGTTGTCATACGAGAGGACAACATGCCACCCTTGCAGTGGCGATTGGGTAGAATATCGAAGCTTGTCTCCTCTCAGGACGGAGTCACTCGTGTGGTTGAATTAAAGACACCTAGTGGCATCTTGATGAGACCAGTTTCGAAGCTATGCCCACTTCCTTGTCAAAATGACAATGATTTGTAAAGTTTAAGTTTTCCTTTATTTTGTATTAGTTAGGTATACTTTTTTTTACCTTTTTTGTTTATCTTATTTTTTTGCTTATCTTATTTTTTTTGCTTGTATGAAGGTCGTACCTTCACATGACCATTAAGTTTGGGGATTTGTTTGCTATATGTCTCCAAATTTATGTATTTTTTTTATATTTCGTTATGTGTTTGTCATATAGTTTTAGAAGAGCCGTGGTATACATACCAGGCCTCTTCGGAGGGGAGGATGTTCGGTAAATGTGGCAACACTTCCAACCTTTTCCGATCCCTGAAATATTGTTACCTACATAGGAACAAAAACAATCGTCAATACTCTCTCGTCGTGTGTGAACGCATTGCACTGTGACAGAAAGTTATATAGTCGACTCAAGAGAAAATATACATATTTTCTACCTTTTCGCATCAATCATCGAAACCACGCGCCGTGCGCTATTTTGAATTCCTGAACCGTGTTCAGAGGAAGTTTTAAAGTGTAAATCAGTGTTGTGTCATAGAGGTTGGTGTAGTGCCCTCCGTGAAGACACTACACAAGACGAAGGAAGAAGGCTGCCAAGGTAGGTGCAATATTTTCCCTTCTCTCTATACGCAACAATATATATATATATATATATATATATATATATATATATATATATATATATATATATATATATATATATATATATATATATATATATATATATATATATATATATATATATATATATATATATATATATATATATATATATATATATATATATATATATATATATATATATATATATATATATATATATATATATATATATATATATATATATATATATATATATATATATATATATATATATATATGCGTGCTTTTCGTTAAGTCCTTGAAAATGCCTGGTGATATTCAGGCGAAACGTCGGAAGACAAATGGTCTTAGTCAAGACCTACTGACACGGGAAAACCGAGATAAAAATATTATAATATATATATATATATATATATATATATATATATATATATATATATATATATATATATATATATATATATATATATATATATATATATATATATATATATATATATATATATATATATATATATATATATATATATATATATATATATATATATATATGTATATATATATATATATATATATATATATATATATATATATATATATATATATACATATATATATATATATATGCACAAATTATGTAGGGAGTAGCAGACATCTCAATGAAGTTGATAAGTACCTCTCAAGTTCAGCAGTGCAGGAGGTATTGTCAAACAAAGCCAGCCAGCGTGGTATCACTTGGCATTTTAATGCTCCAAGTTACCCAAACAGCGGAGGATTGTTTGAAGCCGGAATCAAGGTGGCTAAAACCTTACTGAAGAGAGTAATTGGAGAGCAGATATTAACTTTAGAAGAGTTCATGACGGTTTGTGCGGAAGTAGAGGCAGTCATGAATTCAAGACCTTTAACGTCTCTGTCGGAGGACGCCTCAGAGTGGAATGTACTAACTCCAGGCCATTTTTTAATAGGTCAACCTCTTGTAGCCGTTCCTGAAAAACGTATGGATGACGTGCACGTTTCTAGACTTACACGTTACCAATTAATTAAGTCGATTTCCCAATCATTCTGGAACAGGTGGCAGCGAGAGTACCTGCATACTCTCCAGCAGAGATCTAAATGGCTTAAGGCCACGATTCCTCCAAATGTCGGAGATCTTGTTGTCATACGAGAGGACAACATGCCACCCTTGCAGTGGCGATTGGGTAGAATATCGAAGCTTGTCTCCTCTCAGGACGGAGTCACTCGTGTGGTTGAATTAAAGACACCTAGTGGCATCTTGATGAGACCAGTTTCGAAGCTATGCCCACTTCCTTGTCAAAATGACAATGATTTGTAAAGTTTAAGTTTTCCTTTATTTTGTATTAGTTAGGTATACTTTTTTTTACCTTTTTTGTTTATCTTATTTTTTTGCTTATCTTATTTTTTTTGCTTGTATGAAGGTCGTACCTTCACATGACCATTAAGTTTGGGGATTTGTTTGCTATATGTCTCCAAATTTATGTATTTTTTTTATATTTCGTTATGTGTTTGTCATATAGTTTTAGAAGAGCCGTGGTATACATACCAGGCCTCTTCGGAGGGGAGGATGTTCGGTAAATGTGGCAACACTTCCAACCTTTTCCGATCCCTGAAATATTGTTACCTACATAGGAACAAAAACAATCGTCAATACTCTCTCGTCGTGTGTGAACGCATTGCACTGTGACAGAAAGTTATATAGTCGACTCAAGAGAAAATATACATATTTTCTACCTTTTCGCATCAATCATCGAAACCACGCGCCGTGCGCTATTTTGAATTCCTGAACCGTGTTCAGAGGAAGTTTTAAAGTGTAAATCAGTGTTGTGTCATAGAGGTTGGTGTAGTGCCCTCCGTGAAGACACTACACAAGACGAAGGAAGAAGGCTGCCAAGGTAGGTGCAATATTTTCCCTTCTCTCTATACGCAACAATATATATATATATATATATATATATATATATATATATATATATATATATATATATATATATATATATATATATATATATATATATATATATATATATATATATATATATATATATATATATATATATATATATATATATATATATATATATATATATATATATATATATATATATATATATATATATATATATATATATATATATATATATGCGTGCTTTTCGTTAAGTCCTTGAAAATGCCTGGTGATATTCAGGCGAAACGTCGGAAGACAAATGGTCTTAGTCAAGACCTACTGACACGGGAAAACCGAGATAAAAATATTATAATATATATATATATATATATATATATATATATATATATATATATATATATATATATATATATATATATATATATATATATATATATATATATATATATATATATATATATATATATATATATATATATATATGTATATATATATATATATATATATATATATATATATATATATATATATATATATATATATATATATATATATATATATATATATATATATATATATATATATATATATATATATATATATATATATATATATATATATATATATATATATATATATATGTATATATATATATATATATATATATATATATATATATATATATATATATATATATATATATATATGTGGTTGACTGGTAGAGATTGCCTGCGGGCAATAAGTCCGCCACGTTGTGTAAAACAATAAAAGTATTTTATTATTATTATTATTATTATTATTTATATATATATATATATATATATATATATATATATATATATATATATATATATATATATATATATATATATATATATATATATATATATATATATATATATATATATATATATATATATATATATATATATATATATATATATATATATATATATATATATATATATATATATATATATATATATATATATATATATATATATATATATATATATATATATATATAGGTATTGTTACTGTCGACTGCGGTTATATTATAATATCCTAGTTATTTTCTTTATCTTCTTATATTTTTTGTACTTCTACATATGTCTTCCACTTGGCTATATTTGATGTTACTAACAAAATAATTCTGTCTATATTTTAATATAGGTAGGTAGGTATACCCACTACCCACAGACAGACAGGCTTTGCCTTGTGAGATTTTTGTGTGTACGGTTTCTTTGTTTTGATATTATGTATGTGTGTATTGTATATTAACTGTGTAACAAATCTTTAATAAATAAAATAACAAAGTATTTTTCCATTTTAATTTACAATTTTGGGTCCAATTCTGACCTCTGGGGAACAATTTCAGGTCCAATTTTTACCTTTGGGGTTAAATTTTGGGTCCAATTCTGACCTCTGGGGTACAATTTTTGGTCCAATTATGACCTCGGGGAACAATTTTGGTCCAATTCTGACCTCTGGGGAACAATATTGCGTCCAATTAGGGTCCAATTCTGACCTCTGGGGAACAATTTTGGGTCCAATTTTGACATCTGAGGTACCTACAATTTTTTGGTCCAATTTTGACCTCAGAATACATTAATTGTCAAATTATCCAGATAAAAAAATTATAAAAGGTTGCTATTATTGTGAATGAGTGATTGATAAAAATGACTGGTTAGAAATAATAAACGTGGCCCATGAAGAAAACAACTTTTTAATTTAATATTAATTATAAATGGTCAGTTTATATTAATTTGTAAATGTCAAGGCTAAAGCTGATGATTGGTGCAATTTCACACAATATGATGGTATGAAAGTTAAATAATCTCTTTGTGTGTCTAATGAAGAAATATATGTTGGTATAATTAGTATTACTATCACGGCATATTGTGATGTTGGTTGGTAGGTAAGTCATGCGTGGCGTGCGGAGTGCGGACAACTCATCATGCAGACCACGCGTTACAATACTCATAACCAGTACCTTCAACTTTACTGTTGTACCTATTTATATTAAATTTGCTTTGTTCGACAATACAATTTTAAACATACATACCTACCTACCTATTCACTTGACACATGAAATGCAACTATTAACAAATTGACAGTTATAGCTATAACCATTACAATATTGCAGGTTATACAAATGTACATTGTATAAAAATATATTATGTATTTGTATCTTATATATTCGTCCGTCGCCACACGTATGGCCCGCCTCCATGCCAATCTGTTTTGTGCTAAATGCAGAGCACCAGTCACCGAAGACCCCATTGTGGACTTAACCAAATCGCTCCATCTGGTCGGTGAGCGACCACGAGCAGATCTCCGTCCTTCCACGCTGCCCATCACAACAAGCTTCTCGAGGCAGTCTGGTTCCCTTCTGGCAACGTGTCCAAAGAATTGAAGGATACGTCTGTAACATATCGTCGACAGACGATCCACGATCTTCAGCTCGTCTAGAATTGACACATTCGTTCTTCTGGCTGTCAATGGGATGCGCAACATACGCCTCCAGCACCACATTTCGAAAGCATCGATCCTCTTTCACTTTGACTCCCTAAGTGTCCATGTTTCCACACCATACAGGAACATCGATAATATCTAGCCTTCGTGTTTTTTGTGATGGTCCTGTCCTTCCACACTCTTGTGAGCTTTCCCAGTGCTCCCTTTGCCATGGCGATGCGTCTTTTCACTTCCGCTTCTTTTCTTACATACAAAAATAAAAATAATATGAAAAATGCTACGTAGCATTCTGTGAAAAATGCTAGCTCGTATTTTGTGAATAATGTTAGATAGTTTAGTGTGAAAACTGCTAGATTGTATTCTGTGAAAAATGCTAGCTCGTATTTTGTGAATAATGTTAGATAGTTTAGTGTGAAAACTGCTAGATTGTATTCTGTGAAAAATGCTAGCTCGTATTTTGTGAATAATGTTAGATAGATTAGTGTGAAAACTGCTAGATTGTATTCTGTGAAAAATGCTAGCTCGTATTTTGTGAATAACGTTAGATAGTTTAATGTGAAAACTGCTAGATTATATTCTGTGAAAACTGCTAGATTGTATTCTGTGAAAAATGCTAGCTCGTATTTTGTGAATAATGTTAGATAGTTTAATGTGAAAACTGCTAGATTGTATTCTGTGAAAACTGCTAGATTGTATTCTGTGAAAAATGCTAGATTGTATTCTGTGAAAAATGCTAGCTCGTATTTTGTGAATAATGTTAGATAGTTTAGTGTGAAAACTGCTAGATTGTATTCTGTGAAAAATGCTAGCTCGTATTTTGTGAATAACGTTAGATAGTTTAATGTGAAAACTGCTAGATTGTATTCTGTGAAAACTGCTAGATTGTATTCTGTGAAAAATGCTAGCTCGTATTTTGTGAATAATGTTAGATATTTTAAACTTCTGCTGGATTTTATTCTGTGAAAACTGCTATATTGTACTCTGTGAAAAATGCTAGCTCGTATTTTGTGAATAATGTCAGATAGGTAGGTACCTAGTTTAATGTGAAAACTGCTAGATTGTATTCTGTGAAAAATGCTAGCTCGTATTTTGTGAATAATGTTAGATAGTTTAGTGTGAAAACTGCTAGATTGTATTCTGTGAAAACTGCTAGATTGTATTCTGTGAAAAATGCTAGATTGTATTCTGTGAAAAATGCTAGCTCGTATTTTGTGAATAATGTTAGATAGTTTAGTGTGAAAACTGCTAGATTGTATTCTGTGAAAACTGCTATATTGTACTCTGTGAAAAATGCTAGCTCGTATTTTGTGAATAATGTCAGATAGGTACCTAGTTTAATGTGAAAACTGCTAGATTGTATTCTGTGAAAAATGCTAGCTCGTATTTTGTGAATAACGTTAGATAGTTTAATGTGAAAACTGCTAGATTGTATTCTGTGAAAACTGCTAGATTGTATTCTGTGAAAAATGCTAGCTCGTATTTTGTGAATAATGTTAGATAGTTTAGTGTGAAAACTGCTAGATTGTATTCTGTGAAAAATGCTAGCTCGTATTTTGTGAATAACGTTAGATAGTTTAATGTGAAAACTGCTAGATTGTATTCTGTGAAAACTGCTAGATTGTATTCTGTGAAAAATGCTAGCTCGTATTTTGTGAATAACGTTAGATAGTTTAATGTGAAAACTGCTAGATTGTATTCTGTGAAAACTGCTAGATTGTATTCTGTGAAAAATGCTAGCTCGTATTTTGTGAATAATGTTAGATAGTTTAGTGTGAAAACTGCTAGATTGTATTCTGTGAAAACTGCTATATTGTACTCTGTGAAAAATGCTAGCTCGTATTTTGTGAATAATGTCAGATAGGTACCTAGTTTAATGTGAAAACTGCTAGATTGTATTCTGTGAAAAATGCTAGCTCGTATTTTGTGAATAATGTTAGATATTTTAATGTTCTGCTAGATTGTATTCTGTGAAAACTGCTATATTGTACTCTGTGAAAAATGCTAGCTCGTATTTTGTGAATAATGTCAGATAGGTAGGTACCTAGTTTAATGTGAAAACTGCTAGATTGTATTCTGTGAAAACTGCTATATTGTACTCTGTGAAAAATGCTAGCTCGTATTTTGTGAATAATGTCAGATAGGTAGGTACCTAGTTTAATGTGAAAACTGCTAGATTGTATTCTGTGAAAAATGCTAGCTCGTATTTTGTGAATAATGTTAGATATTTTAATGTTCTGCTAGATTGTATTCTGTGAAAAATGCTAGCTCGTATTTTGTGAATAATGTCAGATAGGTACCTAGTTTAATGTGAAAACTGCTAGGTTGTATTCTGTGAAAACTGCTAGATTGTATTCTGTGAAAAATGCTAGCTCGTATTTTGTGAATAATGTTAGATAGTTTAGTGTGAAAACTGCTAGATTGTATTCTGTGAAAACTGCTATATTGTACTCTGTGAAAAATGCTAGCTCGTATTTTGTGAATAATGTCAGATAGGTACCTAGTTTAATGTGAAAACTGCTAGATTGTATTCTGTGAAAAATGCTAGCTCGTATTTTGTGAATAATGTTAGATATTTTAATGTTCTGCTAGATTGTATTCTGTGAAAACTGCTATATTGTACTCTGTGAAAAATGCTAGCTCGTATTTTGTGAATAATGTCAGATAGGTAGGTACCTAGTTTAATGTGAAAACTGCTAGATTGTATTCTGTGAAAAATGCTAGCTCGTATTTTGTGAATAATGTTAGATATTTTAATGTTCTGCTAGATTGTATTCTGTGAAAAATGCTAGCTCGTATTTTGTGAATAATGTCAGATAGGTACCTAGTTTAATGTGAAAACTGCTAGGTTGTATTCTGTGAAAACTGCTAGATTGTATTCTGTGAAAAATGCTAGCTCGTATTTTGTGAATAATGTTAGATAGTTTAGTGTGAAAACTGCTAGATTGTATTCTGTGAAAACTGCTATATTGTACTCTGTGAAAAATGCTAGCTCGTATTTTGTGAATAATGTCAGATAGGTACCTAGTTTAATGTGAAAACTGCTAGATTGTATTCTGTGAAAAATGCTAGCTCGTATTTTGTGAATAATGTTAGATATTTTAATGTTCTGCTAGATTGTATTCTGTGAAAACTGCTATATTGTACTCTGTGAAAAATGCTAGCTCGTATTTTGTGAATAATGTCAGATAGGTAGGTACCTAGTTTAATGTGAAAACTGCTAGATTGTATTCTGTGAAAACTGCTATATTGTACTCTGTGAAAAATGCTAGCTCGTATTTTGTGAATAATGTCAGATAGGTACCTAGTTTAATGTGAAAACTGCTAGATTGTATTCTGTGAAAAATGCTAGCTCGTATTTTGTGAATAATGTTAGATATTTTAATGTTCTGCTAGATTGTATTCTGTGAAAAATGCTAGCTCGTATTTTGTGAATAATGTCAGATAGGTACCTAGTTTAATGTGAAAACTGCTAGGTTGTATTCTGTGAAAACTGCTAGATTGTATTCTGTGAAAAATGCTAGCTCGTATTTTGTGAATAATGTTAGATATTTTAAACTTCTGCTGGATTGTATTCTGTGAAAACTGCTATATTGTACTCGGTGAAAAATGCTAGCTCGTATTTTGTGAATAACGTTAGATAGTTTAATGTGAAAACTGCTAGATTGTACTCTGTGAAAAATGCTAGCTCGTATTTTGTGAATAATGTCAGATAGGTACCTAGTTTAATGTGAAAACTGCTAGGTTGTATTCTGTGAAAACTGCTAGATTGTATTCTGTGAAAAATGCTAGCTCGTATTTTGTGAATAATGTTAGATATTTTAAACTTCTGCTGGATTGTATTCTGTGAAAACTGCTATATTGTACTCTGTGAAAAATGCTAGCTCGTATTTTGTGAATAACGTTAGATAGTTTAATGTGAAAACTGCTAGATTGTACTCTGTGAAAAATGCTAGCTCGTATTTTGTGAATAATGTCAGATAGGTACCTAGTTTAATGTGAAAACTGCTAGATTGTATTCTGTGAAAAATGCTAGCTCGTATTTTGTGAATAATGTTAGATATTTTAATGTTCTGCTAGATTGTATTCTGTGAAAACTGCTATATTGTACTCTGTGAAAAAGGCTAGCTCGTATTTTGTGAATAATGTCAGATAGGTAGGTACCTAGTTTAATGTGAAAACTGCTAGATTGTATTCTGTGAAAAATGCTAGCTCGTATTTTGTGAATAATGTCAGATAGGTAGGTACCTAGTTTAATGTGAAAACTGCTAGATTGTATTCTGTGAAAAATGCTAGCTCGTATTTTGTGAATAATGTCAGATAGGTAGGTACCTAGTTTAATGTGAAAACTGCTAGATTGTATTCTGTGAAAAATGCTAGCTCGTATTTTGTGAATAACGTTAGATAGTTTAATGTGAAAACTGCTAGATTGTACTCTGTGAAAAATGCTAGCTCGTATTTTGTGAATAATGTCAGATAGGTACCTAGTTTAATGTGAAAACTGCTAGATTGTATTCTGTGAAAAATGCTAGCTCGTATTTTGTGAATAATGTTAGATATTTTAATGTTCTGCTAGATTGTATTCTGTGAAAACTGCTATATTGTACTCTGTGAAAAATGCTAGCTCGTATTTTGTGAATAATGTCAGATAGGTAGGTACCTAGTTTAATGTGAAAACTGCTAGATTGTATTCTGTGAAAAATGCTAGCTCGTATTTTGTGAATAATGTCAGATAGGTACCTAGTTTAATGTGAAAACTGCTAGGTTGTATTCTGTGAAAAATGCTAGCTCGTATTTTGTGAATAATGTTAGATATTTTAATGTTCTGCTAGATTGTATTCTGTGAAAACTGCTATATTGTACTCTGTGAAAAATGCTAGCTCGTATTTTGTGAATAATGTCAGATAGGTAGGTACCTAGTTTAATGTGAAAACTGCTAGATTGTATTCTGTGAAAAATGCTAGCTCGTATTTTGTGAATAATGTCAGATAGGTACCTAGTTTAATGTGAAAACTGCTAGGTTGTATTCTGTGAAAAATGCTAGCTCGTATTTTGTGAATAATGTTAGATATTTTAATGTTCTGCTAGATTGTATTCTGTGAAAACTGCTATATTGTACTCTGTGAAAAATGCTAGCTCGTATTTTGTGAATAATGTCAGATAGGTAGGTACCTAGTTTAATGTGAAAACTGCTAGATTGTATTCTGTGAAAAATGCTAGCTCGTATTTTGTGAATAATGTTAGATAGTTTAGTGTGAAAACTGCTAGATTGTATTCTGTGAAAACTGCTATATTGTACTCTGTGAAAAATGCTAGCTCGTATTTTGTGAATAATGTCAGATAGGTACCTAGTTTAATGTGAAAACTGCTAGATTGTATTCTGTGAAAAATGCTAGCTCGTATTTTGTGAATAATGTTAGATAGTTTAGTGTGAAAACTGCTAGATTGTATTCTGTGAAAACTGCTATATTGTACTCTGTGAAAAATGCTAGCTCGTATTTTGTGAATAATGTCAGATAGGTACCTAGTTTAATGTGAAAACTGCTAGGTTGTATTCTGTGAAAACTGCTAGATTGTATTCTGTGAAAAATGCTAGCTCGTATTTTGTGAATAATGTTAGATATTTTAATGTTCTGCTAGATTGTATTCTGTGAAAACTGCTATATTGTACTCTGTGAAAAATGCTAGCTCGTATTTTGTGAATAATGTCAGATAGGTAGGTACCTAGTTTAATGTGAAAACTGCTAGATTGTATTCTGTGAAAAATGCTAGCTCGTATTTTGTGAATAATGTTAGATAGTTTAGTGTGAAAACTGCTAGATTGTATTCTGTGAAAACTGCTATATTGTACTCTGTGAAAAATGCTAGCTCGTATTTTGTGAATAATGTCAGATAGGTACCTAGTTTAATGTGAAAACTGCTAGGTTGTATTCTGTGAAAACTGCTAGATTGTATTCTGTGAAAAATGCTAGCTCGTATTTTGTGAATAATGTTAGATATTTTAATGTTCTGCTAGATTGTATTCTGTGAAAACTGCTATATTGTACTCTGTGAAAAATGCTAGCTCGTATTTTGTGAATAATGTCAGATAGGTAGGTACCTAGTTTAATGTGAAAACTGCTAGATTGTATTCTGTGAAAAATGCTAGCTCGTATTTTGTGAATAATGTTAGATAGTTTAGTGTGAAAACTGCTAGATTGTATTCTGTGAAAACTGCTATATTGTACTCTGTGAAAAATGCTAGCTCGTATTTTGTGAATAATGTCAGATAGGTACCTAGTTTAATGTGAAAACTGCTAGGTTGTATTCTGTGAAAACTGCTAGATTGTATTCTGTGAAAAATGCTAGCTCGTATTTTGTGAATAATGTTAGATATTTTAATGTTCTGCTAGATTGTATTCTGTGAAAACTGCTATATTGTACTCTGTGAAAAATGCTAGCTCGTATTTTGTGAATAATGTCAGATAGGTAGGTACCTAGTTTAATGTGAAAACTGCTAGATTGTATTCTGTGAAAAATGCTAGCTCGTATTTTGTGAATAATGTTAGATAGTTTAGTGTGAAAACTGCTAGATTGTATTCTGTGAAAACTGCTATATTGTACTCTGTGAAAAATGCTAGCTCGTATTTTGTGAATAATGTCAGATAGGTACCTAGTTTAATGTGAAAACTGCTAGGTTGTATTCTGTGAAAACTGCTAGATTGTATTCTGTGAAAAATGCTAGCTCGTATTTTGTGAATAATGTTAGATATTTTAATGTTCTGCTAGATTGTATTCTGTGAAAACTGCTATATTGTACTCTGTGAAAAATGCTAGCTCGTATTTTGTGAATAATGTCAGATAGGTAGGTACCTAGTTTAATGTGAAAACTGCTAGATTGTATTCTGTGAAAAATGCTAGCTCGTATTTTGTGAATAATGTTAGATAGTTTAGTGTGAAAACTGCTAGATTGTATTCTGTGAAAACTGCTATATTGTACTCTGTGAAAAATGCTAGCTCGTATTTTGTGAATAATGTCAGATAGGTACCTAGTTTAATGTGAAAACTGCTAGGTTGTATTCTGTGAAAACTGCTAGATTGTATTCTGTGAAAAATGCTAGCTCGTATTTTGTGAATAATGTTAGATATTTTAATGTTCTGCTAGATTGTATTCTGTGAAAACTGCTATATTGTACTCTGTGAAAAATGCTAGCTCGTATTTTGTGAATAATGTTAGATATTTTAATGTTCTGCTAGATTGTATTCTGTGAAAACTGCTATATTGTACTCTGTGAAAAATGCTAGCTCGTATTTTGTGAATAATGTCAGATAGGTAGGTACCTAGTTTAATGTGAAAACTGCTAGATTGTATTCTGTGAAAAATGCTAGCTCGTATTTTGTGAATAATGTCAGATAGGTAGGTACCTAGTTTAATGTGAAAACTGCTAGATTGTATTCTGTGAAAAATGCTAGCTCGTATTTTGTGAATAACGTTAGATAGTTTAATGTGAAAACTGCTAGATTGTACTCTGTGAAAAATGCTAGCTCGTATTTTGTGAATAATGTCAGATAGGTACCTAGTTTAATGTGAAAACTGCTAGATTGTATTCTGTGAAAAATGCTAGCTCGTATTTTGTGAATAATGTTAGATATTTTAATGTTCTGCTAGATTGTATTCTGTGAAAACTGCTATATTGTACTCTGTGAAAAATGCTAGCTCGTATTTTGTGAATAATGTCAGATAGGTAGGTACCTAGTTTAATGTGAAAACTGCTAGATTGTATTCTGTGAAAAATGCTAGCTCGTATTTTGTGAATAATGTCAGATAGGTACCTAGTTTAATGTGAAAACTGCTAGGTTGTATTCTGTGAAAAATGCTAGCTCGTATTTTGTGAATAATGTTAGATATTTTAATGTTCTGCTAGATTGTATTCTGTGAAAACTGCTATATTGTACTCTGTGAAAAATGCTAGCTCGTATTTTGTGAATAATGTCAGATAGGTAGGTACCTAGTTTAATGTGAAAACTGCTAGATTGTATTCTGTGAAAAATGCTAGCTCGTATTTTGTGAATAATGTCAGATAGGTACCTAGTTTAATGTGAAAACTGCTAGGTTGTATTCTGTGAAAAATGCTAGCTCGTATTTTGTGAATAATGTTAGATATTTTAATGTTCTGCTAGATTGTATTCTGTGAAAACTGCTATATTGTACTCTGTGAAAAATGCTAGCTCGTATTTTGTGAATAATGTCAGATAGGTAGGTACCTAGTTTAATGTGAAAACTGCTAGATTGTATTCTGTGAAAAATGCTAGCTCGTATTTTGTGAATAATGTTAGATAGTTTAGTGTGAAAACTGCTAGATTGTATTCTGTGAAAACTGCTATATTGTACTCTGTGAAAAATGCTAGCTCGTATTTTGTGAATAATGTCAGATAGGTACCTAGTTTAATGTGAAAACTGCTAGGTTGTATTCTGTGAAAACTGCTAGATTGTATTCTGTGAAAAATGCTAGCTCGTATTTTGTGAATAATGTTAGATATTTTAATGTTCTGCTAGATTGTATTCTGTGAAAACTGCTATATTGTACTCTGTGAAAAATGCTAGCTCGTATTTTGTGAATAATGTCAGATAGGTAGGTACCTAGTTTAATGTGAAAACTGCTAGATTGTATTCTGTGAAAAATGCTAGCTCGTATTTTGTGAATAATGTTAGATAGTTTAGTGTGAAAACTGCTAGATTGTATTCTGTGAAAACTGCTATATTGTACTCTGTGAAAAATGCTAGCTCGTATTTTGTGAATAATGTCAGATAGGTACCTAGTTTAATGTGAAAACTGCTAGGTTGTATTCTGTGAAAACTGCTAGATTGTATTCTGTGAAAAATGCTAGCTCGTATTTTGTGAATAATGTTAGATATTTTAATGTTCTGCTAGATTGTATTCTGTGAAAACTGCTATATTGTACTCTGTGAAAAATGCTAGCTCGTATTTTGTGAATAATGTCAGATAGGTAGGTACCTAGTTTAATGTGAAAACTGCTAGATTGTATTCTGTGAAAAATGCTAGCTCGTATTTTGTGAATAATGTTAGATAGTTTAGTGTGAAAACTGCTAGATTGTATTCTGTGAAAACTGCTATATTGTACTCTGTGAAAAATGCTAGCTCGTATTTTGTGAATAATGTCAGATAGGTACCTAGTTTAATGTGAAAACTGCTAGGTTGTATTCTGTGAAAACTGCTAGATTGTATTCTGTGAAAAATGCTAGCTCGTATTTTGTGAATAATGTTAGATATTTTAATGTTCTGCTAGATTGTATTCTGTGAAAACTGCTATATTGTACTCTGTGAAAAATGCTAGCTCGTATTTTGTGAATAATGTTAGATATTTTAATGTTCTGCTAGATTGTATTCTGTGAAAACTGCTATATTGTACTCTGTGAAAAATGCTAGCTCGTATTTTGTGAATAATGTTAGATATTTTAATGTTCTGCTAGATTGTATTCTGTGAAAACTGCTATATTGTACTCTGTGAAAAATGCTAGCTCGTATTTTGTGAATAATGTTAGATATTTTAATGTTCTGCTAGATTGTATTCTGTGAAAACTGCTATATTGTACTCTGTGAAAAATGCTAGCTCGTATTTTGTGAATAATGTTAGATATTTTAATGTTCTGCTAGATTGTATTCTGTGAAAACTGCTATATTGTACTCTGTGAAAAATGCTAGCTCGTATTTTGTGAATAATGTCAGATAGGTAGGTACCTAGTTTAATGTGAAAACTGCTAGATTGTATTCTGTGAAAACTGCTATATTGTACTCTGTGAAAAATGCTAGCTCGTATTTTGTGAATAATGTTAGATATTTTAATGTTCTGCTAGATTGTATTCTGTGAAAACTGCTATATTGTACTCTGTGAAAAATGCTAGCTCGTATTTTGTGAATAATGTTAGATATTTTAATGTTCTGCTAGATTGTATTCTGTGAAAACTGCTATATTGTACTCTGTGAAAAATGCTAGCTCGTATTTTGTGAATAATGTCAGATAGGTACCTAGTTTAATGTGAAAACTGCTAGGTTGTATTCTGTGAAAACTGCTAGATTGTATTCTGTGAAAAATGCTAGCTCGTATTTTGTGAATAATGTTAGATATTTTAATGTTCTGCTAGATTGTATTCTGTGAAAACTGCTATATTGTACTCTGTGAAAAATGCTAGCTCGTATTTTGTGAATAATGTCAGATAGGTAGGTACCTAGTTTAATGTGAAAACTGCTAGATTGTATTCTGTGAAAAATGCTAGCTCGTATTTTGTGAATAATGTTAGATAGTTTAGTGTGAAAACTGCTAGATTGTATTCTGTGAAAACTGCTATATTGTACTCTGTGAAAAATGCTAGCTCGTATTTTGTGAATAATGTCAGATAGGTACCTAGTTTAATGTGAAAACTGCTAGGTTGTATTCTGTGAAAACTGCTAGATTGTATTCTGTGAAAAATGCTAGCTCGTATTTTGTGAATAATGTTAGATATTTTAATGTTCTGCTAGATTGTATTCTGTGAAAACTGCTATATTGTACTCTGTGAAAAATGCTAGCTCGTATTTTGTGAATAATGTTAGATATTTTAATGTTCTGCTAGATTGTATTCTGTGAAAACTGCTATATTGTACTCTGTGAAAAATGCTAGCTCGTATTTTGTGAATAATGTTAGATATTTTAATGTTCTGCTAGATTGTATTCTGTGAAAACTGCTATATTGTACTCTGTGAAAAATGCTAGCTCGTATTTTGTGAATAATGTCAGATAGGTACCTAGTTTAATGTGAAAACTGCTAGGTTGTATTCTGTGAAAACTGCTAGATTGTATTCTGTGAAAAATGCTAGCTCGTATTTTGTGAATAATGTTAGATATTTTAATGTTCTGCTAGATTGTATTCTGTGAAAACTGCTATATTGTACTCTGTGAAAAATGCTAGCTCGTATTTTGTGAATAATGTCAGATAGGTAGGTACCTAGTTTAATGTGAAAACTGCTAGATTGTATTCTGTGAAAAATGCTAGCTCGTATTTTGTGAATAATGTTAGATAGTTTAGTGTGAAAACTGCTAGATTGTATTCTGTGAAAACTGCTATATTGTACTCTGTGAAAAATGCTAGCTCGTATTTTGTGAATAATGTCAGATAGGTACCTAGTTTAATGTGAAAACTGCTAGGTTGTATTCTGTGAAAACTGCTAGATTGTATTCTGTGAAAAATGCTAGCTCGTATTTTGTGAATAATGTTAGATATTTTAATGTTCTGCTAGATTGTATTCTGTGAAAACTGCTATATTGTACTCTGTGAAAAATGCTAGCTCGTATTTTGTGAATAATGTTAGATATTTTAATGTTCTGCTAGATTGTATTCTGTGAAAACTGCTATATTGTACTCTGTGAAAAATGCTAGCTCGTATTTTGTGAATAATGTTAGATATTTTAATGTTCTGCTAGATTGTATTCTGTGAAAACTGCTATATTGTACTCTGTGAAAAATGCTAGCTCGTATTTTGTGAATAATGTCAGATAGGTACCTAGTTTAATGTGAAAACTGCTAGGTTGTATTCTGTGAAAACTGCTAGATTGTATTCTGTGAAAAATGCTAGCTCGTATTTTGTGAATAATGTTAGATATTTTAATGTTCTGCTAGATTGTATTCTGTGAAAACTGCTATATTGTACTCTGTGAAAAATGCTAGCTCGTATTTTGTGAATAATGTCAGATAGGTAGGTACCTAGTTTAATGTGAAAACTGCTAGATTGTATTCTGTGAAAAATGCTAGCTCGTATTTTGTGAATAATGTTAGATAGTTTAGTGTGAAAACTGCTAGATTGTATTCTGTGAAAACTGCTATATTGTACTCTGTGAAAAATGCTAGCTCGTATTTTGTGAATAATGTCAGATAGGTACCTAGTTTAATGTGAAAACTGCTAGGTTGTATTCTGTGAAAACTGCTAGATTGTATTCTGTGAAAAATGCTAGCTCGTATTTTGTGAATAATGTTAGATATTTTAATGTTCTGCTAGATTGTATTCTGTGAAAACTGCTATATTGTACTCTGTGAAAAATGCTAGCTCGTATTTTGTGAATAATGTTAGATATTTTAATGTTCTGCTAGATTGTATTCTGTGAAAACTGCTATATTGTACTCTGTGAAAAATGCTAGCTCGTATTTTGTGAATAATGTTAGATATTTTAATGTTCTGCTAGATTGTATTCTGTGAAAACTGCTATATTGTACTCTGTGAAAAATGCTAGCTCGTATTTTGTGAATAATGTTAGATATTTTAATGTTCTGCTAGATTGTATTCTGTGAAAACTGCTATATTGTACTCTGTGAAAAATGCTAGCTCGTATTTTGTGAATAATGTTAGATATTTTAATGTTCTGCTAGATTGTATTCTGTGAAAACTGCTATATTGTACTCTGTGAAAAATGCTAGCTCGTATTTTGTGAATAATGTCAGATAGGTAGGTACCTAGTTTAATGTGAAAACTGCTAGATTGTATTCTGTGAAAAATGCTAGCTCGTATTTTGTGAATAATGTTAGATAGTTTAGTGTGAAAACTGCTAGATTGTATTCTGTGAAAACTGCTATATTGTACTCTGTGAAAAATGCTAGCTCGTATTTTGTGAATAATGTCAGATAGGTACCTAGTTTAATGTGAAAACTGCTAGGTTGTATTCTGTGAAAACTGCTAGATTGTATTCTGTGAAAAATGCTAGCTCGTATTTTGTGAATAATGTTAGATATTTTAATGTTCTGCTAGATTGTATTCTGTGAAAACTGCTATATTGTACTCTGTGAAAAATGCTAGCTCGTATTTTGTGAATAATGTTAGATATTTTAATGTTCTGCTAGATTGTATTCTGTGAAAACTGCTATATTGTACTCTGTGAAAAATGCTAGCTCGTATTTTGTGAATAATGTTAGATATTTTAATGTTCTGCTAGATTGTATTCTGTGAAAACTGCTATATTGTACTCTGTGAAAAATGCTAGCTCGTATTTTGTGAATAATGTTAGATATTTTAATGTTCTGCTAGATTGTATTCTGTGAAAACTGCTATATTGTACTCTGTGAAAAATGCTAGCTCGTATTTTGTGAATAATGTTAGATATTTTAATGTTCTGCTAGATTGTATTCTGTGAAAACTGCTATATTGTACTCTGTGAAAAATGCTAGCTCGTATTTTGTGAATAATGTTAGATATTTTAATGTTCTGCTAGATTGTATTCTGTGAAAACTGCTATATTGTACTCTGTGAAAAATGCTAGCTCGTATTTTGTGAATAATGTTAGATATTTTAATGTTCTGCTAGATTGTATTCTGTGAAAACTGCTATATTGTACTCTGTGAAAAATGCTAGCTCGTATTTTGTGAATAATGTTAGATATTTTAATGTTCTGCTAGATTGTATTCTGTGAAAACTGCTATATTGTACTCTGTGAAAAATGCTAGCTCGTATTTTGTGAATAATGTTAGATATTTTAATGTTCTGCTAGATTGTATTCTGTGAAAACTGCTATATTGTACTCTGTGAAAAATGCTAGCTCGTATTTTGTGAATAATGTTAGATATTTTAATGTTCTGCTAGATTGTATTCTGTGAAAACTGCTATATTGTACTCTGTGAAAAATGCTAGCTCGTATTTTGTGAATAATGTCAGATAGGTAGGTACCTAGTTTAATGTGAAAACTGCTAGATTGTATTCTGTGAAAAATGCTAGCTCGTATTTTGTGAATAATGTTAGATAGTTTAGTGTGAAAACTGCTAGATTGTATTCTGTGAAAACTGCTATATTGTACTCTGTGAAAAATGCTAGCTCGTATTTTGTGAATAATGTCAGATAGGTACCTAGTTTAATGTGAAAACTGCTAGGTTGTATTCTGTGAAAACTGCTAGATTGTATTCTGTGAAAAATGCTAGCTCGTATTTTGTGAATAATGTTAGATATTTTAATGTTCTGCTAGATTGTATTCTGTGAAAACTGCTATATTGTACTCTGTGAAAAATGCTAGCTCGTATTTTGTGAATAATGTCAGATAGGTAGGTACCTAGTTTAATGTGAAAACTGCTAGATTGTATTCTGTGAAAACTGCTATATTGTACTCTGTGAAAAATGCTAGCTCGTATTTTGTGAATAATGTCAGATAGGTAGGTACCTAGTTTAATGTGAAAACTGCTAGATTGTATTCTGTGAAAAATGCTAGCTCGTATTTTGTGAATAATGTTAGATATTTTAATGTTCTGCTAGATTGTATTCTGTGAAAACTGCTATATTGTACTCTGTGAAAAATGCTAGCTCGTATTTTGTGAATAATGTCAGATAGGTAGGTACCTAGTTTAATGTGAAAACTGCTAGATTGTATTCTGTGAAAAATGCTAGCTCGTATTTTGTGAATAATGTCAGATAGGTACCTAGTTTAATGTGAAAACTGCTAGGTTGTATTCTGTGAAAAATGCTAGCTCGTATTTTGTGAATAATGTTAGATATTTTAATGTTCTGCTAGATTGTATTCTGTGAAAACTGCTATATTGTACTCTGTGAAAAATGCTAGCTCGTATTTTGTGAATAATGTCAGATAGGTAGGTACCTAGTTTAATGTGAAAACTGCTAGATTGTATTCTGTGAAAAATGCTAGCTCGTATTTTGTGAATAATGTTAGATAGTTTAGTGTGAAAACTGCTAGATTGTATTCTGTGAAAAATGCTAGCTCGTATTTTGTGAATAATGTTAGATAGTTTAGTGTGAAAACTGCTAGATTGTATTCTGTGAAAACTGCTATATTGTACTCTGTGAAAAATGCTAGCTCGTATTTTGTGAATAATGTCAGATAGGTACCTAGTTTAATGTGAAAACTGCTAGGTTGTATTCTGTGAAAACTGCTAGATTGTATTCTGTGAAAAATGCTAGCTCGTATTTTGTGAATAATGTTAGATATTTTAATGTTCTGCTAGATTGTATTCTGTGAAAACTGCTATATTGTACTCTGTGAAAAATGCTAGCTCGTATTTTGTGAATAATGTCAGATAGGTAGGTACCTAGTTTAATGTGAAAACTGCTAGATTGTATTCTGTGAAAACTGCTATATTGTACTCTGTGAAAAATGCTAGCTCGTATTTTGTGAATAATGTCAGATAGGTAGGTACCTAGTTTAATGTGAAAACTGCTAGATTGTATTCTGTGAAAAATGCTAGCTCGTATTTTGTGAATAATGTTAGATATTTTAATGTTCTGCTAGATTGTATTCTGTGAAAACTGCTATATTGTACTCTGTGAAAAATGCTAGCTCGTATTTTGTGAATAATGTCAGATAGGTAGGTACCTAGTTTAATGTGAAAACTGCTAGATTGTATTCTGTGAAAAATGCTAGCTCGTATTTTGTGAATAATGTCAGATAGGTACCTAGTTTAATGTGAAAACTGCTAGGTTGTATTCTGTGAAAAATGCTAGCTCGTATTTTGTGAATAATGTTAGATATTTTAATGTTCTGCTAGATTGTATTCTGTGAAAACTGCTATATTGTACTCTGTGAAAAATGCTAGCTCGTATTTTGTGAATAATGTCAGATAGGTAGGTACCTAGTTTAATGTGAAAACTGCTAGATTGTATTCTGTGAAAAATGCTAGCTCGTATTTTGTGAATAATGTTAGATAGTTTAGTGTGAAAACTGCTAGATTGTATTCTGTGAAAACTGCTATATTGTACTCTGTGAAAAATGCTAGCTCGTATTTTGTGAATAATGTCAGATAGGTACCTAGTTTAATGTGAAAACTGCTAGATTGTATTCTGTGAAAAATGCTAGCTCGTATTTTGTGAATAATGTTAGATATTTTAATGTTCTGCTAGATTGTATTCTGTGAAAACTGCTATATTGTACTCTGTGAAAAATGCTAGCTCGTATTTTGTGAATAATGTCAGATAGGTACCTAGTTTAATGTGAAAACTGCTAGATTGTATTCTGTGAAAAATGCTAGCTCGTATTTTGTGAATAATGTTAGATATTTTAATGTTCTGCTAGATTGTATTCTGTGAAAACTGCTATATTGTACTCTGTGAAAAATGCTAGCTCGTATTTTGTGAATAATGTCAGATAGGTACCTAGTTTAATGTGAAAACTGCTAGATTGTATTCTGTGAAAACTGCTATATTGTACTCTGTGAAAAATGCTAGCTCGTATTTTGTGAATAATGTCAGATAGGTACCTAGTTTAATGTGAAAACTGCTAGATTGTATTCTGTGAAAAATGCTAGCTCGTATTTTGTGAATAATGTTAGATATTTTAATGTTCTGCTAGATTGTATTCTGTGAAAACTGCTATATTGTACTCTGTGAAAAATGCTAGCTCGTATTTTGTGAATAATGTCAGATAGGTAGGTACCTAGTTTAATGTGAAAACTGCTAGATTGTATTCTGTGAAAAATGCTAGCTCGTATTTTGTGAATAATGTCAGATAGGTAGGTACCTAGTTTAATGTGAAAACTGCTAGATTGTATTCTGTGAAAAATGCTAGCTCGTATTTTGTGAATAACGTTAGATAGTTTAATGTGAAAACTGCTAGATTGTACTCTGTGAAAAATGCTAGCTCGTATTTTGTGAATAATGTCAGATAGGTACCTAGTTTAATGTGAAAACTGCTAGATTGTATTCTGTGAAAAATGCTAGCTCGTATTTTGTGAATAATGTTAGATATTTTAATGTTCTGCTAGATTGTATTCTGTGAAAACTGCTATATTGTACTCTGTGAAAAATGCTAGCTCGTATTTTGTGAATAATGTCAGATAGGTACCTAGTTTAATGTGAAAACTGCTAGATTGTATTCTGTGAAAACTGCTATATTGTACTCTGTGAAAAATGCTAGCTCGTATTTTGTGAATAATGTCAGATAGGTACCTAGTTTAATGTGAAAACTGCTAGATTGTATTCTGTGAAAAATGCTAGCTCGTATTTTGTGAATAATGTTAGATATTTTAATGTTCTGCTAGATTGTATTCTGTGAAAACTGCTATATTGTACTCTGTGAAAAATGCTAGCTCGTATTTTGTGAATAATGTCAGATAGGTAGGTACCTAGTTTAATGTGAAAACTGCTAGATTGTATTCTGTGAAAAATGCTAGCTCGTATTTTGTGAATAATGTCAGATAGGTAGGTACCTAGTTTAATGTGAAAACTGCTAGATTGTATTCTGTGAAAAATGCTAGCTCGTATTTTGTGAATAACGTTAGATAGTTTAATGTGAAAACTGCTATATTGTACTCTGTGAAAAATGCTAGCTCGTATTTTGTGAATAATGTCAGATAGGTAGGTACCTAGTTTAATGTGAAAACTGCTAGATTGTATTCTGTGAAAAATGCTAGCTCGTATTTTGTGAATAATGTTAGATATTTTAATGTTCTGCTAGATTGTATTCTGTGAAAACTGCTATATTGTACTCTGTGAAAAATGCTAGCTCGTATTTTGTGAATAATGTCAGATAGGTAGGTACCTAGTTTAATGTGAAAACTGCTAGATTGTATTCTGTGAAAAATGCTAGCTCGTATTTTGTGAATAATGTCAGATAGGTAGGTACCTAGTTTAATGTGAAAACTGCTAGATTGTATTCTGTGAAAAATGCTAGCTCGTATTTTGTGAATAACGTTAGATAGTTTAATGTGAAAACTGCTAGATTGTACTCTGTGAAAAATGCTAGCTCGTATTTTGTGAATAATGTCAGATAGGTACCTAGTTTAATGTGAAAACTGCTAGATTGTATTCTGTGAAAAATGCTAGCTCGTATTTTGTGAATAATGTTAGATATTTTAATGTTCTGCTAGATTGTATTCTGTGAAAACTGCTATATTGTACTCTGTGAAAAATGCTAGCTCGTATTTTGTGAATAATGTCAGATAGGTACCTAGTTTAATGTGAAAACTGCTAGGTTGTATTCTGTGAAAACTGCTAGATTGTATTCTGTGAAAAATGCTAGCTCGTATTTTGTGAATAATGTTAGATATTTTAATGTTCTGCTAGATTGTATTCTGTGAAAACTGCTATATTGTACTCTGTGAAAAATGCTAGCTCGTATTTTGTGAATAATGTCAGATAGGTAGGTACCTAGTTTAATGTGAAAACTGCTAGATTGTATTCTGTGAAAAATGCTAGCTCGTATTTTGTGAATAATGTCAGATAGGTACCTAGTTTAATGTGAAAACTGCTAGGTTGTATTCTGTGAAAAATGCTAGCTCGTATTTTGTGAATAATGTTAGATATTTTAATGTTCTGCTAGATTGTATTCTGTGAAAACTGCTATATTGTACTCTGTGAAAAATGCTAGCTCGTATTTTGTGAATAATGTCAGATAGGTAGGTACCTAGTTTAATGTGAAAACTGCTAGATTGTATTCTGTGAAAAATGCTAGCTCGTATTTTGTGAATAATGTCAGATAGGTACCTAGTTTAATGTGAAAACTGCTAGGTTGTATTCTGTGAAAAATGCTAGCTCGTATTTTGTGAATAATGTTAGATATTTTAATGTTCTGCTAGATTGTATTCTGTGAAAACTGCTATATTGTACTCTGTGAAAAATGCTAGCTCGTATTTTGTGAATAATGTCAGATAGGTAGGTACCTAGTTTAATGTGAAAACTGCTAGATTGTATTCTGTGAAAAATGCTAGCTCGTATTTTGTGAATAATGTTAGATAGTTTAGTGTGAAAACTGCTAGATTGTATTCTGTGAAAACTGCTATATTGTACTCTGTGAAAAATGCTAGCTCGTATTTTGTGAATAATGTCAGATAGGTACCTAGTTTAATGTGAAAACTGCTAGATTGTATTCTGTGAAAAATGCTAGCTCGTATTTTGTGAATAATGTTAGATATTTTAATGTTCTGCTAGATTGTATTCTGTGAAAACTGCTATATTGTACTCTGTGAAAAATGCTAGCTCGTATTTTGTGAATAATGTCAGATAGGTACCTAGTTTAATGTGAAAACTGCTAGATTGTATTCTGTGAAAACTGCTATATTGTACTCTGTGAAAAATGCTAGCTCGTATTTTGTGAATAATGTCAGATAGGTACCTAGTTTAATGTGAAAACTGCTAGATTGGATTCTGTGAAAACTGCTATATTGTACTCTGTGAAAAATGCTAGCTCGTATTTTGTGAATAATGTCAGATAGGTACCTAGTTTAATGTGAAAACTGCTAGATTGTATTCTGTGAAAACTGCTATATTGTACTCTGTGAAAAATGCTAGCTCGTATTTTGTGAATAATGTTAGATAGTTTAGTGTGAAAACTGCTAGATTGTATTCTGTGAAAACTGCTATATTGTACTCTGTGAAAAATGCTAGCTCGTATTTTGTGAATAATGTCAGATAGGTACCTAGTTTAATGTGAAAACTGCTAGATTGTATTCTGTGAAAAATGCTAGCTCGTATTTTGTGAATAATGTTAGATATTTTAATGTTCTGCTAGATTGTATTCTGTGAAAACTGCTATATTGTACTCTGTGAAAAATGCTAGCTCGTATTTTGTGAATAATGTCAGATAGGTACCTAGTTTAATGTGAAAACTGCTAGATTGTATTCTGTGAAAACTGCTATATTGTACTCTGTGAAAAATGCTAGCTCGTATTTTGTGAATAATGTCAGATAGGTACCTAGTTTAATGTGAAAACTGCTAGATTGTATTCTGTGAAAAATGCTAGCTCGTATTTTGTGAATAATGTTAGATAGTTTAGTGTGAAAACTGCTAGATTGTATTCTGTGAAAACTGCTATATTGTACTCTGTGAAAAATGCTAGCTCGTATTTTGTGAATAATGTCAGATAGGTACCTAGTTTAATGTGAAAACTGCTAGATTGTATTCTGTGAAAAATGCTAGCTCGTATTTTGTGAATAATGTTAGATATTTTAATGTTCTGCTAGATTGTATTCTGTGAAAACTGCTATATTGTACTCTGTGAAAAATGCTAGCTCGTATTTTGTGAATAATGTCAGATAGGTAGGTACCTAGTTTAATGTGAAAACTGCTAGATTGTATTCTGTGAAAAATGCTAGCTCGTATTTTGTGAATAATGTCAGATAGGTAGGTACCTAGTTTAATGTGAAAACTGCTAGATTGTATTCTGTGAAAAATGCTAGCTCGTATTTTGTGAATAACGTTAGATAGTTTAATGTGAAAACTGCTAGATTGTACTCTGTGAAAAATGCTAGCTCGTATTTTGTGAATAATGTCAGATAGGTACCTAGTTTAATGTGAAAACTGCTAGATTGTATTCTGTGAAAAATGCTAGCTCGTATTTTGTGAATAATGTTAGATATTTTAATGTTCTGCTAGATTGTATTCTGTGAAAACTGCTATATTGTACTCTGTGAAAAATGCTAGCTCGTATTTTGTGAATAATGTTAGATATTTTAATGTTCTGCTAGATTGTATTCTGTGAAAACTGCTATATTGTACTCTGTGAAAAATGCTAGCTCGTATTTTGTGAATAATGTCAGATAGGTAGGTACCTAGTTTAATGTGAAAACTGCTAGATTGTATTCTGTGAAAAATGCTAGCTCGTATTTTGTGAATAATGTCAGATAGGTAGGTACCTAGTTTAATGTGAAAACTGCTAGATTGTATTCTGTGAAAAATGCTAGCTCGTATTTTGTGAATAACGTTAGATAGTTTAATGTGAAAACTGCTAGATTGTACTCTGTGAAAAATGCTAGCTCGTATTTTGTGAATAATGTCAGATAGGTACCTAGTTTAATGTGAAAACTGCTAGATTGTATTCTGTGAAAAATGCTAGCTCGTATTTTGTGAATAATGTTAGATATTTTAATGTTCTGCTAGATTGTATTCTGTGAAAACTGCTATATTGTACTCTGTGAAAAATGCTAGCTCGTATTTTGTGAATAATGTTAGATATTTTAATGTTCTGCTAGATTGTATTCTGTGAAAACTGCTATATTGTACTCTGTGAAAAATGCTAGCTCGTATTTTGTGAATAATGTCAGATAGGTAGGTACCTAGTTTAATGTGAAAACTGCTAGATTGTATTCTGTGAAAAATGCTAGCTCGTATTTTGTGAATAATGTCAGATAGGTAGGTACCTAGTTTAATGTGAAAACTGCTAGATTGTATTCTGTGAAAAATGCTAGCTCGTATTTTGTGAATAACGTTAGATAGTTTAATGTGAAAACTGCTAGATTGTACTCTGTGAAAAATGCTAGCTCGTATTTTGTGAATAATGTCAGATAGGTACCTAGTTTAATGTGAAAACTGCTAGATTGTATTCTGTGAAAAATGCTAGCTCGTATTTTGTGAATAATGTTAGATATTTTAATGTTCTGCTAGATTGTATTCTGTGAAAACTGCTATATTGTACTCTGTGAAAAATGCTAGCTCGTATTTTGTGAATAATGTTAGATATTTTAATGTTCTGCTAGATTGTATTCTGTGAAAACTGCTATATTGTACTCTGTGAAAAATGCTAGCTCGTATTTTGTGAATAATGTCAGATAGGTAGGTACCTAGTTTAATGTGAAAACTGCTAGATTGTATTCTGTGAAAAATGCTAGCTCGTATTTTGTGAATAATGTCAGATAGGTAGGTACCTAGTTTAATGTGAAAACTGCTAGATTGTATTCTGTGAAAAATGCTAGCTCGTATTTTGTGAATAACGTTAGATAGTTTAATGTGAAAACTGCTAGATTGTACTCTGTGAAAAATGCTAGCTCGTATTTTGTGAATAATGTCAGATAGGTACCTAGTTTAATGTGAAAACTGCTAGGTTGTATTCTGTGAAAACTGCTAGATTGTATTCTGTGAAAAATGCTAGCTCGTATTTTGTGAATAATGTTAGATATTTTAAACTTCTGCTGGATTGTATTCTGTGAAAACTGCTATATTGTACTCTGTGAAAAATGCTAGCTCGTATTTTGTGAATAACGTTAGATAGTTTAATGTGAAAACTGCTAGATTGTACTCTGTGAAAAATGCTAGCTCGTATTTTGTGAATAATGTCAGATAGGTACCTAGTTTAATGTGAAAACTGCTAGATTGTATTCTGTGAAAAATGCTAGCTCGTATTTTGTGAATAATGTTAGATATTTTAATGTTCTGCTAGATTGTATTCTGTGAAAACTGCTATATTGTACTCTGTGAAAAATGCTAGCTCGTATTTTGTGAATAATGTCAGATAGGTAGGTACCTAGTTTAATGTGAAAACTGCTAGATTGTATTCTGTGAAAAATGCTAGCTCGTATTTTGTGAATAATGTTAGATATTTTAATGTTCTGCTAGATTGTATTCTGTGAAAAATGCTAGCTCGTATTTTGTGAATAATGTCAGATAGGTACCTAGTTTAATGTGAAAACTGCTAGGTTGTATTCTGTGAAAAATGCTAGCTCGTATTTTGTGAATAATGTTAGATATTTTAATGTTCTGCTAGATTGTATTCTGTGAAAACTGCTATATTGTACTCTGTGAAAAATGCTAGCTCGTATTTTGTGAATAATGTCAGATAGGTAGGTACCTAGTTTAATGTGAAAACTGCTAGATTGTATTCTGTGAAAAATGCTACCTCGTATTTTGTGAATAATGTTAGATATTTTAATGTTCTGCTAGATTGTATTCTGTGAAAAATGCTATATTGTACTCTGTGAAAAATGCTAGCTCGTATTTTGTGAATAATGTCAGATAGGTAGGTACCTAGTTTAATGTGAAAACTGCTAGATTGTATTCTGTGAAAAATGCTAGCTCGTATTTTGTGAATAATGTTAGATATTTTAATGTTCTGCTAGATTGTATTCTGTGAAAAATGCTAGCTCGTATTTCGTGAATAATGTCAGATAGGTACCTAGTTTAATGTGAAAACTGCTAGGTTGTATTCTGTGAAAAATGCTAGCTCGTATTTTGTGAATAATGTTAGATATTTTAATGTTCTGCTAGATTGTATTCTGTGAAAACTGCTATATTGTACTCTGTGAAAAATGCTAGCTCGTATTTTGTGAATAATGTCAGATAGGTAGGTACCTAGTTTAATGTGAAAACTGCTAGATTGTATTCTGTGAAAAATGCTAGCTCGTATTTTGTGAATAATGTTAGATATTTTAATGTTCTGCTAGATTGTATTCTGTGAAAACTGCTATATTGTACTCTGTGAAAAATGCTAGCTCGTATTTTGTGAATAATGTCAGATAGGTAGGTACCTAGTTTAATGTGAAAACTGCTAGATTGTATTCTGTGAAAAATGCTAGCTCGTATTTTGTGAATAATGTTAGATATTTTAATGTTCTGCTAGATTTTATTCTGTGAAAACTGCTATATTGTACTCTGTGAAAAATGCTAGCTCGTATTTTGTGAATAATGTCAGATAGGTAGGTACCTAGTTTAATGTGAAAACTGCTAGATTGTATTCTGTGAAAAATGCTAGCTCGTATTTTGTGAATAATGTTAGATATTTTAATGTTCTGCTAGATTGTATTCTGTGAAAAATGCTAGCTCGTATTTTGTGAATAATGTCAGATAGGTACCTAGTTTAATGTGAAAACTGCTAGGTTGTATTCTGTGAAAAATGCTAGCTCGTATTTTGTGAATAATGTTAGATATTTTAATGTTCTGCTAGATTGTATTCTGTGAAAACTGCTATATTGTACTCTGTGAAAAATGCTAGCTCGTATTTTGTGAATAATGTCAGATAGGTAGGTACCTAGTTTAATGTGAAAACTGCTAGATTGTATTCTGTGAAAAATGCTAGCTCGTATTTTGTGAATAATGTCAGATAGGTAGTTTAATGTGAAAACTGCTAGATTGTATTCTGTGAAAAATGCTAGCTCGTATTTTGTGAATAATGTCAGATAGGTACCTAGTTTAATGTGAAAACTGCTAGGTTGTATTCTGTGAAAAATGCTAGCTCGTATTTTGTGAATAATGTTAGATATTTTAATGTTCTGCTAGATTGTATTCTGTGAAAACTGCTATATTGTACTCTGTGAAAAATGCTAGCTCGTATTTTGTGAATAATGTCAGATAGGTAGGTACCTAGTTTAATGTGAAAACTGCTAGATTGTATTCTGTGAAAAATGCTAGCTCGTATTTTGTGAATAATGTCAGATAGGTAGTTTAATGTGAAAACTGCTAGATTGTATTCTGTGAAAAATGCTAGCTCGTATTTTGTGAATAATGTCAGATAGGTAGTTTAATGTGAAAACTGCTAGATTGTATTCTGTGAAAAATGCTAGCTCGTATTTTGTGAATAATGTCAGATAGGTACCTAGTTTAATGTGAAAACTGCTAGGTTGTATTCTGTGAAAAATGCTAGCTCGTATTTTGTGAATAATGTTAGATATTTTAATGTTCTGCTAGATTGTATTCTGTGAAAACTGCTATATTGTACTCTGTGAAAAATGCTAGCTCGTATTTTGTGAATAATGTCAGATAGGTAGGTACCTAGTTTAATGTGAAAACTGCTAGATTGTATTCTGTGAAAAATGCTAGCTCGTATTTTGTGAATAATGTCAGATAGGTAGTTTAATGTGAAAACTGCTAGATTGTATTCTGTAAAAAATGCTAGCTCGTATTTTGTGAATAATGTCAGATAGGTAGTTTAATGTGAAAACTGCTAGATTGTATTCTGTGAAAAATGCTAGCTCGTATTTTGTGAATAATGTCAGATAGGTACCTAGTTTAATGTGAAAACTGCTAGGTTGTATTCTGTGAAAAATGCTAGCTCGTATTTTGTGAATAATGTTAGATATTTTAATGTTCTGCTAGATTGTATTCTGTGAAAACTGCTATATTGTACTCTGTGAAAAATGCTAGCTCGTATTTTGTGAATAATGTCAGATAGGTAGGTACCTAGTTTAATGTGAAAACTGCTAGATTGTATTCTGTGAAAAATGCTAGCTCGTATTTTGTGAATAATGTCAGATAGGTAGTTTAATGTGAAAACTGCTAGATTGTATTCTGTGAAAAATGCTAGCTCGTATTTTGTGAATAATGTCAGATAGGTACCTAGTTTAATGTGAAAACTGCTAGGTTGTATTCTGTGAAAAATGCTAGCTCGTATTTTGTGAATAATGTTAGATATTTTAATGTTCTGCTAGATTGTATTCTGTGAAAACTGCTATATTGTACTCTGTGAAAAATGCTAGCTCGTATTTTGTGAATAATGTCAGATAGGTAGGTACCTAGTTTAATGTGAAAACTGCTAGATTGTATTCTGTGAAAAATGCTAGCTCGTATTTTGTGAATAATGTCAGATAGGTAGTTTAATGTGAAAACTGCTAGATTGTATTCTGTGAAAAATGCTAGCTCGTATTTTGTGAATAATGTCAGATAGGTACCTAGTTTAATGTGAAAACTGCTAGGTTGTATTCTGTGAAAAATGCTAGCTCGTATTTTGTGAATAATGTTAGATATTTTAATGTTCTGCTAGATTGTATTCTGTGAAAACTGCTATATTGTACTCTGTGAAAAATGCTAGCTCGTATTTTGTGAATAATGTCAGATAGGTAGGTACCTAGTTTAATGTGAAAACTGCTAGATTGTATTCTGTGAAAAATGCTAGCTCGTATTTTGTGAATAATGTCAGATAGGTAGGTACCTAGTTTAATGTGAAAACTGCTAGATTGTATTCTGTGAAAAATGCTAGCTCGTATTTTGTGAATAATGTCAGATAGGTAGGTACCTAGTTTAATGTGAAAACTGCTAGATTGTATTCTGTGAAAAATGCTAGCTCGTATTTTGTGAATAATGTTAGATATTTTAATGTTCTGCTAGATTGTATTCTGTGAAAACTGCTATATTGTACTCTGTGAAAAATGCTAGCTCGTATTTTGTGAATAATGTCAGATAGGTAGGTACCTAGTTTAATGTGAAAACTGCTAGATTGTATTCTGTGAAAAATGCTAGCTCGTATTTTGTGAATAATGTTAGATATTTTAATGTTCTGCTAGATTGTATTCTGTGAAAACTGCTATATTGTACTCTGTGAAAAATGCTAGCTCGTATTTTGTGAATAATGTCAGATAGGTACCTAGTTTAATGTGAAAACTGCTAGATTGTATTCTGTGAAAAATGCTAGCTCGTATTTTGTGAATAATGTTAGATATTTTAATGTTCTGCTAGATTGTATTCTGTGAAAACTGCTATATTGTACTCTGTGAAAAATGCTAGCTCGTATTTTGTGAATAATGTCAGATAGGTAGGTACCTAGTTTAATGTGAAAACTGCTAGATTGTATTCTGTGAAAAATGCTAGCTCGTATTTTGTGAATAATGTTAGATATTTTAATGTTCTGCTAGATTGTATTCTGTGAAAACTGCTATATTGTACTCTGTGAAAAATGCTAGCTCGTATTTTGTGAATAATGTTAGATATTTTAATGTTCTGCTAGATTGTATTCTGTGAAAACTGCTATATTGTACTCTGTGAAAAATGCTAGCTCGTATTTTGTGAATAATGTTAGATATTTTAATGTTCTGCTAGATTGTATTCTGTGAAAACTGCTATATTGTACTCTGTGAAAAATGCTAGCTCGTATTTTGTGAATAATGTCAGATAGGTAGGTACCTAGTTTAATGTGAAAACTGCTATATTGTACTCTGTGAAAAATGCTAGCTCGTATTTTGTGAATAATGTCAGATAGGTAGGTACCTAGTTTAATGTGAAAACTGCTAGATTGTATTCTGTGAAAAATGCTAGCTCGTATTTTGTGAATAATGTTAGATATTTTAATGTTCTGCTAGATTGTATTCTGTGAAAACTGCTATATTGTACTCTGTGAAAAATGCTAGCTCGTATTTTGTGAATAATGTTAGATATTTTAATGTTCTGCTAGATTGTATTCTGTGAAAACTGCTATATTGTACTCTGTGAAAACTGCTATATTGTACTCTGTGAAAAATGCTAGCTCGTATTTTGTGAATAATGTCAGATAGGTAGTTTAATGTGAAAACTGCTAGATTGTATTCTGTGAAAAATGCTAGCTCGTATTTTGTGAATAATGTTAGATATTTTAATGTTCTGCTAGATTGTATTCTGTGAAAACTGCTATATTGTACTCTGTGAAAAATGCTAGCTCGTATTTTGTGAATAATGTCAGATAGGTAGGTACCTAGTTTAATGTGAAAACTGCTAGATTGTATTCTGTGAAAAATGCTAGCTCGTATTTTGTGAATAATGTCAGATAGGTAGTTTAATGTGAAAACTGCTAGATTGTATTCTGTGAAAAATGCTAGCTCGTATTTTGTGAATAATGTTAGATATTTTAATGTTCTGCTAGATTGTATTCTGTGAAAACTGCTATAAAGTACTCTGTGAAAAATGCTAGCTCGTATTTTGTGAATAATGTCAGATAGGTAGGTACCTAGTTTAATGTGAAAACTGCTAGATTGTATTCTGTGAAAAATGCTAGCTCGTATTTTGTGAATAATGTCAGATAGGTAGTTTAATGTGAAAACTGCTAGATTGTATTCTGTGAAAAATGCTAGCTCGTATTTTGTGAATAATGTTAGATATTTTAATGTTCTGCTAGATTGTATTCTGTGAAAACTGCTATATTGTACTCTGTGAAAAATGCTAGCTCGTATTTTGTGAATAATGTCAGATAGGTAGGTACCTAGTTTAATGTGAAAACTGCTAGATTGTATTCTGTGAAAAATGCTAGCTCGTATTTTGTGAATAATGTTAGATATTTTAATGTTCTGCTAGATTGTATTCTGTGAAAACTGCTATATTGTACTCTGTGAAAAATGCTAGCTCGTATTTTGTGAATAATGTCAGATAGGTAGGTACCTAGTTTAATGTGAAAACTGCTAGATTGTATTCTGTGAAAAATGCTAGCTCGTATTTTGTGAATAATGTCAGATAGGTACCTAGTTTAATGTGAAAACTGCTAGATTGTATTCTGTGAAAAATGCTAGCTCGTATTTTGTGAATAATGTTAGATATTTTAATGTTCTGCTAGATTGTATTCTGTGAAAACTGCTATATTGTACTCTGTGAAAAATGCTAGCTCGTATTTTGTGAATAATGTCAGATAGGTAGGTACCTAGTTTAATGTGAAAACTGCTAGATTGTATTCTGTGAAAAATGCTAGCTCGTATTTTGTGAATAATGTCAGATAGGTAGGTACCTAGTTTAATGTGAAAACTGCTAGATTGTATTCTGTGAAAAATGCTAGCTCGTATTTTGTGAATAACGTTAGATAGTTTAATGTGAAAACTGCTAGATTGTACTCTGTGAAAAATGCTAGCTCGTATTTTGTGAATAATGTCAGATAGGTACCTAGTTTAATGTGAAAACTGCTAGATTGTATTCTGTGAAAAATGCTAGCTCGTATTTTGTGAATAATGTTAGATATTTTAATGTTCTGCTAGATTGTATTCTGTGAAAACTGCTATATTGTACTCTGTGAAAAATGCTAGCTCGTATTTTGTGAATAATGTCAGATAGGTACCTAGTTTAATGTGAAAACTGCTAGGTTGTATTCTGTGAAAACTGCTAGATTGTACTCTGTGAAAAATGCTAGCTCGTATTTTGTGAATAATGTCAGATAGGTAGGTACCTAGTTTAATGTGAAAACTGCTAGATTGTATTCTGTGAAAAATGCTAGCTCGTATTTTGTGAATAATGTCAGATAGGTAGTTTAATGTGAAAACTGCTAGATTGTATTCTGTGAAAAATGCTAGCTCGTATTTTGTGAATAATGTTAGATATTTTAATGTTCTGCTAGATTGTATTCTGTGAAAACTGCTAGATTGTATTCTGTGAAAAATGCTAGCTCGTATTTTGTGAATAATGTTAGATATTTTAATGTTCTGCTAGATTGTATTCTGTGAAAACTGCTATATTGTACTCTGTGAAAAATGCTAGCTCGTATTTTGTGAATAATGTCAGATAGGTAGGTACCTAGTTTAATGTGAAAACTGCTAGATTGTATTCTGTGAAAAATGCTAGCTCGTATTTTGTGAATAATGTTAGATAGTTTAGTGTGAAAACTGCTAGATTGTATTCTGTGAAAACTGCTATATTGTACTCTGTGAAAAATGCTAGCTCGTATTTTGTGAATAATGTCAGATAGGTACCTAGTTTAATGTGAAAACTGCTAGGTTGTATTCTGTGAAAACTGCTAGATTGTATTCTGTGAAAAATGCTAGCTCGTATTTTGTGAATAATGTTAGATATTTTAATGTTCTGCTAGATTGTATTCTGTGAAAACTGCTATATTGTACTCTGTGAAAAATGCTAGCTCGTATTTTGTGAATAATGTTAGATATTTTAATGTTCTGCTAGATTGTATTCTGTGAAAACTGCTATATTGTACTCTGTGAAAAATGCTAGCTCGTATTTTGTGAATAATGTTAGATATTTTAATGTTCTGCTAGATTGTATTCTGTGAAAACTGCTATATTGTACTCTGTGAAAAATGCTAGCTCGTATTTTGTGAATAATGTTAGATATTTTAATGTTCTGCTAGATTGTATTCTGTGAAAACTGCTATATTGTACTCTGTGAAAAATGCTAGCTCGTATTTTGTGAATAATGTTAGATATTTTAATGTTCTGCTAGATTGTATTCTGTGAAAACTGCTATATTGTACTCTGTGAAAAATGCTAGCTCGTATTTTGTGAATAATGTCAGATAGGTAGGTACCTAGTTTAATGTGAAAACTGCTAGATTGTATTCTGTGAAAAATGCTAGCTCGTATTTTGTGAATAATGTTAGATAGTTTAGTGTGAAAACTGCTAGATTGTATTCTGTGAAAACTGCTATATTGTACTCTGTGAAAAATGCTAGCTCGTATTTTGTGAATAATGTCAGATAGGTACCTAGTTTAATGTGAAAACTGCTAGGTTGTATTCTGTGAAAACTGCTAGATTGTATTCTGTGAAAAATGCTAGCTCGTATTTTGTGAATAATGTTAGATATTTTAATGTTCTGCTAGATTGTATTCTGTGAAAACTGCTATATTGTACTCTGTGAAAAATGCTAGCTCGTATTTTGTGAATAATGTTAGATATTTTAATGTTCTGCTAGATTGTATTCTGTGAAAACTGCTATATTGTACTCTGTGAAAAATGCTAGCTCGTATTTTGTGAATAATGTTAGATATTTTAATGTTCTGCTAGATTGTATTCTGTGAAAACTGCTATATTGTACTCTGTGAAAAATGCTAGCTCGTATTTTGTGAATAATGTTAGATATTTTAATGTTCTGCTAGATTGTATTCTGTGAAAACTGCTATATTGTACTCTGTGAAAAATGCTAGCTCGTATTTTGTGAATAATGTTAGATATTTTAATGTTCTGCTAGATTGTATTCTGTGAAAACTGCTATATTGTACTCTGTGAAAAATGCTAGCTCGTATTTTGTGAATAATGTTAGATATTTTAATGTTCTGCTAGATTGTATTCTGTGAAAACTGCTATATTGTACTCTGTGAAAAATGCTAGCTCGTATTTTGTGAATAATGTTAGATATTTTAATGTTCTGCTAGATTGTATTCTGTGAAAACTGCTATATTGTACTCTGTGAAAAATGCTAGCTCGTATTTTGTGAATAATGTTAGATATTTTAATGTTCTGCTAGATTGTATTCTGTGAAAACTGCTATATTGTACTCTGTGAAAAATGCTAGCTCGTATTTTGTGAATAATGTTAGATATTTTAATGTTCTGCTAGATTGTATTCTGTGAAAACTGCTATATTGTACTCTGTGAAAAATGCTAGCTCGTATTTTGTGAATAATGTTAGATATTTTAATGTTCTGCTAGATTGTATTCTGTGAAAACTGCTATATTGTACTCTGTGAAAAATGCTAGCTCGTATTTTGTGAATAATGTTAGATATTTTAATGTTCTGCTAGATTGTATTCTGTGAAAACTGCTATATTGTACTCTGTGAAAAATGCTAGCTCGTATTTTGTGAATAATGTTAGATATTTTAATGTTCTGCTAGATTGTATTCTGTGAAAACTGCTATATTGTACTCTGTGAAAAATGCTAGCTCGTATTTTGTGAATAATGTTAGATATTTTAATGTTCTGCTAGATTGTATTCTGTGAAAACTGCTATATTGTACTCTGTGAAAAATGCTAGCTCGTATTTTGTGAATAATGTCAGATAGGTAGGTACCTAGTTTAATGTGAAAACTGCTAGATTGTATTCTGTGAAAAATGCTAGCTCGTATTTTGTGAATAATGTTAGATAGTTTAGTGTGAAAACTGCTAGATTGTATTCTGTGAAAACTGCTATATTGTACTCTGTGAAAAATGCTAGCTCGTATTTTGTGAATAATGTCAGATAGGTACCTAGTTTAATGTGAAAACTGCTAGGTTGTATTCTGTGAAAACTGCTAGATTGTATTCTGTGAAAAATGCTAGCTCGTATTTTGTGAATAATGTTAGATATTTTAATGTTCTGCTAGATTGTATTCTGTGAAAACTGCTATATTGTACTCTGTGAAAAATGCTAGCTCGTATTTTGTGAATAATGTCAGATAGGTAGGTACCTAGTTTAATGTGAAAACTGCTAGATTGTATTCTGTGAAAACTGCTATATTGTACTCTGTGAAAAATGCTAGCTCGTATTTTGTGAATAATGTCAGATAGGTAGGTACCTAGTTTAATGTGAAAACTGCTAGATTGTATTCTGTGAAAAATGCTAGCTCGTATTTTGTGAATAATGTTAGATATTTTAATGTTCTGCTAGATTGTATTCTGTGAAAACTGCTATATTGTACTCTGTGAAAAATGCTAGCTCGTATTTTGTGAATAATGTCAGATAGGTAGGTACCTAGTTTAATGTGAAAACTGCTAGATTGTATTCTGTGAAAAATGCTAGCTCGTATTTTGTGAATAATGTCAGATAGGTACCTAGTTTAATGTGAAAACTGCTAGGTTGTATTCTGTGAAAAATGCTAGCTCGTATTTTGTGAATAATGTTAGATATTTTAATGTTCTGCTAGATTGTATTCTGTGAAAACTGCTATATTGTACTCTGTGAAAAATGCTAGCTCGTATTTTGTGAATAATGTCAGATAGGTAGGTACCTAGTTTAATGTGAAAACTGCTAGATTGTATTCTGTGAAAAATGCTAGCTCGTATTTTGTGAATAATGTTAGATAGTTTAGTGTGAAAACTGCTAGATTGTATTCTGTGAAAAATGCTAGCTCGTATTTTGTGAATAATGTTAGATAGTTTAGTGTGAAAACTGCTAGATTGTATTCTGTGAAAACTGCTATATTGTACTCTGTGAAAAATGCTAGCTCGTATTTTGTGAATAATGTCAGATAGGTACCTAGTTTAATGTGAAAACTGCTAGGTTGTATTCTGTGAAAACTGCTAGATTGTATTCTGTGAAAAATGCTAGCTCGTATTTTGTGAATAATGTTAGATATTTTAATGTTCTGCTAGATTGTATTCTGTGAAAACTGCTATATTGTACTCTGTGAAAAATGCTAGCTCGTATTTTGTGAATAATGTCAGATAGGTAGGTACCTAGTTTAATGTGAAAACTGCTAGATTGTATTCTGTGAAAACTGCTATATTGTACTCTGTGAAAAATGCTAGCTCGTATTTTGTGAATAATGTCAGATAGGTAGGTACCTAGTTTAATGTGAAAACTGCTAGATTGTATTCTGTGAAAAATGCTAGCTCGTATTTTGTGAATAATGTTAGATATTTTAATGTTCTGCTAGATTGTATTCTGTGAAAACTGCTATATTGTACTCTGTGAAAAATGCTAGCTCGTATTTTGTGAATAATGTCAGATAGGTAGGTACCTAGTTTAATGTGAAAACTGCTAGATTGTATTCTGTGAAAAATGCTAGCTCGTATTTTGTGAATAATGTCAGATAGGTACCTAGTTTAATGTGAAAACTGCTAGGTTGTATTCTGTGAAAAATGCTAGCTCGTATTTTGTGAATAATGTTAGATATTTTAATGTTCTGCTAGATTGTATTCTGTGAAAACTGCTATATTGTACTCTGTGAAAAATGCTAGCTCGTATTTTGTGAATAATGTCAGATAGGTAGGTACCTAGTTTAATGTGAAAACTGCTAGATTGTATTCTGTGAAAAATGCTAGCTCGTATTTTGTGAATAATGTTAGATAGTTTAGTGTGAAAACTGCTAGATTGTATTCTGTGAAAACTGCTATATTGTACTCTGTGAAAAATGCTAGCTCGTATTTTGTGAATAATGTCAGATAGGTACCTAGTTTAATGTGAAAACTGCTAGATTGTATTCTGTGAAAAATGCTAGCTCGTATTTTGTGAATAATGTTAGATATTTTAATGTTCTGCTAGATTGTATTCTGTGAAAACTGCTATATTGTACTCTGTGAAAAATGCTAGCTCGTATTTTGTGAATAATGTCAGATAGGTACCTAGTTTAATGTGAAAACTGCTAGATTGTATTCTGTGAAAAATGCTAGCTCGTATTTTGTGAATAATGTTAGATATTTTAATGTTCTGCTAGATTGTATTCTGTGAAAACTGCTATATTGTACTCTGTGAAAAATGCTAGCTCGTATTTTGTGAATAATGTCAGATAGGTACCTAGTTTAATGTGAAAACTGCTAGATTGTATTCTGTGAAAACTGCTATATTGTACTCTGTGAAAAATGCTAGCTCGTATTTTGTGAATAATGTCAGATAGGTACCTAGTTTAATGTGAAAACTGCTAGATTGTATTCTGTGAAAAATGCTAGCTCGTATTTTGTGAATAATGTTAGATATTTTAATGTTCTGCTAGATTGTATTCTGTGAAAACTGCTATATTGTACTCTGTGAAAAATGCTAGCTCGTATTTTGTGAATAATGTCAGATAGGTAGGTACCTAGTTTAATGTGAAAACTGCTAGATTGTATTCTGTGAAAAATGCTAGCTCGTATTTTGTGAATAATGTCAGATAGGTAGGTACCTAGTTTAATGTGAAAACTGCTAGATTGTATTCTGTGAAAAATGCTAGCTCGTATTTTGTGAATAACGTTAGATAGTTTAATGTGAAAACTGCTAGATTGTACTCTGTGAAAAATGCTAGCTCGTATTTTGTGAATAATGTCAGATAGGTACCTAGTTTAATGTGAAAACTGCTAGATTGTATTCTGTGAAAAATGCTAGCTCGTATTTTGTGAATAATGTTAGATATTTTAATGTTCTGCTAGATTGTATTCTGTGAAAACTGCTATATTGTACTCTGTGAAAAATGCTAGCTCGTATTTTGTGAATAATGTCAGATAGGTACCTAGTTTAATGTGAAAACTGCTAGATTGTATTCTGTGAAAACTGCTATATTGTACTCTGTGAAAAATGCTAGCTCGTATTTTGTGAATAATGTCAGATAGGTACCTAGTTTAATGTGAAAACTGCTAGATTGTATTCTGTGAAAAATGCTAGCTCGTATTTTGTGAATAATGTTAGATATTTTAATGTTCTGCTAGATTGTATTCTGTGAAAACTGCTATATTGTACTCTGTGAAAAATGCTAGCTCGTATTTTGTGAATAATGTCAGATAGGTAGGTACCTAGTTTAATGTGAAAACTGCTAGATTGTATTCTGTGAAAAATGCTAGCTCGTATTTTGTGAATAATGTCAGATAGGTAGGTACCTAGTTTAATGTGAAAACTGCTAGATTGTATTCTGTGAAAAATGCTAGCTCGTATTTTGTGAATAACGTTAGATAGTTTAATGTGAAAACTGCTATATTGTACTCTGTGAAAAATGCTAGCTCGTATTTTGTGAATAATGTCAGATAGGTAGGTACCTAGTTTAATGTGAAAACTGCTAGATTGTATTCTGTGAAAAATGCTAGCTCGTATTTTGTGAATAATGTTAGATATTTTAATGTTCTGCTAGATTGTATTCTGTGAAAACTGCTATATTGTACTCTGTGAAAAATGCTAGCTCGTATTTTGTGAATAATGTCAGATAGGTAGGTACCTAGTTTAATGTGAAAACTGCTAGATTGTATTCTGTGAAAAATGCTAGCTCGTATTTTGTGAATAATGTCAGATAGGTAGGTACCTAGTTTAATGTGAAAACTGCTAGATTGTATTCTGTGAAAAATGCTAGCTCGTATTTTGTGAATAACGTTAGATAGTTTAATGTGAAAACTGCTAGATTGTACTCTGTGAAAAATGCTAGCTCGTATTTTGTGAATAATGTCAGATAGGTACCTAGTTTAATGTGAAAACTGCTAGATTGTATTCTGTGAAAAATGCTAGCTCGTATTTTGTGAATAATGTTAGATATTTTAATGTTCTGCTAGATTGTATTCTGTGAAAACTGCTATATTGTACTCTGTGAAAAATGCTAGCTCGTATTTTGTGAATAATGTCAGATAGGTACCTAGTTTAATGTGAAAACTGCTAGGTTGTATTCTGTGAAAACTGCTAGATTGTATTCTGTGAAAAATGCTAGCTCGTATTTTGTGAATAATGTTAGATATTTTAATGTTCTGCTAGATTGTATTCTGTGAAAACTGCTATATTGTACTCTGTGAAAAATGCTAGCTCGTATTTTGTGAATAATGTCAGATAGGTAGGTACCTAGTTTAATGTGAAAACTGCTAGATTGTATTCTGTGAAAAATGCTAGCTCGTATTTTGTGAATAATGTCAGATAGGTACCTAGTTTAATGTGAAAACTGCTAGGTTGTATTCTGTGAAAAATGCTAGCTCGTATTTTGTGAATAATGTTAGATATTTTAATGTTCTGCTAGATTGTATTCTGTGAAAACTGCTATATTGTACTCTGTGAAAAATGCTAGCTCGTATTTTGTGAATAATGTCAGATAGGTAGGTACCTAGTTTAATGTGAAAACTGCTAGATTGTATTCTGTGAAAAATGCTAGCTCGTATTTTGTGAATAATGTCAGATAGGTACCTAGTTTAATGTGAAAACTGCTAGGTTGTATTCTGTGAAAAATGCTAGCTCGTATTTTGTGAATAATGTTAGATATTTTAATGTTCTGCTAGATTGTATTCTGTGAAAACTGCTATATTGTACTCTGTGAAAAATGCTAGCTCGTATTTTGTGAATAATGTCAGATAGGTAGGTACCTAGTTTAATGTGAAAACTGCTAGATTGTATTCTGTGAAAAATGCTAGCTCGTATTTTGTGAATAATGTCAGATAGGTACCTAGTTTAATGTGAAAACTGCTAGGTTGTATTCTGTGAAAAATGCTAGCTCGTATTTTGTGAATAATGTTAGATATTTTAATGTTCTGCTAGATTGTATTCTGTGAAAACTGCTATATTGTACTCTGTGAAAAATGCTAGCTCGTATTTTGTGAATAATGTCAGATAGGTAGGTACCTAGTTTAATGTGAAAACTGCTAGATTGTATTCTGTGAAAAATGCTAGCTCGTATTTTGTGAATAATGTTAGATAGTTTAGTGTGAAAACTGCTAGATTGTATTCTGTGAAAACTGCTATATTGTACTCTGTGAAAAATGCTAGCTCGTATTTTGTGAATAATGTCAGATAGGTACCTAGTTTAATGTGAAAACTGCTAGATTGTATTCTGTGAAAAATGCTAGCTCGTATTTTGTGAATAATGTTAGATATTTTAATGTTCTGCTAGATTGTATTCTGTGAAAACTGCTATATTGTACTCTGTGAAAAATGCTAGCTCGTATTTTGTGAATAATGTCAGATAGGTACCTAGTTTAATGTGAAAACTGCTAGATTGTATTCTGTGAAAACTGCTATATTGTACTCTGTGAAAAATGCTAGCTCGTATTTTGTGAATAATGTCAGATAGGTACCTAGTTTAATGTGAAAACTGCTAGATTGTATTCTGTGAAAACTGCTATATTGTACTCTGTGAAAAATGCTAGCTCGTATTTTGTGAATAATGTCAGATAGGTACCTAGTTTAATGTGAAAACTGCTAGATTGTATTCTGTGAAAACTGCTATATTGTACTCTGTGAAAAATGCTAGCTCGTATTTTGTGAATAATGTTAGATAGTTTAGTGTGAAAACTGCTAGATTGTATTCTGTGAAAACTGCTATATTGTACTCTGTGAAAAATGCTAGCTCGTATTTTGTGAATAATGTCAGATAGGTACCTAGTTTAATGTGAAAACTGCTAGATTGTATTCTGTGAAAAATGCTAGCTCGTATTTTGTGAATAATGTTAGATATTTTAATGTTCTGCTAGATTGTATTCTGTGAAAACTGCTATATTGTACTCTGTGAAAAATGCTAGCTCGTATTTTGTGAATAATGTCAGATAGGTACCTAGTTTAATGTGAAAACTGCTAGATTGTATTCTGTGAAAACTGCTATATTGTACTCTGTGAAAAATGCTAGCTCGTATTTTGTGAATAATGTCAGATAGGTACCTAGTTTAATGTGAAAACTGCTAGATTGTATTCTGTGAAAACTGCTATATTGTACTCTGTGAAAAATGCTAGCTCGTATTTTGTGAATAATGTCAGATAGGTACCTAGTTTAATGTGAAAACTGCTAGATTGTATTCTGTGAAAAATGCTAGCTCGTATTTTGTGAATAATGTTAGATAGTTTAGTGTGAAAACTGCTAGATTGTATTCTGTGAAAACTGCTATATTGTACTCTGTGAAAAATGCTAGCTCGTATTTTGTGAATAATGTCAGATAGGTACCTAGTTTAATGTGAAAACTGCTAGATTGTATTCTGTGAAAAATGCTAGCTCGTATTTTGTGAATAATGTTAGATATTTTAATGTTCTGCTAGATTGTATTCTGTGAAAACTGCTATATTGTACTCTGTGAAAAATGCTAGCTCGTATTTTGTGAATAATGTCAGATAGGTAGGTACCTAGTTTAATGTGAAAACTGCTAGATTGTATTCTGTGAAAAATGCTAGCTCGTATTTTGTGAATAATGTCAGATAGGTAGGTACCTAGTTTAATGTGAAAACTGCTAGATTGTATTCTGTGAAAAATGCTAGCTCGTATTTTGTGAATAACGTTAGATAGTTTAATGTGAAAACTGCTAGATTGTACTCTGTGAAAAATGCTAGCTCGTATTTTGTGAATAATGTCAGATAGGTACCTAGTTTAATGTGAAAACTGCTAGATTGTATTCTGTGAAAAATGCTAGCTCGTATTTTGTGAATAATGTTAGATATTTTAATGTTCTGCTAGATTGTATTCTGTGAAAACTGCTATATTGTACTCTGTGAAAAATGCTAGCTCGTATTTTGTGAATAATGTTAGATATTTTAATGTTCTGCTAGATTGTATTCTGTGAAAACTGCTATATTGTACTCTGTGAAAAATGCTAGCTCGTATTTTGTGAATAATGTCAGATAGGTAGGTACCTAGTTTAATGTGAAAACTGCTAGATTGTATTCTGTGAAAAATGCTAGCTCGTATTTTGTGAATAATGTCAGATAGGTAGGTACCTAGTTTAATGTGAAAACTGCTAGATTGTATTCTGTGAAAAATGCTAGCTCGTATTTTGTGAATAACGTTAGATAGTTTAATGTGAAAACTGCTAGATTGTACTCTGTGAAAAATGCTAGCTCGTATTTTGTGAATAATGTCAGATAGGTACCTAGTTTAATGTGAAAACTGCTAGATTGTATTCTGTGAAAAATGCTAGCTCGTATTTTGTGAATAATGTTAGATATTTTAATGTTCTGCTAGATTGTATTCTGTGAAAACTGCTATATTGTACTCTGTGAAAAATGCTAGCTCGTATTTTGTGAATAATGTTAGATATTTTAATGTTCTGCTAGATTGTATTCTGTGAAAACTGCTATATTGTACTCTGTGAAAAATGCTAGCTCGTATTTTGTGAATAATGTCAGATAGGTAGGTACCTAGTTTAATGTGAAAACTGCTAGATTGTATTCTGTGAAAAATGCTAGCTCGTATTTTGTGAATAATGTCAGATAGGTAGGTACCTAGTTTAATGTGAAAACTGCTAGATTGTATTCTGTGAAAAATGCTAGCTCGTATTTTGTGAATAACGTTAGATAGTTTAATGTGAAAACTGCTAGATTGTACTCTGTGAAAAATGCTAGCTCGTATTTTGTGAATAATGTCAGATAGGTACCTAGTTTAATGTGAAAACTGCTAGATTGTATTCTGTGAAAAATGCTAGCTCGTATTTTGTGAATAATGTTAGATATTTTAATGTTCTGCTAGATTGTATTCTGTGAAAACTGCTATATTGTACTCTGTGAAAAATGCTAGCTCGTATTTTGTGAATAATGTTAGATATTTTAATGTTCTGCTAGATTGTATTCTGTGAAAACTGCTATATTGTACTCTGTGAAAAATGCTAGCTCGTATTTTGTGAATAATGTCAGATAGGTAGGTACCTAGTTTAATGTGAAAACTGCTAGATTGTATTCTGTGAAAAATGCTAGCTCGTATTTTGTGAATAATGTCAGATAGGTAGGTACCTAGTTTAATGTGAAAACTGCTAGATTGTATTCTGTGAAAAATGCTAGCTCGTATTTTGTGAATAACGTTAGATAGTTTAATGTGAAAACTGCTAGATTGTACTCTGTGAAAAATGCTAGCTCGTATTTTGTGAATAATGTCAGATAGGTACCTAGTTTAATGTGAAAACTGCTAGGTTGTATTCTGTGAAAACTGCTAGATTGTATTCTGTGAAAAATGCTAGCTCGTATTTTGTGAATAATGTTAGATATTTTAAACTTCTGCTGGATTGTATTCTGTGAAAACTGCTATATTGTACTCTGTGAAAAATGCTAGCTCGTATTTTGTGAATAACGTTAGATAGTTTAATGTGAAAACTGCTAGATTGTACTCTGTGAAAAATGCTAGCTCGTATTTTGTGAATAATGTCAGATAGGTACCTAGTTTAATGTGAAAACTGCTAGATTGTATTCTGTGAAAAATGCTAGCTCGTATTTTGTGAATAATGTTAGATATTTTAATGTTCTGCTAGATTGTATTCTGTGAAAACTGCTATATTGTACTCTGTGAAAAATGCTAGCTCGTATTTTGTGAATAATGTCAGATAGGTAGGTACCTAGTTTAATGTGAAAACTGCTAGATTGTATTCTGTGAAAAATGCTAGCTCGTATTTTGTGAATAATGTTAGATATTTTAATGTTCTGCTAGATTGTATTCTGTGAAAAATGCTAGCTCGTATTTTGTGAATAATGTCAGATAGGTACCTAGTTTAATGTGAAAACTGCTAGGTTGTATTCTGTGAAAAATGCTAGCTCGTATTTTGTGAATAATGTTAGATATTTTAATGTTCTGCTAGATTGTATTCTGTGAAAACTGCTATATTGTACTCTGTGAAAAATGCTAGCTCGTATTTTGTGAATAATGTCAGATAGGTAGGTACCTAGTTTAATGTGAAAACTGCTAGATTGTATTCTGTGAAAAATGCTACCTCGTATTTTGTGAATAATGTTAGATATTTTAATGTTCTGCTAGATTGTATTCTGTGAAAACTGCTATATTGTACTCTGTGAAAAATGCTAGCTCGTATTTTGTGAATAATGTTAGATATTTTAATGTTCTGCTAGATTGTATTCTGTGAAAACTGCTATATTGTACTCTGTGAAAAATGCTAGCTCGTATTTTGTGAATAATGTCAGATAGGTAGGTACCTAGTTTAATGTGAAAACTGCTAGATTGTATTCTGTGAAAAATGCTAGCTCGTATTTTGTGAATAATGTCAGATAGGTAGGTACCTAGTTTAATGTGAAAACTGCTAGATTGTATTCTGTGAAAAATGCTAGCTCGTATTTTGTGAATAACGTTAGATAGTTTAATGTGAAAACTGCTAGATTGTACTCTGTGAAAAATGCTAGCTCGTATTTTGTGAATAATGTCAGATAGGTACCTAGTTTAATGTGAAAACTGCTAGGTTGTATTCTGTGAAAACTGCTAGATTGTATTCTGTGAAAAATGCTAGCTCGTATTTTGTGAATAATGTTAGATATTTTAAACTTCTGCTGGATTGTATTCTGTGAAAACTGCTATATTGTACTCTGTGAAAAATGCTAGCTCGTATTTTGTGAATAACGTTAGATAGTTTAATGTGAAAACTGCTAGATTGTACTCTGTGAAAAATGCTAGCTCGTATTTTGTGAATAATGTCAGATAGGTACCTAGTTTAATGTGAAAACTGCTAGATTGTATTCTGTGAAAAATGCTAGCTCGTATTTTGTGAATAATGTTAGATATTTTAATGTTCTGCTAGATTGTATTCTGTGAAAACTGCTATATTGTACTCTGTGAAAAATGCTAGCTCGTATTTTGTGAATAATGTCAGATAGGTAGGTACCTAGTTTAATGTGAAAACTGCTAGATTGTATTCTGTGAAAAATGCTAGCTCGTATTTTGTGAATAATGTTAGATATTTTAATGTTCTGCTAGATTGTATTCTGTGAAAAATGCTAGCTCGTATTTTGTGAATAATGTCAGATAGGTACCTAGTTTAATGTGAAAACTGCTAGGTTGTATTCTGTGAAAAATGCTAGCTCGTATTTTGTGAATAATGTTAGATATTTTAATGTTCTGCTAGATTGTATTCTGTGAAAACTGCTATATTGTACTCTGTGAAAAATGCTAGCTCGTATTTTGTGAATAATGTCAGATAGGTAGGTACCTAGTTTAATGTGAAAACTGCTAGATTGTATTCTGTGAAAAATGCTACCTCGTATTTTGTGAATAATGTTAGATATTTTAATGTTCTGCTAGATTGTATTCTGTGAAAAATGCTATATTGTACTCTGTGAAAAATGCTAGCTCGTATTTTGTGAATAATGTCAGATAGGTAGGTACCTAGTTTAATGTGAAAACTGCTAGATTGTATTCTGTGAAAAATGCTAGCTCGTATTTTGTGAATAATGTTAGATATTTTAATGTTCTGCTAGATTGTATTCTGTGAAAAATGCTAGCTCGTATTTCGTGAATAATGTCAGATAGGTACCTAGTTTAATGTGAAAACTGCTAGGTTGTATTCTGTGAAAAATGCTAGCTCGTATTTTGTGAATAATGTTAGATATTTTAATGTTCTGCTAGATTGTATTCTGTGAAAACTGCTATATTGTACTCTGTGAAAAATGCTAGCTCGTATTTTGTGAATAATGTCAGATAGGTAGGTACCTAGTTTAATGTGAAAACTGCTAGATTGTATTCTGTGAAAAATGCTAGCTCGTATTTTGTGAATAATGTTAGATATTTTAATGTTCTGCTAGATTGTATTCTGTGAAAACTGCTATATTGTACTCTGTGAAAAATGCTAGCTCGTATTTTGTGAATAATGTCAGATAGGTAGGTACCTAGTTTAATGTGAAAACTGCTAGATTGTATTCTGTGAAAAATGCTAGCTCGTATTTTGTGAATAATGTTAGATATTTTAATGTTCTGCTAGATTGTATTCTGTGAAAACTGCTATATTGTACTCTGTGAAAAATGCTAGCTCGTATTTTGTGAATAATGTCAGATAGGTAGGTACCTAGTTTAATGTGAAAACTGCTAGATTGTATTCTGTGAAAAATGCTAGCTCGTATTTTGTGAATAATGTTAGATATTTTAATGTTCTGCTAGATTGTATTCTGTGAAAAATGCTAGCTCGTATTTTGTGAATAATGTCAGATAGGTACCTAGTTTAATGTGAAAACTGCTAGGTTGTATTCTGTGAAAAATGCTAGCTCGTATTTTGTGAATAATGTTAGATATTTTAATGTTCTGCTAGATTGTATTCTGTGAAAACTGCTATATTGTACTCTGTGAAAAATGCTAGCTCGTATTTTGTGAATAATGTCAGATAGGTAGGTACCTAGTTTAATGTGAAAACTGCTAGATTGTATTCTGTGAAAAATGCTAGCTCGTATTTTGTGAATAATGTCAGATAGGTAGTTTAATGTGAAAACTGCTAGATTGTATTCTGTGAAAAATGCTAGCTCGTATTTTGTGAATAATGTCAGATAGGTACCTAGTTTAATGTGAAAACTGCTAGGTTGTATTCTGTGAAAAATGCTAGCTCGTATTTTGTGAATAATGTTAGATATTTTAATGTTCTGCTAGATTGTATTCTGTGAAAACTGCTATATTGTACTCTGTGAAAAATGCTAGCTCGTATTTTGTGAATAATGTCAGATAGGTAGGTACCTAGTTTAATGTGAAAACTGCTAGATTGTATTCTGTGAAAAATGCTAGCTCGTATTTTGTGAATAATGTCAGATAGGTAGTTTAATGTGAAAACTGCTAGATTGTATTCTGTGAAAAATGCTAGCTCGTATTTTGTGAATAATGTCAGATAGGTAGTTTAATGTGAAAACTGCTAGATTGTATTCTGTGAAAAATGCTAGCTCGTATTTTGTGAATAATGTCAGATAGGTACCTAGTTTAATGTGAAAACTGCTAGGTTGTATTCTGTGAAAAATGCTAGCTCGTATTTTGTGAATAATGTTAGATATTTTAATGTTCTGCTAGATTGTATTCTGTGAAAACTGCTATATTGTACTCTGTGAAAAATGCTAGCTCGTATTTTGTGAATAATGTCAGATAGGTAGGTACCTAGTTTAATGTGAAAACTGCTAGATTGTATTCTGTGAAAAATGCTAGCTCGTATTTTGTGAATAATGTCAGATAGGTAGTTTAATGTGAAAACTGCTAGATTGTATTCTGTAAAAAATGCTAGCTCGTATTTTGTGAATAATGTCAGATAGGTAGTTTAATGTGAAAACTGCTAGATTGTATTCTGTGAAAAATGCTAGCTCGTATTTTGTGAATAATGTCAGATAGGTACCTAGTTTAATGTGAAAACTGCTAGGTTGTATTCTGTGAAAAATGCTAGCTCGTATTTTGTGAATAATGTTAGATATTTTAATGTTCTGCTAGATTGTATTCTGTGAAAACTGCTATATTGTACTCTGTGAAAAATGCTAGCTCGTATTTTGTGAATAATGTCAGATAGGTAGGTACCTAGTTTAATGTGAAAACTGCTAGATTGTATTCTGTGAAAAATGCTAGCTCGTATTTTGTGAATAATGTCAGATAGGTAGTTTAATGTGAAAACTGCTAGATTGTATTCTGTGAAAAATGCTAGCTCGTATTTTGTGAATAATGTCAGATAGGTACCTAGTTTAATGTGAAAACTGCTAGGTTGTATTCTGTGAAAAATGCTAGCTCGTATTTTGTGAATAATGTTAGATATTTTAATGTTCTGCTAGATTGTATTCTGTGAAAACTGCTATATTGTACTCTGTGAAAAATGCTAGCTCGTATTTTGTGAATAATGTCAGATAGGTAGGTACCTAGTTTAATGTGAAAACTGCTAGATTGTATTCTGTGAAAAATGCTAGCTCGTATTTTGTGAATAATGTCAGATAGGTAGTTTAATGTGAAAACTGCTAGATTGTATTCTGTGAAAAATGCTAGCTCGTATTTTGTGAATAATGTCAGATAGGTACCTAGTTTAATGTGAAAACTGCTAGGTTGTATTCTGTGAAAAATGCTAGCTCGTATTTTGTGAATAATGTTAGATATTTTAATGTTCTGCTAGATTGTATTCTGTGAAAACTGCTATATTGTACTCTGTGAAAAATGCTAGCTCGTATTTTGTGAATAATGTCAGATAGGTAGGTACCTAGTTTAATGTGAAAACTGCTAGATTGTATTCTGTGAAAAATGCTAGCTCGTATTTTGTGAATAATGTCAGATAGGTAGGTACCTAGTTTAATGTGAAAACTGCTAGATTGTATTCTGTGAAAAATGCTAGCTCGTATTTTGTGAATAATGTCAGATAGGTAGGTACCTAGTTTAATGTGAAAACTGCTAGATTGTATTCTGTGAAAAATGCTAGCTCGTATTTTGTGAATAATGTTAGATATTTTAATGTTCTGCTAGATTGTATTCTGTGAAAACTGCTATATTGTACTCTGTGAAAAATGCTAGCTCGTATTTTGTGAATAATGTCAGATAGGTAGGTACCTAGTTTAATGTGAAAACTGCTAGATTGTATTCTGTGAAAAATGCTAGCTCGTATTTTGTGAATAATGTTAGATATTTTAATGTTCTGCTAGATTGTATTCTGTGAAAACTGCTATATTGTACTCTGTGAAAAATGCTAGCTCGTATTTTGTGAATAATGTCAGATAGGTACCTAGTTTAATGTGAAAACTGCTAGATTGTATTCTGTGAAAAATGCTAGCTCGTATTTTGTGAATAATGTTAGATATTTTAATGTTCTGCTAGATTGTATTCTGTGAAAACTGCTATATTGTACTCTGTGAAAAATGCTAGCTCGTATTTTGTGAATAATGTCAGATAGGTAGGTACCTAGTTTAATGTGAAAACTGCTAGATTGTATTCTGTGAAAAATGCTAGCTCGTATTTTGTGAATAATGTTAGATATTTTAATGTTCTGCTAGATTGTATTCTGTGAAAACTGCTATATTGTACTCTGTGAAAAATGCTAGCTCGTATTTTGTGAATAATGTCAGATAGGTACCTAGTTTAATGTGAAAACTGCTAGATTGTATTCTGTGAAAAATGCTAGCTCGTATTTTGTGAATAATGTTAGATATTTTAATGTTCTGCTAGATTGTATTCTGTGAAAACTGCTATATTGTACTCTGTGAAAAATGCTAGCTCGTATTTTGTGAATAATGTCAGATAGGTAGGTACCTAGTTTAATGTGAAAACTGCTAGATTGTATTCTGTGAAAAATGCTAGCTCGTATTTTGTGAATAATGTTAGATATTTTAATGTTCTGCTAGATTGTATTCTGTGAAAACTGCTATATTGTACTCTGTGAAAAATGCTAGCTCGTATTTTGTGAATAATGTTAGATATTTTAATGTTCTGCTAGATTGTATTCTGTGAAAACTGCTATATTGTACTCTGTGAAAAATGCTAGCTCGTATTTTGTGAATAATGTCAGATAGGTAGGTACCTAGTTTAATGTGAAAACTGCTATATTGTACTCTGTGAAAAATGCTAGCTCGTATTTTGTGAATAATGTCAGATAGGTAGGTACCTAGTTTAATGTGAAAACTGCTAGATTGTATTCTGTGAAAAATGCTAGCTCGTATTTTGTGAATAATGTTAGATATTTTAATGTTCTGCTAGATTGTATTCTGTGAAAACTGCTATATTGTACTCTGTGAAAAATGCTAGCTCGTATTTTGTGAATAATGTTAGATATTTTAATGTTCTGCTAGATTGTATTCTGTGAAAACTGCTATATTGTACTCTGTGAAAAATGCTAGCTCGTATTTTGTGAATAATGTTAGATATTTTAATGTTCTGCTAGATTGTATTCTGTGAAAACTGCTATATTGTACTCTGTGAAAACTGCTATATTGTACTCTGTGAAAAATGCTAGCTCGTATTTTGTGAATAATGTCAGATAGGTAGTTTAATGTGAAAACTGCTAGATTGTATTCTGTGAAAAATGCTAGCTCGTATTTTGTGAATAATGTCAGATAGGTACCTAGTTTAATGTGAAAACTGCTAGATTGTATTCTGTGAAAAATGCTAGCTCGTATTTTGTGAATAATGTTAGATATTTTAATGTTCTGCTAGATTGTATTCTGTGAAAACTGCTATATTGTACTCTGTGAAAAATGCTAGCTCGTATTTTGTGAATAATGTCAGATAGGTAGGTACCTAGTTTAATGTGAAAACTGCTAGATTGTATTCTGTGAAAAATGCTAGCTCGTATTTTGTGAATAATGTTAGATATTTTAATGTTCTGCTAGATTGTATTCTGTGAAAACTGCTATATTGTACTCTGTGAAAAATGCTAGCTCGTATTTTGTGAATAATGTTAGATATTTTAATGTTCTGCTAGATTGTATTCTGTGAAAACTGCTATATTGTACTCTGTGAAAAATGCTAGCTCGTATTTTGTGAATAATGTCAGATAGGTAGGTACCTAGTTTAATGTGAAAACTGCTATATTGTACTCTGTGAAAAATGCTAGCTCGTATTTTGTGAATAATGTCAGATAGGTAGGTACCTAGTTTAATGTGAAAACTGCTAGATTGTATTCTGTGAAAAATGCTAGCTCGTATTTTGTGAATAATGTTAGATATTTTAATGTTCTGCTAGATTGTATTCTGTGAAAACTGCTATATTGTACTCTGTGAAAAATGCTAGCTCGTATTTTGTGAATAATGTTAGATATTTTAATGTTCTGCTAGATTGTATTCTGTGAAAACTGCTATATTGTACTCTGTGAAAAATGCTAGCTCGTATTTTGTGAATAATGTTAGATATTTTAATGTTCTGCTAGATTGTATTCTGTGAAAACTGCTATATTGTACTCTGTGAAAACTGCTATATTGTACTCTGTGAAAAATGCTAGCTCGTATTTTGTGAATAATGTCAGATAGGTAGTTTAATGTGAAAACTGCTAGATTGTATTCTGTGAAAAATGCTAGCTCGTATTTTGTGAATAATGTTAGATATTTTAATGTTCTGCTAGATTGTATTCTGTGAAAACTGCTATATTGTACTCTGTGAAAAATGCTAGCTCGTATTTTGTGAATAATGTCAGATAGGTAGGTACCTAGTTTAATGTGAAAACTGCTAGATTGTATTCTGTGAAAAATGCTAGCTCGTATTTTGTGAATAATGTCAGATAGGTAGTTTAATGTGAAAACTGCTAGATTGTATTCTGTGAAAAATGCTAGCTCGTATTTTGTGAATAATGTTAGATATTTTAATGTTCTGCTAGATTGTATTCTGTGAAAACTGCTATATTGTACTCTGTGAAAAATGCTAGCTCGTATTTTGTGAATAATGTCAGATAGGTAGGTACCTAGTTTAATGTGAAAACTGCTAGATTGTATTCTGTGAAAAATGCTAGCTCGTATTTTGTGAATAATGTCAGATAGGTAGTTTAATGTGAAAACTGCTAGATTGTATTCTGTGAAAAATGCTAGCTCGTATTTTGTGAATAATGTTAGATATTTTAATGTTCTGCTAGATTGTATTCTGTGAAAACTGCTATATTGTACTCTGTGAAAAATGCTAGCTCGTATTTTGTGAATAATGTCAGATAGGTAGGTACCTAGTTTAATGTGAAAACTGCTAGATTGTATTCTGTGAAAAATGCTAGCTCGTATTTTGTGAATAATGTTAGATATTTTAATGTTCTGCTAGATTGTATTCTGTGAAAACTGCTATATTGTACTCTGTGAAAAATGCTAGCTCGTATTTTGTGAATAATGTCAGATAGGTAGGTACCTAGTTTAATGTGAAAACTGCTAGATTGTATTCTGTGAAAAATGCTAGCTCGTATTTTGTGAATAATGTCAGATAGGTACCTAGTTTAATGTGAAAACTGCTAGATTGTATTCTGTGAAAAATGCTAGCTCGTATTTTGTGAATAATGTTAGATATTTTAATGTTCTGCTAGATTGTATTCTGTGAAAACTGCTATATTGTACTCTGTGAAAAATGCTAGCTCGTATTTTGTGAATAATGTCAGATAGGTAGGTACCTAGTTTAATGTGAAAACTGCTAGATTGTATTCTGTGAAAAATGCTAGCTCGTATTTTGTGAATAATGTCAGATAGGTAGGTACCTAGTTTAATGTGAAAACTGCTAGATTGTATTCTGTGAAAAATGCTAGCTCGTATTTTGTGAATAACGTTAGATAGTTTAATGTGAAAACTGCTAGATTGTACTCTGTGAAAAATGCTAGCTCGTATTTTGTGAATAATGTCAGATAGGTACCTAGTTTAATGTGAAAACTGCTAGATTGTATTCTGTGAAAAATGCTAGCTCGTATTTTGTGAATAATGTTAGATATTTTAATGTTCTGCTAGATTGTATTCTGTGAAAACTGCTATATTGTACTCTGTGAAAAATGCTAGCTCGTATTTTGTGAATAATGTCAGATAGGTACCTAGTTTAATGTGAAAACTGCTAGGTTGTATTCTGTGAAAACTGCTAGATTGTACTCTGTGAAAAATGCTAGCTCGTATTTTGTGAATAATGTCAGATAGGTAGGTACCTAGTTTAATGTGAAAACTGCTAGATTGTATTCTGTGAAAAATGCTAGCTCGTATTTTGTGAATAATGTCAGATAGGTAGTTTAATGTGAAAACTGCTAGATTGTATTCTGTGAAAAATGCTAGCTCGTATTTTGTGAATAATGTTAGATATTTTAATGTTCTGCTAGATTGTATTCTGTGAAAACTGCTAGATTGTATTCTGTGAAAAATGCTAGCTCGTATTTTGTGAATAATGTTAGATATTTTAATGTTCTGCTATATTGTATTCTGTGAAAACTGCTATATTGTACTCTGTGAAAAATGCTAGCTCGTATTTTGTGAATAATGTTAGATAGGTAGGTACCTAGTTTAATGTGAAAACTGCTAGATTGTATTCTGTGAAAAATGCTAGCTCGTATTTTGTGAATAATGTTAGATATTTTAATGTTCTGCTAGATTGTATTCTGTGAAAACTGCTATATTGTACTCTGTGAAAAATGCTAGCTCGTATTTTGTGAATAATGTCAGATAGGTAGGTACCTAGTTTAATGTGAAAACTGCTAGATTGTATTCTGTGAAAAATGCTAGCTCGTATTTTGTGAATAATGTTAGATATTTTAATGTTCTGCTAGATTGTATTCTGTGAAAACTGCTATATTGTACTCTGTGAAAAATGCTAGCTCGTATTTTGTGAATAATGTCAGATAGGTAGGTACCTAGTTTAATGTGAAAACTGCTAGATTGTATTCTGTGAAAAATGCTAGCTCGTATTTTGTGAATAATGTCAGATAGGTAGTTTAATGTGAAAACTGCTAGATTGTATTCTGTGAAAAATGCTAGCTCGTATTTTGTGAATAATGTCAGATAGGTAGGTACCTAGTTTAATGTGAAAACTGCTAGATTGTATTCTGTGAAAAATGCTAGCTCGTATTTTGTGAATAATGTCAGATAGGTACCTAGTTTAATGTGAAAACTGCTAGATTGTATTCTGTGAAAAATGCTAGCTCGTATTTTGTGAATAATGTTAGATATTTTAATGTTCTGCTAGATTGTATTCTGTGAAAACTGCTAGATTGTATTCTGTGAAAAATGCTAGCTCGTATTTTGTGAATAATGTTAGATATTTTAATGTTCTGCTATATTGTATTCTGTGAAAACTGCTATATTGTACTCTGTGAAAAATGCTAGCTCGTATTTTGTGAATAATGTCAGATAGGTAGGTACCTAGTTTAATGTGAAAACTGCTAGATTGTATTCTGTGAAAAATGCTAGCTCGTATTTTGTGAATAATGTTAGATAGTTTAGTGTGAAAACTGCTAGATTGTATTCTGTGAAAAATGCTAGCTCGTATTTTGTGAATAATGTTAGATATTTTAATGTTCTGCTAGATTGTATTCTGTGAAAACTGCTATATTGTACTCTGTGAAAAATGCTAGCTCGTATTTTGTGAATAATGTCAGATAGGTAGTTTAATGTGAAAACTGCTAGATTGTATTCTGTGAAAAATGCTAGCTCGTATTTTGTGAATAATGTCAGATAGGTAGGTACCTAGTTTAATGTGAAAACTGCTAGATTGTATTCTGTGAAAAATGCTAGCTCGTATTTTGTGAATAATGTCAGATAGGTACCTAGTTTAATGTGAAAACTGCTAGATTGTATTCTGTGAAAAATGCTAGCTCGTATTTTGTGAATAATGTTAGATATTTTAATGTTCTGCTAGATTGTATTCTGTGAAAACTGCTAGATTGTATTCTGTGAAAAATGCTAGCTCGTATTTTGTGAATAATGTTAGATATTTTAATGTTCTGCTAGATTGTATTCTGTGAAAACTGCTAGATTGTATTCTGTGAAAAATGCTAGCTCGTATTTTGTGAATAATGTTAGATATTTTAATGTTCTGCTATATTGTATTCTGTGAAAACTGCTATATTGTACTCTGTGAAAAATGCTAGCTCGTATTTTGTGAATAATGTCAGATAGGTAGGTACCTAGTTTAATGTGAAAACTGCTAGATTGTATTCTGTGAAAAATGCTAGCTCGTATTTTGTGAATAATGTTAGATATTTTAATGTTCTGCTAGATTGTATTCTGTGAAAACTGCTATATTGTACTCTGTGAAAAATGCTAGCTCGTATTTTGTGAATAATGTCAGATAGGTAGGTACCTAGTTTAATGTGAAAACTGCTAGATTGTATTCTGTGAAAAATGCTAGCTCGTATTTTGTGAATAATGTTAGATATTTTAATGTTCTGCTAGATTGTATTCTGTGAAAACTGCTATATTGTACTCTGTGAAAAATGCTAGCTCGTATTTTGTGAATAATGTTAGATATTTTAATGTTCTGCTAGATTGTATTCTGTGAAAACTGCTATATTGTACTCTGTGAAAAATGCTAGCTCGTATTTTGTGAATAATGTTAGATATTTTAATGTTCTGCTAGATTGTATTCTGTGAAAACTGCTATATTGTACTCTGTGAAAAATGCTAGCTCGTATTTTGTGAATAATGTTAGATATTTTAATGTTCTGCTAGATTGTATTCTGTGAAAACTGCTATATTGTACTCTGTGAAAAATGCTAGCTCGTATTTTGTGAATAATGTCAGATAGGTAGGTACCTAGTTTAATGTGAAAACTGCTAGATTGTATTCTGTGAAAAATGCTAGCTCGTATTTTGTGAATAATGTTAGATATTTTAATGTTCTGCTAGATTGTATTCTGTGAAAACTGCTATATTGTACTCTGTGAAAAATGCTAGCTCGTATTTTGTGAATAATGTCAGATAGGTAGGTACCTAGTTTAATGTGAAAACTGCTAGATTGTATTCTGTGAAAAATGCTAGCTCGTATTTTGTGAATAATGTCAGATAGGTAGTTTAATGTGAAAACTGCTAGATTGTATTCTGTGAAAAATGCTAGCTCGTATTTTGTGAATAATGTTAGATATTTTAATGTTCTGCTAGATTGTATTCTGTGAAAACTGCTATATTGTACTCTGTGAAAAATGCTAGCTCGTATTTTGTGAATAATGTCAGATAGGTAGGTACCTAGTTTAATGTGAAAACTGCTAGATTGTATTCTGTGAAAAATGCTAGCTCGTATTTTGTGAATAATGTTAGATATTTTAATGTTCTGCTAGATTGTATTCTGTGAAAACTGCTATATTGTACTCTGTGAAAAATGCTAGCTCGTATTTTGTGAATAATGTCAGATAGGTAGGTACCTAGTTTAATGTGAAAACTGCTAGATTGTATTCTGTGAAAAATGCTAGCTCGTATTTTGTGAATAATGTTAGATATTTTAATGTTCTGCTAGATTGTATTCTGTGAAAACTGCTATATTGTACTCTGTGAAAAATGCTAGCTCGTATTTTGTGAATAATGTCAGATAGGTAGGTACCTAGTTTAATGTGAAAACTGCTAGATTGTATTCTGTGAAAACTGCTATATTGTACTCTGTGAAAAATGCTAGCTCGTATTTTGTGAATAATGTCAGATAGGTAGGTACCTAGTTTAATGTGAAAACTGCTAGATTGTATTCTGTGAAAACTGCTAGATTGTATTCTGTGAAAAATGCTAGCTCGTATTTTGTGAATAATGTTAGATATTTTAATGTTCTGCTAGATTGTATTCTGTGAAAACTGCTATATTGTACTCTGTGAAAAATGCTAGCTCGTATTTTGTGAATAATGTTAGATATTTTAATGTTCTGCTAGATTGTATTCTGTGAAAACTGCTATATTGTACTCTGTGAAAAATGCTAGCTCGTATTTTGTGAATAATGTCAGATAGGTAGGTACCTAGTTTAATGTGAAAACTGCTAGATTGTATTCTGTGAAAACTGCTATATTGTACTCTGTGAAAAATGCTAGCTCGTATTTTGTGAATAATGTTAGATATTTTAATGTTCTGCTAGATTGTATTCTGTGAAAACTGCTATATTGTACTCTGTGAAAAATGCTAGCTCGTATTTTGTGAATAATGTCAGATAGGTAGGTACCTAGTTTAATGTGAAAACTGCTAGATTGTATTCTGTGAAAAATGCTAGCTCGTATTTTGTGAATAATGTCAGATAGGTAGGTACCTAGTTTAATGTGAAAACTGCTAGATTGTATTCTGTGAAAACTGCTATATTGTACTCTGTGAAAAATGCTAGCTCGTATTTTGTGAATAATGTTAGATATTTTAATGTTCTGCTAGATTGTATTCTGTGAAAACTGCTATATTGTACTCTGTGAAAAATGCTAGCTCGTATTTTGTGAATAATGTTAGATATTTTAATGTTCTGCTAGATTGTATTCTGTGAAAACTGCTATATTGTACTCTGTGAAAAATGCTAGCTCGTATTTTGTGAATAATGTTAGATATTTTAATGTTCTGCTAGATTGTATTCTGTGAAAACTGCTATATTGTACTCTGTGAAAAATGCTAGCTCGTATTTTGTGAATAATGTTAGATATTTTAATGTTCTGCTAGATTGTATTCTGTGAAAACTGCTATATTGTACTCTGTGAAAAATGCTAGCTCGTATTTTGTGAATAATGTCAGATAGGTAGGTACCTAGTTTAATGTGAAAACTGCTAGATTGTATTCTGTGAAAAATGCTAGCTCGTATTTTGTGAATAATGTCAGATAGGTAGGTACCTAGTTTAATGTGAAAACTGCTAGATTGTATTCTGTGAAAACTGCTATATTGTACTCTGTGAAAAATGCTAGCTCGTATTTTGTGAATAATGTTAGATATTTTAATGTTCTGCTAGATTGTATTCTGTGAAAACTGCTATATTGTACTCTGTGAAAAATGCTAGCTCGTATTTTGTGAATAATGTTAGATATTTTAATGTTCTGCTAGATTGTATTCTGTGAAAACTGCTATATTGTACTCTGTGAAAAATGCTAGCTCGTATTTTGTGAATAATGTTAGATATTTTAATGTTCTGCTAGATTGTATTCTGTGAAAACTGCTATATTGTACTCTGTGAAAAATGCTAGCTCGTATTTTGTGAATAATGTTAGATATTTTAATGTTCTGCTAGATTGTATTCTGTGAAAACTGCTATATTGTACTCTGTGAAAAATGCTAGCTCGTATTTTGTGAATAATGTTAGATATTTTAATGTTCTGCTAGATTGTATTCTGTGAAAACTGCTATATTGTACTCTGTGAAAAATGCTAGCTCGTATTTTGTGAATAATGTTAGATATTTTAATGTTCTGCTAGATTGTATTCTGTGAAAACTGCTATATTGTACTCTGTGAAAAATGCTAGCTCGTATTTTGTGAATAATGTCAGATAGGTAGGTACCTAGTTTAATGTGAAAACTGCTAGATTGTATTCTGTGAAAAATGCTAGCTCGTATTTTGTGAATAATGTCAGATAGGTAGGTACCTAGTTTAATGTGAAAACTGCTAGATTGTATTCTGTGAAAACTGCTATATTGTACTCTGTGAAAAATGCTAGCTCGTATTTTGTGAATAATGTTAGATATTTTAATGTTCTGCTAGATTGTATTCTGTGAAAACTGCTATATTGTACTCTGTGAAAAATGCTAGCTCGTATTTTGTGAATAATGTTAGATATTTTAATGTTCTGCTAGATTGTATTCTGTGAAAACTGCTATATTGTACTCTGTGAAAAATGCTAGCTCGTATTTTGTGAATAATGTTAGATATTTTAATGTTCTGCTAGATTGTATTCTGTGAAAACTGCTATATTGTACTCTGTGAAAAATGCTAGCTCGTATTTTGTGAATAATGTCAGATAGGTAGGTACCTAGTTTAATGTGAAAACTGCTAGATTGTATTCTGTGAAAACTGCTATATTGTACTCTGTGAAAAATGCTAGCTCGTATTTTGTGAATAATGTTAGATATTTTAATGTTCTGCTAGATTGTATTCTGTGAAAACTGCTATATTGTACTCTGTGAAAAATGCTAGCTCGTATTTTGTGAATAATGTTAGATATTTTAATGTTCTGCTAGATTGTATTCTGTGAAAACTGCTATATTGTACTCTGTGAAAAATGCTAGCTCGTATTTTGTGAATAATGTTAGATATTTTAATGTTCTGCTAGATTGTATTCTGTGAAAACTGCTATATTGTACTCTGTGAAAAATGCTAGCTCGTATTTTGTGAATAATGTTAGATATTTTAATGTTCTGCTAGATTGTATTCTGTGAAAACTGCTATATTGTACTCTGTGAAAAATGCTAGCTCGTATTTTGTGAATAATGTCAGATAGGTAGGTACCTAGTTTAATGTGAAAACTGCTAGATTGTATTCTGTGAAAAATGCTAGCTCGTATTTTGTGAATAATGTCAGATAGGTAGGTACCTAGTTTAATGTGAAAACTGCTAGATTGTATTCTGTGAAAACTGCTATATTGTACTCTGTGAAAAATGCTAGCTCGTATTTTGTGAATAATGTTAGATATTTTAATGTTCTGCTAGATTGTATTCTGTGAAAACTGCTATATTGTACTCTGTGAAAAATGCTAGCTCGTATTTTGTGAATAATGTTAGATATTTTAATGTTCTGCTAGATTGTATTCTGTGAAAACTGCTATATTGTACTCTGTGAAAAATGCTAGCTCGTATTTTGTGAATAATGTTAGATATTTTAATGTTCTGCTAGATTGTATTCTGTGAAAACTGCTATATTGTACTCTGTGAAAAATGCTAGCTCGTATTTTGTGAATAATGTTAGATATTTTAATGTTCTGCTAGATTGTATTCTGTGAAAACTGCTATATTGTACTCTGTGAAAAATGCTAGCTCGTATTTTGTGAATAATGTCAGATAGGTAGGTACCTAGTTTAATGTGAAAACTGCTAGATTGTATTCTGTGAAAACTGCTATATTGTACTCTGTGAAAAATGCTAGCTCGTATTTTGTGAATAATGTTAGATATTTTAATGTTCTGCTAGATTGTATTCTGTGAAAACTGCTATATTGTACTCTGTGAAAAATGCTAGCTCGTATTTTGTGAATAATGTCAGATAGGTAGGTACCTAGTTTAATGTGAAAACTGCTAGATTGTATTCTGTGAAAAATGCTAGCTCGTATTTTGTGAATAATGTTAGATATTTTAATGTTCTGCTAGATTGTATTCTGTGAAAACTGCTATATTGTACTCTGTGAAAAATGCTAGCTCGTATTTTGTGAATAATGTTAGATATTTTAATGTTCTGCTAGATTGTATTCTGTGAAAACTGCTATATTGTACTCTGTGAAAAATGCTAGCTCGTATTTTGTGAATAATGTTAGATATTTTAATGTTCTGCTAGATTGTATTCTGTGAAAACTGCTATATTGTACTCTGTGAAAAATGCTAGCTCGTATTTTGTGAATAATGTCAGATAGGTAGGTACCTAGTTTAATGTGAAAACTGCTAGATTGTATTCTGTGAAAACTGCTATATTGTACTCTGTGAAAAATGCTAGCTCGTATTTTGTGAATAATGTTAGATATTTTAATGTTCTGCTAGATTGTATTCTGTGAAAACTGCTATATTGTACTCTGTGAAAAATGCTAGCTCGTATTTTGTGAATAATGTCAGATAGGTAGGTACCTAGTTTAATGTGAAAACTGCTAGATTGTATTCTGTGAAAAATGCTAGCTCGTATTTTGTGAATAATGTCAGATAGGTAGGTACCTAGTTTAATGTGAAAACTGCTAGATTGTATTCTGTGAAAACTGCTATATTGTACTCTGTGAAAAATGCTAGCTCGTATTTTGTGAATAATGTCAGATAGGTAGGTACCTAGTTTAATGTGAAAACTGCTAGATTGTATTCTGTGAAAACTGCTATATTGTACTCTGTGAAAAATGCTAGCTCGTATTTTGTGAATAATGTTAGATATTTTAATGTTCTGCTAGATTGTATTCTGTGAAAACTGCTATATTGTACTCTGTGAAAAATGCTAGCTCGTATTTTGTGAATAATGTCAGATAGGTAGGTACCTAGTTTAATGTGAAAACTGCTAGATTGTATTCTGTGAAAAATGCTAGCTCGTATTTTGTGAATAATGTCAGATAGGTAGGTACCTAGTTTAATGTGAAAACTGCTAGATTGTATTCTGTGAAAACTGCTATATTGTACTCTGTGAAAAATGCTAGCTCGTATTTTGTGAATAATGTCAGATAGGTAGGTACCTAGTTTAATGTGAAAACTGCTAGATTGTATTCTGTGAAAACTGCTATATTGTACTCTGTGAAAAATGCTAGCTCGTATTTTGTGAATAATGTTAGATATTTTAATGTTCTGCTAGATTGTATTCTGTGAAAACTGCTATATTGTACTCTGTGAAAAATGCTAGCTCGTATTTTGTGAATAATGTCAGATAGGTAGGTACCTAGTTTAATGTGAAAACTGCTAGATTGTATTCTGTGAAAAATGCTAGCTCGTATTTTGTGAATAATGTCAGATAGGTAGGTACCTAGTTTAATGTGAAAACTGCTAGATTGTATTCTGTGAAAACTGCTATATTGTACTCTGTGAAAAATGCTAGCTCGTATTTTGTGAATAATGTCAGATAGGTAGGTACCTAGTTTAATGTGAAAACTGCTAGATTGTATTCTGTGAAAACTGCTATATTGTACTCTGTGAAAAATGCTAGCTCGTATTTTGTGAATAATGTTAGATATTTTAATGTTCTGCTAGATTGTATTCTGTGAAAACTGCTATATTGTACTCTGTGAAAAATGCTAGCTCGTATTTTGTGAATAATGTCAGATAGGTAGGTACCTAGTTTAATGTGAAAACTGCTAGATTGTATTCTGTGAAAAATGCTAGCTCGTATTTTGTGAATAATGTCAGATAGGTAGGTACCTAGTTTAATGTGAAAACTGCTAGATTGTATTCTGTGAAAACTGCTATATTGTACTCTGTGAAAAATGCTAGCTCGTATTTTGTGAATAATGTTAGATATTTTAATGTTCTGCTAGATTGTATTCTGTGAAAACTGCTATATTGTACTCTGTGAAAAATGCTAGCTCGTATTTTGTGAATAATGTTAGATATTTTAATGTTCTGCTAGATTGTATTCTGTGAAAACTGCTATATTGTACTCTGTGAAAAATGCTAGCTCGTATTTTGTGAATAATGTCAGATAGGTAGGTACCTAGTTTAATGTGAAAACTGCTAGATTGTATTCTGTGAAAAATGCTAGCTCGTATTTTGTGAATAATGTCAGATAGGTAGGTACCTAGTTTAATGTGAAAACTGCTAGATTGTATTCTGTGAAAACTGCTATATTGTACTCTGTGAAAAATGCTAGCTCGTATTTTGTGAATAATGTTAGATATTTTAATGTTCTGCTAGATTGTATTCTGTGAAAACTGCTATATTGTACTCTGTGAAAAATGCTAGCTCGTATTTTGTGAATAATGTTAGATATTTTAATGTTCTGCTAGATTGTATTCTGTGAAAACTGCTATATTGTACTCTGTGAAAAATGCTAGCTCGTATTTTGTGAATAATGTCAGATAGGTACCTAGTTTAATGTGAAAACTGCTAGATTGTATTCTGTGAAAAATGCTAGCTCGTATTTTGTGAATAATGTTAGATATTTTAATGTTCTGCTAGATTGTATTCTGTGAAAACTGCTATATTGTACTCTGTGAAAAATGCTAGCTCGTATTTTGTGAATAATGTCAGATAGGTAGGTACCTAGTTTAATGTGAAAACTGCTAGATTGTATTCTGTGAAAACTGCTATATTGTACTCTGTGAAAAATGCTAGCTCGTATTTTGTGAATAATGTTAGATATTTTAATGTTCTGCTAGATTGTATTCTGTGAAAACTGCTATATTGTACTCTGTGAAAAATGCTAGCTCGTATTTTGTGAATAATGTCAGATAGGTAGGTACCTAGTTTAATGTGAAAACTGCTAGATTGTATTCTGTGAAAAATGCTAGCTCGTATTTTGTGAATAATGTCAGATAGGTAGGTACCTAGTTTAATGTGAAAACTGCTAGATTGTATTCTGTGAAAACTGCTATATTGTACTCTGTGAAAAATGCTAGCTCGTATTTTGTGAATAATGTTAGATATTTTAATGTTCTGCTAGATTGTATTCTGTGAAAACTGCTATATTGTACTCTGTGAAAAATGCTAGCTCGTATTTTGTGAATAATGTTAGATATTTTAATGTTCTGCTAGATTGTATTCTGTGAAAACTGCTATATTGTACTCTGTGAAAAATGCTAGCTCGTATTTTGTGAATAATGTCAGATAGGTACCTAGTTTAATGTGAAAACTGCTAGATTGTATTCTGTGAAAAATGCTAGCTCGTATTTTGTGAATAATGTTAGATATTTTAATGTTCTGCTAGATTGTATTCTGTGAAAACTGCTATATTGTACTCTGTGAAAAATGCTAGCTCGTATTTTGTGAATAATGTCAGATAGGTAGGTACCTAGTTTAATGTGAAAACTGCTAGATTGTATTCTGTGAAAACTGCTATATTGTACTCTGTGAAAAATGCTAGCTCGTATTTTGTGAATAATGTTAGATATTTTAATGTTCTGCTAGATTGTATTCTGTGAAAACTGCTATATTGTACTCTGTGAAAAATGCTAGCTCGTATTTTGTGAATAATGTCAGATAGGTAGGTACCTAGTTTAATGTGAAAACTGCTAGATTGTATTCTGTGAAAAATGCTAGCTCGTATTTTGTGAATAATGTTAGATATTTTAATGTTCTGCTAGATTGTATTCTGTGAAAACTGCTATATTGTACTCTGTGAAAAATGCTAGCTCGTATTTTGTGAATAATGTCAGATAGGTAGGTACCTAGTTTAATGTGAAAACTGCTAGATTGTATTCTGTGAAAAATGCTAGCTCGTATTTTGTGAATAATGTCAGATAGGTAGTTTAATGTGAAAACTGCTAGATTGTATTCTGTGAAAAATGCTAGCTCGTATTTTGTGAATAATGTTAGATATTTTAATGTTCTGCTAGATTGTATTCTGTGAAAACTGCTATATTGTACTCTGTGAAAAATGCTAGCTCGTATTTTGTGAATAATGTCAGATAGGTAGGTACCTAGTTTAATGTGAAAACTGCTAGATTGTATTCTGTGAAAAATGCTAGCTCGTATTTTGTGAATAATGTTAGATATTTTAATGTTCTGCTAGATTGTATTCTGTGAAAACTGCTATATTGTACTCTGTGAAAAATGCTAGCTCGTATTTTGTGAATAATGTCAGATAGGTAGGTACCTAGTTTAATGTGAAAACTGCTAGATTGTATTCTGTGAAAAATGCTAGCTCGTATTTTGTGAATAATGTCAGATAGGTAGGTACCTAGTTTAATGTGAAAACTGCTAGATTGTATTCTGTGAAAAATGCTAGCTCGTATTTTGTGAATAATGTCAGATAGGTAGTTTAATGTGAAAACTGCTAGATTGTATTCTGTGAAAAATGCTAGCTCGTATTTTGTGAATAATGTTAGATATTTTAATGTTCTGCTAGATTGTATTCTGTGAAAACTGCTATATTGTACTCTGTGAAAAATGCTAGCTCGTATTTTGTGAATAATGTCAGATAGGTAGGTACCTAGTTTAATGTGAAAACTGCTAGATTGTATTCTGTGAAAAATGCTAGCTCGTATTTTGTGAATAATGTTAGATATTTTAATGTTCTGCTAGATTGTATTCTGTGAAAACTGCTATATTGTACTCTGTGAAAAATGCTAGCTCGTATTTTGTGAATAATGTCAGATAGGTAGGTACCTAGTTTAATGTGAAAACTGCTAGATTGTATTCTGTGAAAACTGCTATATTGTACTCTGTGAAAAATGCTAGCTCGTATTTTGTGAATAATGTCAGATAGGTAGGTACCTAGTTTAATGTGAAAACTGCTAGATTGTATTCTGTGAAAAATGCTAGCTCGTATTTTGTGAATAATGTCAGATAGGTAGGTACCTAGTTTAATGTGAAAACTGCTAGGTTGTATTCTGTGAAAACTGCTATATTGTACTCTGTGAAAAATGCTAGCTCGTATTTTGTGAATAATGTCAGATAGGTAGGTACCTAGTTTAATGTGAAAACTGCTAGATTGTATTCTGTGAAAACTGCTATATTGTACTCTGTGAAAAATGCTAGCTCGTATTTTGTGAATAATGTCAGATAGGTAGGTACCTAGTTTAATGTGAAAACTGCTAGATTGTATTCTGTGAAAAATGCTAGCTCGTATTTTGTGAATAATGTCAGATAGGTAGGTACCTAGTTTAATGTGAAAACTGCTAGGTTGTATTCTGTGAAAACTGCTATATTGTACTCTGTGAAAAATGCTAGCTCGTATTTTGTGAATAATGTCAGATAGGTAGGTACCTAGTTTAATGTGAAAACTGCTAGATTGTATTCTGTGAAAAATGCTAGCTCGTATTTTGTGAATAATGTTAGATATTTTAATGTTCTGCTAGATTGTATTCTGTGAAAACTGCTATATTGTACTCTGTGAAAAATGCTAGCTCGTATTTTGTGAATAATGTCAGATAGGTAGGTACCTAGTTTAATGTGAAAACTGCTAGATTGTATTCTGTGAAAAATGCTAGCTCGTATTTTGTGAATAATGTCAGATAGGTAGGTACCTAGTTTAATGTGAAAACTGCTAGATTGTATTCTGTGAAAAATGCTAGCTCGTATTTTGTGAATAATGTTAGATATTTTAATGTTCTGCTAGATTGTATTCTGTGAAAACTGCTATATTGTACTCTGTGAAAAATGCTAGCTCGTATTTTGTGAATAATGTCAGATAGGTAGGTACCTAGTTTAATGTGAAAACTGCTAGATTGTATTCTGTGAAAAATGCTAGCTCGTATTTTGTGAATAATGTCAGATAGGTAGGTACCTAGTTTAATGTGAAAACTGCTAGGTTGTATTCTGTGAAAACTGCTATATTGTACTCTGTGAAAAATGCTAGCTCGTATTTTGTGAATAATGTCAGATAGGTAGGTACCTAGTTTAATGTGAAAACTGCTAGATTGTATTCTGTGAAAAATGCTAGCTCGTATTTTGTGAATAATGTCAGATAGGTAGGTACCTAGTTTAATGTGAAAACTGCTATATTGTACTCTGTGAAAAATGCTAGCTCGTATTTTGTGAATAATGTCAGATAGGTACCTAGTTTAATGTGAAAACTGCTAGGTTGTATTCTGTGAAAAATGCTAGCTCGTATTTTGTGAATAATGTCAGATAGGTACCTAGTTTAATGTGAAAACTGCTAGGTTGTATTCTGTGAAAAATGCTAGCTCGTATTTTGTGAATAATGTTAGATATTTTAATGTTCTGCTAGATTGTATTCTGTGAAAACTGCTATATTGTACTCTGTGAAAAATGCTAGCTCGTATTTTGTGAATAATGTCAGATAGGTACCTAGTTTAATGTGAAAACTGCTAGGTTGTATTCTGTGAAAACTGCTATATTGTACTCTGTGAAAAATGCTAGCTCGTATTTTGTGAATAATGTCAGATAGGTAGGTACCTAGTTTAATGTGAAAACTGCTAGATTGTATTCTGTGAAAAATGCTAGCTCGTATTTTGTGAATAATGTCAGATAGGTAGGTACCTAGTTTAATGTGAAAACTGCTATATTGTACTCTGTGAAAAATGCTAGCTCGTATTTTGTGAATAATGTCAGATAGGTACCTAGTTTAATGTGAAAACTGCTAGGTTGTATTCTGTGAAAAATGCTAGCTCGTATTTTGTGAATAATGTCAGATAGGTACCTAGTTTAATGTGAAAACTGCTAGGTTGTATTCTGTGAAAAATGCTAGCTCGTATTTTGTGAATAATGTTAGATATTTTAATGTTCTGCTAGATTGTATTCTGTGAAAACTGCTATATTGTACTCTGTGAAAAATGCTAGCTCGTATTTTGTGAATAATGTCAGATAGGTAGGTACCTAGTTTAATGTGAAAACTGCTAGATTGTATTCTGTGAAAAATGCTAGCTCGTATTTTGTGAATAATGTCAGATAGGTAGGTACCTAGTTTAATGTGAAAACTGCTATATTGTACTCTGTGAAAAATGCTAGCTCGTATTTTGTGAATAATGTCAGATAGGTACCTAGTTTAATGTGAAAACTGCTAGGTTGTATTCTGTGAAAAATGCTAGCTCGTATTTTGTGAATAATGTCAGATAGGTACCTAGTTTAATGTGAAAACTGCTAGGTTGTATTCTGTGAAAAATGCTAGCTCGTATTTTGTGAATAATGTCAGATAGGTACCTAGTTTAATGTGAAAACTGCTAGGTTGTATTCTGTGAAAAATGCTAGCTCGTATTTTGTGAATAATGTTAGATATTTTAATGTTCTGCTAGATTGTATTCTGTGAAAACTGCTATATTGTACTCTGTGAAAAATGCTAGCTCGTATTTTGTGAATAATGTCAGATAGGTAGGTACCTAGTTTAATGTGAAAACTGCTAGATTGTATTCTGTGAAAAATGCTAGCTCGTATTTTGTGAATAATGTCAGATAGGTAGTTTAATGTGAAAACTGCTAGATTGTATTTTGTGAAAAATGTTAGATAGTATTGTGTGAAAAATGCTTCTAACTTTGAAAGTTTCTACCGTTAAAAAGAGATCAACGGACGGGAATCTAAAGAGCGAAACCCAGAAGACTAGTGGTTATTTGGAAATCCTATACGACTTTTGTTTAAAATTTGTTTTCAAAATAATATTGAAACTTGAACAAAATATTATTTTAATGTAGAAAACTGTAGGTAAAAATAAACGATGCAGTTGTATTGTGTTATACCTGCTGAATTTACTTATGAGACTTCCCTTTGCACTGGTTGGTTGGAAGCAATTAAGTACCTTATTGCAATTAACCTTCTAACGTGATGGTTAAGTTGGTTAAATATCTGACTGGTGAGCCAAAAGTCCCGGGTTCGTTTCCCTATGGAGAATCACAGTATTTAAATGTGTTTTCGGTATGAATCTGTTAGACGATTATATCTCTTAGAATAGGTACAAAAAAAAAAGATTATGAATATTTATGATTGAATGTTAATTAAAATAAGATTGTGATCGAGTTATTTTTTGAAGATTTGTATGATCAAGACAAGAACGTATTAAGAGGTTGTAGTGAGTTGACCCACTTCAATTATATCAACAAGTTAAGGAGAAAGAAACATAAGAAGAAACATAACGAAAAGATTCAAAAATATATCCCTATTGCCGATGAGATCAACATGTGGCACCAAAACACAGTGACAATAGTACTAATAATAATATCCTCAATTGGAATAATCCCAAAATCGTTACACACTTCACTTAAATTACTTAATATCAATAAAAACACATACACCCATCTCCAAAAATCAGTAATACTCGACACATGGTCAACAGTCAGACGGTTTCTAAATCATAATACAATAGAACTTCAATAAATAATCAAAAATAACATCAGATACCTAGGCATTATTATTGAAAGCAGTATGAAATGGAAATTGCATATTATAACTACTACTGTTGAACGCCTTTAAAAGCTAATTTTTATTTTTCTGAGACTTAGAAATATACTTCAAACAAACTTGCTTAAAACAATATATTTTTCATTATTTCAATCCATCTTACAATATGGCATTATATGTTGGGGGGGAGCTTTTAAAACTACTTTAGTGCCTTTGGAAGTTTTTCAAAGAATCAATATTAAAATTATATTAAAAAGGAGATTTGATTATCCAACTATTAATGTATTTCAAGAATTTAAAGTTTCACCTGTTGAAAATATCTACAAAAAAATCTCATTGTTCCAAATTCATAAAGATATTCTTACAAATTCAAAACAATTGTCATTTTCTATAAGCAGCAGAATAAATTCACAATGGTGTATTACCAGCATTCCTCTTTTACATAGGTACAACTGCCTCACAACATTTCTATAAGTATAAAGGTACTAAGTGGTTTAATGAACTCCCTTTGAGTCTTAGACTCGAAAAAAAATGTAATATATTTAATAATGAAATCAAAAAATTGTAGTGATTAATTTATTTCTTGTTATTTCATTCTTATTTCATATTTTTTAGTAGATGTACAATGTTTTGGCAAATGTTACAATATTAAATAGATATTCCCTTCTTTTAACACGAGATTTTATCTCAATTAAAGAGCGTTATTATGAATCATATGATGGTTAATTGTATACCTTTTTAAATTGTGATTTATATGTAAACCTTGTATTGTTTTTGTAATAAATAAAAAAAAATGCTTGGCGATAGCCCGCATCTTCATGTAACCACCAGCTTCTTCTGAGATATCCCACATATAGTAATAATAATAATTCGTATAGCGCCGTTTAATGATTCAAGATCATTTCAAGGGCGCTGAGAGTTTAGTTATGTGTCGCTGTAGGAAACAAAGCTGTTTTTAGTCCTTTAGTGAAAGTGCTCTTTCTTGCTTTGAGCACTGCGAACATCTGGTGGCAGTGCATTCCACTTAATTGGACCGGTCGCACCATGTGATATTATCCACCTCTACGGGGCAGACAAACTACCTATTGAAGTACATATGACGTTAGTAAATTACTAACTGTACCTAGTTCTTTTATGTCACACTCAATTATTTAATAATATATTCTTGTCTAGTACATGACCACCAGTCAGTCATACATAATATGTAGGTACATACAATTGTCGGTTTAAATATTCTATAACACAATATGTAAGTTTTATAAAAGGCATTTATATGTGTATATAAATGCAGGTAAGTACATTCTGTTATGCTTTTATAAATTTATTGACATCGGGGTAATGAACTCGTCAATTAAATAACACCTACCTATTTAGTAAAGTACATACATACATACCATCACGCCGTTTCCCTATTTGGGGTAGGCAGAGAGAACCGAACGCCAGAATCTTCTATCTTGACATACCTGTTTTGCCTCATTTACATTCATACATCGCGTCATACATGCTCTCCTATTGTTCTGACTTCGTATGTTCCCCTCTTTCAAAATCTCATTTATATGATCATGCCAGCTCTTTCTAGGTCGACCCTTACATCTCATTCCACTCTTTTCAGCCTTGTATACTTTCTTTGTCAGTCGTTCATCGTTCATTCTCTCTACATGTCCGAACCATCGCAAAGCATTTATCTTCATTCTACTCAAAATATCCCTTTCAATCTTACATTCTCTTCTGATATCTTGATTCCTTATCCTATCATAAATTGTTTTACCACACATTCGTCTTAGGGAGCTCATTTCCACAGCGTTAATTTTACTTTCATGCGTCTTCTGCCATGCCCATGTCTCACTTGCATACATTATGGTTGGAACGACAATAGCGTTGTGCACAGCGAGTTTAGTAAAGTAAAAGGCAATAAACCTAATTGGAGAAATTCAGGGGCTATCGTCAAATCAAGAAGAATGATAAGAAATTCAGGGGCTATCGTCAAATCAAAAAGAATGATAAGAAATTCAGGGGCTATCGTCAAATCAAGAAGAATGATAAGAAATTCAGGGGCTATCGTCAAATCAAGAAGAATGATAAGAAATTCAGGGGCTATCGTCAAATCAAAAAGAATGATAAGAAATTCAGGGGCTATCGTCAAATCAAGAAGAATGATAAGAAATTCAGGGGCTATCGTCAAATCAAGAAGAATGATAAGAAATTCAGGGGCTATCGTCAAATCAAAAAGAATGATAAGAAATTCAGGGGCTATCGTCAAATCAAAAAGAATGATAAGAAATTCAGGGGCTATCGTCAAATCAAGAAGAATGATAAGAAATTCAGGGGCTATCGTCAAATCAAGAAGAATGATAAGAAATTCAGGGGCTATCGTCAAATCAAGAAGAATGATAAGAAATTCAGGGGCTATCGTCAAATCAAAAAGAATGATAAGAAATTCAGGGGCTATCGTCAAATCAAGAAGAATGATAAGAAATTCAGGGGCTATCGTCAAATCAAGAAGAATGATAAGAAATTCAGGGGCTATCGTCAAATCAAAAAGAATGATAAGAAATTCAGGGGCTATCGTCAAATCAAAAAGAATGATAAGAAATTCAGGGGCTATCGTCAAATCAAGAAGAATGATAAGAAATTCAGGGGCTATCGTCAAATCAATAAGAATGATAAGAAATTCAGGGGCTATCGTCAAATCAAAAAGAATGATAAGAAATTCAGGGGCTATCGTCAAATCAAAAAGAATGATAAGAAATTCAGGGGCTATCGTCAAATCAAGAAGAATGATAAGAAATTCGGGGGCTATCGTCAAATCAAAAAGAATGATAAGAAATTCAGGGGCTATCGTCAAATCAATAAGAATGATAAGAAATTCAGGGGCTATCGTCAAATCAAGAAGAATGATAAGAAATTCAGGGGCTATCGTCAAATCAAAAAGAATGATAAGAAATTCAGGGGCTATCGTCAAATCAAAAAGAATGATAAGAAATTCAGGGGCTATCGTCAAATCAAAAAGAATGATAAGAAATTCAGGGGCTATCGTCAAATCAATAAGAATGATAAGAAATTCAGGGGCTATCGTCAAATCAAGAAGAATGATAAGAAATTCAGGGGCTATCGTCAAATCAAGAAGAATGATAAGAAATTCAGGGGCTATCGTCAAATCAAAAAGAATGATAAGAAATTCAGGGGCTATCGTCAAATCAAGAAGAATGATAAGAAATTCAGGGGCTATCGTCAAATCAAGAAGAATGATAAGAAATTCAGGGGCTATCGTCAAATCAAAAAGAATGATAAGAAATTCAGGGGCTATCGTCAAATCAAAAAGAATGATAAGAAATTCAGGGGCTATCGTCAAATCAAGAAGAATGATAAGAAATTCAGGGGCTATCGTCAAATCAAAAAGAATGATAAGAAATTCAGGGGCTATCGTCAAATCAATAAGAATGATAAGAAATTCAGGGGCTATCGTCAAATCAAGAAGAATGATAAGAAATTCAGGGGCTATCGTCAAATCAAAAAGAATGATAAGAAATTCAGGGGCTATCGTCAAATCAATAAGAATGATAAGAAATTCAGGGGCTATCGTCAAATCAATAAGAATGATAAGAAATTCAGGGGCTATCGTCAAATCAATAAGAATGATAAGAAATTCAGGGGCTATCGTCAAATCAAAAAGAATGATTAGAAATTCAGGGGCTATCGTCAAATCAAAAAGAATGATAAGAAATTCAACGGCTATCGTCAAATCAAAAAGAATGATTAGAAATTCAGGGGCTATCGTCAAATCAAAAAGAATGATAAGAAATTCAACGGCTATCGTCAAATCAAAAAGAATGATTAGAAATTCAGGGGCTATCGTCAAATCAAAAAGAATGATAAGAAATTCAACGGCTATCGTCAAATCAAAAAGAATGATTAGAAATTCAGGGGCTATCGTCAAATCAATAAGAATGATAAGAAATTCAGGGGCTATCGTCAAATCAATAAGAATGATAAGAAATTCAGGGGCTATCGTCAAATCAAAGAGAATGATTAGAAATTCAGGGGCTATCGTCAAATCAAAAAGAATGATAAGAAATTCAACGGCTATCGTCAAATCAAAAAGAATGATTAGAAATTCAGGGGCTATCGTCAAATCAAAAAGAATGATAAGAAATTCAACGGCTATCGTCAAATCAAAAAGAATGATTAGAAATTCAGGGGCTATCGTCAAATCAAAAAGAATGATAAGAAATTCAACGGCTATCGTCAAATCAAAAAGAATGATTAGAAATTCAGGGGCTATCGTCAAATCAATAAGAATGATAAGAAATTCAGGGGCTATCGTCAAATCAATAAGAATGATAAGAAATTCAGGGGCTATCGTCAAATCAAAAAGAATGATTAGAAATTCAGGGGCTATCGTCAAATCAAAAAGAATGATAAGAAATTCAACGGCTATCGTCAAATCAAAAAGAATGATTAGAAATTCAGGGGCTATCGTCAAATCAAAAAGAATGATAAGAAATTCAACGGCTATCGTCAAATCAAAAAGAATGATTAGAAATTCAGGGGCTATCGTCGAATCAAGAAGAATGATAAGAAATTCAGGGGCTATCGTTGAATGACCAAGGATGATAATCTTATATCCTTAAAGCAAAATAAAATTAATAATTATTTATTTATTTCAGCGACATAAATACAGAGTTTACTTAGTCTAAAATTTTACAACAATAATATATATTAACAGTATGTACATATTATGTATGTAGGTATACATATATTGATAAAGAACAAAATGTATTAAATGTATAGGGCGACCATGATTAATACAGAAGAAGAAAAAATATAAAAGAAATTAAAAATATAAAATAAGAAAAGTTAAAAATAAAAATATCACTTTAAACAAAGAATGTCAAGGAAGAAAACATTAGGTACCATTTATAAGGTTTACCCACAGGTGTGTGGGTGTGCATTACCTTATAAATAGAAGGACAATACATCTTCATTATTAAAGACATCCGCAATATTAAATATTTATATTTATTTTATTTTTATTTATATAATTTATGTACATGTGTACAAAGACAGGTATATTGCCATAAGGCAATTTCTTTCAACCAACCCGAGCAACGTGAAGTTAAATTGGTACAGTAATAATTTAGTGATAAATAAATTGATAAAAAATAACATAAAAGAGTAAGAAATATAAAAAAAAATTACAAAGAGAAAAAAAATGAAAAGATAGTTAAAAAAAATAACACTGCTCACATAGCAATGAGGAAAAGGAGGTTACGGAAGGATATAGAAGGAATTTAGGAACTATTTGACAAATAAAGTTTTTTTAGTTTACCTTTAAATATTTGAATGGATTGAGATGACGTTACTTCATCACTTAGGCCATTCCATAGTCTAGCTGATTGTACTTGAAAAGAGGAGCTGAAAACTTCTGTATTGTGAATGGGGATAGCTAATGTAGTTCGTTCAGCAGATCGAAGTGATAGGCCGTGATGTGAATGTTACGACGATCTCGTATCTTTGGCCAACGAAGTATATTTCTACAAGCCGAAACATGATCATATTTTTTGAGATTGTAAATGAACCGTATACAGACATTCTGTAATCGTTCCAGTTTATTTAATAATTGTTCATTGGCATCCAGATAACACACATCACCGTAATCAAGCAACGGAAGAAGTAAGGATTGAGCTAATGTAATTTTACAATGTATTGGAAGAAAGTTCTTCAATCTATTGAGAGAATGGATATTATAAAACATAGTTTTACTGACATGAGAAATCTGTCCATGCCGCGAAAGATCTTCATCAAAAGGAATACCAAGATTTTTCACCATTTTTGAGAAGGGTATGTGTTGATTGTTAATTTGAAGAGATGGGAGAGGTGAATTTTTAAGTTTAGACAGCAATCGGGGACTACCAATGATAATAGCCCGAGATTTAGACGGGTTGACAAGAAGACCGTTCTGGGAGGACCATGATGAGATATAGCTAAGATCTTCGTTCATAATATAAATAGCATCAACATACTCATTCACATTAAAATGAATATACAGTTGAAGATCGTCTGCAAAGAGATGGTACTGACACTTTATGTAATTTGTGAGTTATTGAGTTGATAAATATAGAGAATAGAAGAGGAGACATGACACCACCTTGAGGGACCCTAGCCCTAAGAGTGATATGATCAGATATTTTCTCCGCCGTTTTAATAGCTTGTTTGCGATTATATAGATAATCTTTGAACCATGTCAGTACTGGTTGCGCTAAATTGAGTGAGGAAAGTTTTGCGAGTCAAATATCAAAGTCTACTGAATTAAACGCACTACTGAAGTCAAGCAATGTGAGGATTGTTAGCTTTTTATCATTCATTGCACGTCTTATGTCATCAGTGACCTTAACAAGAACCGTTGAAGTGCTATGACCACGTTTAAATCCAGATTGAAAAGGGTCAAGAAGGGAATGTGATGTAAACCATTCATTTAATTGATTTTAAACTGCTCGTTCAATGACCTTTGACAAAATAGGAAGAATGGAGATTGGTCTATAGTCTTTTAGAGTTGTTGGTGATGAAGTTTTGGGTAACGGAATAACGTGAGCAGTTTTCCAAGAGGATGGAAATATTCCTTCACTCATTGAGTAGTTGATAATATGCGTGATAATAGGCAATGTTACTGGGAGAACTAGACGAATCATATCTATATTGATGCCATTAGAATCAATTGACTTACATCCTCAATATTAAATACATCCTCAATATTAAGTACATCCTCAATATTAAATACATCCTCAATATTAAATACATCCTCAATATTAAATACATCCTCAACATTAAATACATCCTCACACACCTGCATCATCTCACCACCAAGGGCACTACATTCAGAATGTGTGAGATGTTATTGTATATAAGGAAAAAAAAGCAACATTATACTGCCATTTGTTGAAAATTATAATATGTAGAAATATAATCAAACTCTCACAAATATAACTCACATTCAGAATTGGTGAATATTGTAAATGCGTAATGTATAGGTATATGTAAATACCTACTTATATTGATAAGTTTCGCGTTGTAAGGTCAAACGATGGTAATACAGCCTAAATAATCATTCATTTCTGGCCAATTTATATAAGTCAATTTATGAAGCAAGATTCGTTTCCATATTATTAATAAAACAAAGTGTCTGTCTGTCTGTTTGTGCCCTCTGTAGCAACGAAACCGTGATACCAAGGGACCTGAAAATTTGAACGAGTGTTTCTGGAAGGTTCCATCATTTAGTTTTTTGTTTAATAATTATTGGTATAATTTTCGATATTTTGATTGAAAATTTTTTTAACATTTCATTAGAGATGATGTTAGAATATTATAGAAGAACCAGGAATTCGATGCACATAGAAATCTCACGACCTGTCATCGGCTAGTTTGCGTAATCACTTTATGCGCTTGCGCAACGTTCACTATGTTCTATGCCTTCTTATTGAGTTCCCTTATCGGTGTAATTTTTGAAAGTTCTATATATTTGAATAATGTGTAACAATTCACCTGAAAATAAGACAGTCTATTGAAATATTATAAAGTTTGTCAACAAAAATATCATTTGACAACCGAAAGGGAAATATATTCGATTTCGTCATTTTTTCATGCAAAAACTTTCTATTTATTTTATTTATTTATTTTTTCACACCTTTACATTATGTTGATTAACGCTGCCATGGTTACGATCAAATCTTCATATTAAAACCAACTTTACAAAAGATGGCGTTACAAAAAGGTTACTACATAGATGGCAATAGTAATAATGTCTTATTTTCAGGTGAATTGTTACACATTATTCAAATATATAGAATTTTCAAAAATAACATTGATAAGGCAACTCAATAAGAAGGCATAATCCCAACTTCGTCTCTATTGATATATAACCTAGATGAGATACCAAAAACTAAGACAACACATGGTCACAAAAATTATGCGTACATAGGGCCTAAAATATTTAACCTCTTTAAAACTGACTTTCCACTAATAAGAACATACTAACAATATCAAATTGAAGGCTATAGCAAACAACTGGTTAATTACTAGAGGACGAAAAGAAACTGAAAATTTATGTTATTTTACTACTTATTTGACTTACAAGAAAAAATCAAAATTATATTAGCATTAACCCTTTTTACATCAAGCAATATTTCATACTACACTAAAACGTATACTTGCACTTCTGTATCACTTCAACCTTTTTTTTTAAACATATCCACGTAGGGGACGCCAGCTATTAGGATTTGGGTCCATTTTACTCTTCCGAAGAAGCGCACTACGTAGCGTTGGGAGAGGTTTGCAGTCTAGAAAAGAGTTTATTAATTCGGATTTTAAAAAGACGGCCGGGTTGTACGAAGGTGGAAACACAGAATTAGGAAGATCGTTCCACAGTCGGGCTGCTGTATTAATAAAGAGTTCGAGAAGCGACTTGTTCGTATATGTTGAAGGTCCACTGTGAATGGGTGCTGCGATTGAGTAAAGCGAGTGACTCTGTTGCGAGTGGGTGGAGGAGGGACCAAAGATGCAAGTTCTTCTGAGCAATTCCCGTGGTAGTATCTATAGAATAAACTTAAAATACCGACTCTGCGTCTGTGTTCTAGTGATTGCAATCCATCAGTCAGTGATGGATCATGAATCAGACGTATAGCACGCCTTTGGACAGCGTCGAGGGTATTCAGTAGGTATTGGGGGGCGCCACTCCAGAGGTGACTGTCATATTCAATAATTGGACCTACCACTAAACATTATAAACTAACACTTTGACGAATAAAAATAATAGAACTGATTTATATAACGCTACTCTGGGACAGGCATAGCCTAGTAGAGTAGCCTAATACACAAATTGAAATATTTTATAAATATGTATACACTAATGACTTAAACTTTAACATTAGTATTATTCTACGATTAATTACGATTCTGGAACATTGCACCCCGATCTGGTCTCCTTTTTATAACATACATATAGAAAGATAACGTCGTTACTTAAAAGTTTAAGTAACGACGTTGCTGATGATGGACGAAAGTCCGAAAACGTTCCAATAATTAATTTATAAAAGTTAATTTATTGAGTGGAAGTAAAACTATAGTGTCTTAAGTCAATATAAATAATTTAAGTTAATAATTGTTTTGATGCTCCCCAAATAATAAGTAATATATTATTTCATGTGCCAGGTAGAACAAGCAGACACTCAAATAATGTATATTTCACATTTCACACTGTAGCACTAATCACATAATGAATTTGTAAGCAGTATAACACAAGTTTTTTACTCAACAGCACATATCCGCAATATCGCAGGAGTATATCCGCAAAAACGCAGTGATACGAGACATGGAATACCAATCCTCTTTATTCCCTCCCCACTCCCCGCAATTCCTAAATACCCCCATTATCTATATCCCTTATTTTGAATTACTTATCTTGTTTACATTCTTTGTTTTTTTTAATTGAAGCTGTATACCTACTTTAATATTAAATTTAGTTTTTAACTCAGTCCACTGTATATTCCAACTGTCGATTCGTTCATGAGAATTCAATTCTCTTAATGAATCGACATTATTAAGCCAAGATGCGTGTACGAAGGAAAATTTTGTATGGTGTAGTGGACTTTTTGCATGCTAATAACACCAACTAGTAGATTTACTCAGAATTCGGAGTAGAACATTTTATGTGAGTTTTGTGTGTGTGTGTCTGTGTGTGTGTCCGTCCCCCCCCTTATAACTTTTGATCCGCTCAATTTACAGAGCCCAAATTTTCAGAATATATAAACAGTTATAGGCCTACAAAACTTTTATACTCAGAATTGTGAATTTTGGGTTCAGTCAGGGTTTATCAACTTTTGAATTTTTTTTTAATTTTTCCAAATAACTCAGAAACCATAAAAGCTAGAACTCTGAAAATTGGTATAAAGATAGATAAATAAAAAATCTCAAAAAAGTTTTTTTTTTTTAAATTCCAGGGTTTCTCAAACATTTTTTATTAAGAAAAATATTTCATTTATGATAAATTTATGAGTTTAACTGCCTATATTTCCATTTTTTTAAAAAATATCGAAAAAAGCCGAAACACCCCAACTAGATAATTTAATTTTATATTAAATTATTATATATTATTAGCACATCTCTTTTTTTTTAACAATTTTTATAAAAATTGAATTTAGTGACGACATCACTTCATACAATTTATGGTAGTCGCCTATACACAATATGTAAGAAGACTTAATAGTTTGATACTTAAATCTCCAAACATACATACTTACCATCATACTGTTTTCATATTCTGTGTAGGAAAAACAGACTGACCTCCATACTATCCTATCCTGACAAACATACCTACATGTTTTATATAGAAAAAAAAATATCTTCAAATATTTATTAATTTGTGTTGTTTATAGTTTGGTACGTATTCTTTGATTATGCATACTATCGCCATCGACAGTTGGATCTCATGTGTAACATGCAACTAGTAACTTAAGTTATTTTGTTTATTTCTTATATTACGCATGTTGTGGGAACTATTTTGTTTATTTCTTATATTACGCATGTTGTGGGAACTATTTTGTTTATTTCTTATATTACGCATGTTGTGGGAACTATTTTGTTTATTTCTTATATTACGCATGTTGTGGGAACTATTTTGTTTATTTCTTATATTACGCATGTTGTGGGAACTATTTTGTTTATTTCTTATATTACGCATGTTGTGGGAACTATTTTGTTTATTTCTTATATTACGCATGTTGTGGGAACTATTTTGTTTATTTCTTATATTACGCATGTTGTGGGAACTATTTTGTTTATTTCTTATATTACGCATGTTGTGGGAACTATTTTGTTTATTTCTTATATTACGCATGTTGTGGGAACTATTTTGTTTATTTCTTATATTACGCATGTTGTGGGAACTATTTTGTTTATTTCTTATATTACGCATGTTGTGGGAACTATTTTGTTTATTTCTTATATTACGCATGTTGTGGGAACTATTTTGTTTATTTCTTATATTACGCATGTTGTGGGAACTATTTTGTTTATTTCTTATATTACGCATGTTGTGGGAACTATTTTGTTTATTTCTTATATTACGCATGTTGTGGGAACTATTTTGTTTATTTCTTATATTACGCATGTTGTGGGAACTATTTTGTTTATTTCTTATATTACGCATGTTGTGGGAACTATTTTGTTTATTTCTTATATTACGCATGTTGTGGGAACTATTTTGTTTATTTCTTATATTACGCATGTTGTGGGAACTATTTTGTTTATTTCTTATATTACGCATGTTGTGGGAACTATTTTGACAAATTACTGATATTTGTTATTGTTTTTATTTATGGATTATAAATTGCTGTATGTTTCCCTTAAATGGGCGTGATGACAGTATGAAAAAATCATTGAAATTTTAATTTTATAAAATAAAATAGGTTATAAAGATTTGAAAAAATACATTTCTTTTCATTTTAAAAGAGCGAATAATATTAATATTATTAAAATAAAAATACAAAATATCTAAGTCCGCCATTTTATGAGAAACACCAATCAGAGTGAATCAAAATATTATGACGTCACAGTTTCAATACAATATATATTAAATTACTTTGCATCGAAAAAAGACTTTTGCTCATCAGAATTTAGAAAGGTAAAAACTTACATATAAGCGTATTTTTATTATTCTATGCATATAAGTACTTCATTTATCTATAATTTAAATACAACTTACATCTCGAAAATCGATAAAATATGTTCCTTCTTCTCTCTACATTATGTTTTCATAAACTAAAAGCATACCTACGCGGTACTGCGGTAGACATGACATGTGTAAAGCTGCGTTGCACCGCTCAATTGCGTCGATTCTGTACACTGCGACGGGTGTGTTAACTCACTCCTTCGAAAAGTATTGGCTCACGGCGCAGTGAGTCGTGAGTGCTAGACAGGGAGAATGCGAACCTTGATGCGAACAGTGTTAGGGTATTGAGTTGCCTGCTTTTTAACCTACATACTATTACTTTTCCGATTCTACTTTTAAAAGTAGAATCGGGAAGGTTGTGATATTTTTAAACATGTAGGTACATGAAATATAATGCATACAATAATAATCTTTGCTTATATAAAATACAATACCTGCATATTATACTATTATTATTATTTTTTAACTAGCTTAATGACCCGGCGCAGTGAATAGGCGTGATGAGAGTAAGGAAAAATCATTGAGATTATGATTTTAAAAAATAAAATAGGTTATAAGGTCACGTCACGTCCCGGCGCAGTGAATAGGCGTGATGAGAGTAAGGAAAAATCATTGAGATTATGATTTTAAAAAATAAAATAGGTTATAAGGTCACGTCACGTCCGGTCTTAACTTACACTGCAAATTTGCAGCACTTCAAAAATTTTCAAATTAAGACAATATTCTTGGCATATTCTAGTATCAATTTCATGACAGTTTAATTAAAAATAAATAATTCATATCAGAATTATTAAAACAAGTGTATCGTGAGTTAAAACACTCTTTTTTCAGTGACTTTTCATATCTGTCAAAAAGGCGCCAATACTTCCATCTGACAGTTTTTGGTAAGAGTGAATTACACTATAAAATTACAATTTTTTTGCTCAACAACTATCTTCTCGTGATGGCAAACTGCAATATTTGCAAATCTTATAAAAATTCAGCCTTTCTACATTGCAAAAATTGCGAACATGACTTTCACGCTGATTGCTTGGGCATGTCAATTGACAACTTCAAAAAAATGTCTACAGATTATATTAAATCATGGAAGTGTATAAATTGTAAAAAAAATAAATCAAACAAACCGCAAGGCAAATCCCCGCTAACACAGCACTGCACCAAATCCGATGATTTAAATCTTGATAAATCACTGATAACTATTGATTATAATGCGGCATCAAAATACTCTAATGAACTTGAGAACTTGAAAACTACACTTATAAGCCATATAAATCTTAAACTGGAGGAAACAAACAAAAAATGGCAGGAAATTTCTGACCAAAACACCACTATTATAAACAGTATCAACTTTATAAGTGCACAGTATGAAGATATTTTAAATAAAGTACATGACATTGAAGGCAGATGTAAAAAACTTGAATCGGAGAAGCTTGAGAAGGAGGAAATAATACACAAACTGGATAAACTAGAGAGTAAAATTCAGGACCTGGAATACCAGAAGATTGCAAATGAAATAGAAATTCGCGGATGTCCGGAATATTTAAATGAAACTCCCCAGGATTTAATAAACAGTACCGTCAGACTTATCTCTACAATCAACTGCAATGATGTCAAGTCAACGGATATTCTTTCTATAATGAGGGCAAAGCAACACCACTCCAAAACTACACCTCGTTCAATAATTATTAAATTTGCTAATAAATTATCTCGCCATGCCATTTTAAAACAGGTAAAAATATTTAATAAATGTAATCCAACACAAAAATTGAATACATCTCACTTCAAGAACACAGAAAAATCAACACCACTGTTTTTGTCAGAGCATATTACCCCTAAAACTAAATTTTTGTTAGCTAAAACTAGGAAAATTGCTATAGATAAAAATATTAAATATGTTTGGATTCAAGATGGCTCTATTTGTACGAGAAAAAATGAAAATGATAGATTATTTCGAATTAAAAACGAATCTGATTTATATAAACTTTAATAACTATATTTTATGCACTGTACCCTACTTCATTTACAATTTAATACCAAGTGATCTTATGTTAGTTTTAGTTATATATTATTGTTTATACTTTAAGGTGTATACGTGTGTGAATTTATGTTTATTTTATTGGAGGTTAAATTTTAATAACTTCGAACACAGAACACACTTTTTAGCGTTAGAAATTCACAAACTGTTATTTTATATTATATTTTTTGAGACAGAGCATTTTAAAATATCACTATGTAACTTTATATATGAACTTGTACTGAATACTGCATATATTTCTGCCACAAAAAACGTATTGTTATATGAGACGGATACAGTAAATATTGATTATATAACGAAAAAGTTATCTCTACCTACATCAATGTGGAGGCGTTTTTTTACACTACTGCCTGAATATACTTGGAAAGAAACAAATTATGTATTTTGTAAAGGTTTTATATTGTTATTCACAGATGTCACTATTTTGATATATTATATTTCAGTAAGAATATGTTTAAAAGTGTATTTTAAGATAAAATTTACTAAAGCTATATTAACACATATATTATATATTTTTATCTTAAAAAATAGAATTCTTAAAATGGTTCAAGTATATTATACACTATGTATGGGATTTGATTTAATATCAATGTGTGTGGGGTTTGATTTTATAACAATATTTGTTTGTATAGAGTCAATAATAAATTATGCATGTTACTGTGCAAATTACCATAATAATATGATGTACTGTGGTATATTGTGTTACTGTACAAACTACCTTATTATTATTATATTGTATTATTGTATACACTTAAACACCATGTTGAGTGGATACTTTGTTGTGTTTGGCCTACTACATAAAGCATTAGTCACGATTTTTATTTCTAAGCATTTTAAGGGAAAGAACATTGTTATATATTCTGTGAAAAATTTTCGCCGTCATTTCAGTACTCAATATCAGAATGTACTTATTTATTGTTAGTGTTCATGTATAAATTTATATCTTTGAAATGTATAGTATTATATTTTTTGGGTAATGCACTTATATATTATACCATAAAACAAAATCGTGAGATAGTTCATGTATATATTAGATATAATTTATTATCGAAAATATCACTGATCAATATTCTATTGTATTATAATACTTTGGATGAGCATAACCAACTGTTGATTATATTGGGCTAATCACTATTCATTACATTAAAGTACATATTTATTTATAAATAATAGAAAAATGATTCAAAATATCGATATAGATTTGGTATCGATTGATACTAAACTCATCAACCATGTTAATGACTGCAAAGATTTTTTCACAAGCAACTACGCGTTAAAAATATTAAATCTCAATATACGCAGTATTGAGAAAAATCATGATGAACTGTTACTTTTTCTTGAAGACTCACATGTAAAATTTGACGTTATCATAGCTACTGAAGCATGGACAAATCAATATATTATTCCAAGAGCTATCAGTGGGTTCCAAATGTTCAGATCTAATATATCCTTCAATAAGGCAGATGGTGTGGTCGTGTATGTTAAAGAATACTTAAATCCTAGATTAATTGAATGTGAAGTGACTGATGCAAACTGTGTGCAAATAATAATCGATAATTCTTTTTCAATCTTTGGTGTCTATAGGTCGCCTCATATTGTGAATACTAAACCTTTCATAACATCACTTTCTGACTTAATCAAGCAAAATTCTAAGTATCAACATATAGTTTTAGCCGGTGATATAAATATAAACACAATTGGATCGAAACACTATCAGTCACTTGAGTACGAATGTGCATTGTCTGAACTAGGACTATTGTCTGCTATAAATCTACCGACGAGAGAAACCAACATCTCTCACTCGTGTCTTGATCACATTTATGTTAAATCCAACTTAGCAGTTGTTGCAGCAGTGGTGAAATCTACCATAACAGATCACTATAGCACTATCTGTGGCCTTGTTAAGAAAGAAAACACACACGCTAAAGACAAAACTCCAAGTAAATCAATAAAATTTACAAATGTCAATAAACTAATGGATGCTCTTACAAAAACAGATTGGTCAGACGTATTAAATGAAACATGCACAAACTCTGCACTGAAAATTTTTATGTTGATCTTAGAAAAACATTTGTTAGAAAGTACAGAAATTAAAGCTAAAAAGCCCAAGTTATTACCTATTAAACCATGGATGAATGAATGTATTCTAAGTTGTGTCAGAAAAAGAGATATATTACATCTAGAGGTTAAAAAATATCCTCATAATAAATCTTTCTATCAATATTATATTAAATACAGAAATATATGTAATAAAATCATAAAACACCATAAAGAAAAATATTACAAATCAATTTTACAAAAAGATCATTCTTCAAAAACTGCCTGGAAGATAGTGAAAGAATTAAATAATGTAAATGACTCAAACAAAACAACTATTAAATCAATTGCTATAAGCGATTCTCTGATTCATGGAGATAAACCAATTGCTGACTGTATGAATGAACATTTTGCAGGTATAGGTAATAAACTAGCTACTGAATTATTCTCTAAATCACAGAAAACTGAACAAGAGATTCTTAAAAATTATGAACGGAAAAAATATACGCACGCAAAGTTTAAATTAATGAACATAACCAAAGATGACACCATTAAGTATATTGAAGATATTCGTACAGATAATTCTAAGGGATACGATAAAATACAAGCCAAAATAATAAAATCAGTAAAAAATCAAATCGCTGAACCATTAACTCATATTCTAAATTGAAGCTTATCACATGGTGAGTTTCCTGAGGCGTTCAAATGTGCTAGGGTAATCCCACTTTATAAAGGAGGTGATCATAAAAATCCCAACAACTATAGGCCAATATCCATTTTGAGTGTTTTATCAAAAATATTTGAAAAATGTGTCAGCCTTCAACTTACAAAACATCTAGAAACGCTCAATATTCTTGCAGAAAATCAATATGGTTTTAGAAAAAATAAGGGTACGGACGAAGCTCTTCTGTCAATAATCAAAGATATTGCTAGTAACATTGATAGAAATAGAAAAACCATAGCAATATTTTTAGACTTAGCTAAAGCTTTTGACACGGTTTCTCATAAACTTTAAATAAAAAAGTTAGAAAACGTGGGAATTCATGGAACAGAATTAAAATTCTTCAAAGAATATATTGAAAAACGATCCCAGTTTGTACAAATTGGAACCACAACCAGTGACATAAAGCAAATAAATTATGGCGTTCCTCAAGGTAGTACCCTTGGACCACTTTTATTTTTAATTTACATAAATGATCTCTGTTTTCTTAAAATTGGAGGAAAAATTATTACTTTTGCAGATGACACTGCACTACTTTTCAATAGTGACACATGGGAAAAAGCGTACGTATTGGCAGAAAAGGGAGTCAATATAGTAAAATCATGGCTAGATAACAGTGTCTTATCTCTTAATATAAAAAAAACTAAATTTATGACCTTCAGTATTGACACACGAGGACAACCTTTGGATCAACATTCTATTACAGTTCACAATTGCTACAAAAATTTCTGTCAATGTACCCCCCTGGAAAAATGTAACGAGATCAAGTATCTAGGAGTTGTTGTTGACAATAACTTAAATTGGAAAAAGCATATTGAGGAATGTTCCATAAAAATTCGAAAACTAATCTATCTATTTTCACGTATTCGCAATGTTTTTAAAATAGATGACCTTAAGTTCATCTATTATGCAGTTGCTCAATCTATACTATGTTATGGCATCATAGTTTGGGGAGGAACGTATAAAACCGCACTTAGTCCCATTGAAATAGCCCAGAAGAGTATCATTCGAGTTATTAATAAAAAACCTTTTAGATATCCGTCTAATTCATTATTTTCTGAATTTGAAGTTTTAGATATTCGTCAGCTATACCTCAAGAAATTAATCATTTACTCACATAAGCTCAATATAACACAAGATACTCGAGTTGAAAATTCCTACAATATTAGACACAGACTTTTACCCATCCCCAGAGCTCATACAACGTTTGCTCAAAAACATTTTGATTTTATTTTGCCTCGTATTTTAAACATATTTACAAAAGAATTGATTGGTTCTGAGATATATAATATAAAATCACTAAGTGCTATGAAAAATAAACTATCTTCTTGGATTCTCAACAAAGGTAGAATGAACATTGAAGATATATTTTTTAAAATTATGAAATGATTATAAAACCGTGATGTTATAGCTTATATTATAATTTGTATTTTTGATTTTTTTTGATATGTTATAATTATATATTAGACATAAATGGGTTACATAAGTAAAGACTGTGTCAGTTAAAATGAATTGTAAAGCTATTCCGACACAAGCACTGCTTAGTGGAATAGTTCTTATCCACTGGATGTTGGTACTGATAGATTGTATTAATTTTGTCAGTGCCAACATGTTATACTAAATTGTCAATTTTTAAATTTTTTTTTGTTCTATGTTTCACTGTCGTATTGTTGTAATTTTTTTTTTTTTTGTACGGTTATTGTGGATTTAAATAAATAAATAAATAAATAAAATAAAATATAAAGATTTAAAAAAATGTATTTATTTTCATTTTAAAAGAGTGAATAATATTAATATTATTAAAATAAAAATACAAAATATTATAGACCGCCATTTTATGAGAAACGCCAATCAGAACGAATCAGAGCGCATGACGTCACGATATTCTAGGTCCACGTCCAGTGTTACCGATTTCGGGAAATTCAGACTTGCTTCGGCACTTAATCGGGAAACGCTTTAATTCGGCACTTTTCGGGATTAGAATGTATCAAAAAAATTATATATTTTTGTTTATACTAGATGTATTAATTTTGTATTTTTTACGTCTAAATAAAAGTAACTATTATTATTAGTAGTAAACATACAAAGTAAATATAAGTTATTTCATTTCAATAAATATCATTTTATTATTTCACTGGTGCTTACATAGTTTAAGCAATTTCTTTTTATTTGTATCTTTGTTACTAGCCCCTTCACTAGGCATGGCCTGTGCTAAGGTAAGCTAGTTTTATGTTATTGTCTATTACGTTGTTTATTTAGTAAGTATGTAGGTATGTCGGTTAAAAAGCAAGCAACTCAATAACTCAATACTCTAACACTGTTCACATTCTCCCGGTCTAGCACTCACGACTCACTGCGCCGTGAGTCAATACATTTCGAAGGAGTGACTTAACACATCCGACTCAGTGAACTGGGTCGATGCAATTGAGCGGCGTAACGCAGTGGTGTTACACAGGCCTAATGCCTAATACGCGGGAAACTTAAGATGGCGTATTTTGACGTTTGGACATTCATGAAGTTCTTTTATGCTTATTGCCTTATTAATGGTAAATATTTTGTAAATGAATTCGAGGGAGATCGCGATCCACTTCCACGCCGGCGACGCTATAGAGCTCATTGGCCCTGTTCACCACCGGACGCAGCCGCAACATCGGACAAACACGAAATATCCACCATCCATCGGGTTCAACCACCGCCCCCGAGAATCCAACCACACACGTCAGGGCCTCCGATTGGTCTCGAAATCGGCCGCTAAGAACACTCCGTTTCAAGTCGGAGGGGCTTGTACCCCGACCCCTCGGTCCTCGTGTTGGCGTCCGAAGGTTCCGCGGGCTAACACCGGGGGCATCCGACGCAATCATCACCTGTCAGATTTGACGTCTAGTTGTCAACACAGGATGTCTGACCCGACGTCTGCGCCGGCGGTGTGCCTTGTAAATGAATTATAGTATTGAGAGCTAAAAGTGGGGGAACAAATACTGTATTTCATTGTAAACGCATACTTAATAAAATACACTTTTTGGGTCTCGCCGTGCCAAATTTAACCACTTATTTCTCGTTTATATTCGCGTGGGACGAAAACAACTACCTCAGTAAGTAATTTTTTCGATGTGTTTGTACATTTTGGGACCGCACAACACTTATGCACTTTTGAATTTATTTTAAATACACAAATCGTCTTAGAATACATATAGTACATATAGTAGTGATATGCAGTTTACGAAACCGTGACGTCACCGTCAGCTCCGACGGACGCCATTACACTGCAAGCGTTTTTTGACGTAAATGTCAAATTGGATTTTGAAATGGCAATTTTTGCTACTAAACCTTTATTTTATGTAGAAATGTATATATATTTGAAAACAGTGGATGCGTAAAAACATCGTGAGATAGTTTCTCAAAATTAGTCATCATGCCTATTAATATAAATAAATAAATTATAACTTTTATTTACTACTTTATCAAGTTATTTTTTACCTACTTCAGATATTATTATACATACTTGTAAAAAAGGATTTTTAATAAATAAAAAAAAAATTGTCAAAAAAAAGTTAAGTTATGAAGCATGTGCCTACACAGTTTTGATATTTTAATGGTATAGCTAAAAAGTTATGTTATGAAGTATGTGCCTACAGAGTTTTGATATTTTAATGGTATAGCTAAAAAGTTAAGTTATGAAGTATGTGCCTACACAGTTTTGATATTTTAATGGTATAGCTAAAAAGTTATGTTATGAAGTATGTGCCTACACAGTTTTGATATTTTAATGGTATAGCTAAAAAGTTAAGGTATGAAGTATGTGCCTACACAGTTTTGATATTTTAATGGTATAGCTAAAAAGTTATGTTATGAAGTATGTGCTTACACAGTTTTGATATTTTAATGGTATAGCTAAAAAGTTATGTTATGAAGTATGTGCCTACACAGTTTTGATATTTTAATGGTATAGCTAAAAAGTTATGTTATGAAGTATGTGCCTACACAGTTTTGATATTTTAATGGTATAGCTAAAAAGTTAAGTTATGAAGTATGTGCCTACACAGTTTTGATATATTAATGGTATAGCTAAAAAGTTAAGTTATGAAGTATGTGCCTACACAGTTTTGATATTTCAATGGTATAGCTAAAAAGTTAAGTTATGAAGTATGTGCCTACACAGTTTTGATATATTAATGGTATAGCTAAAAAGCTATGTTATGAAGTATGTGCCTACACAGTTTTGATATATTAATGGTATAGCTAAAAAGTTAAGTTATGAAGTATGTGCCTACACAGTTTGGGTATATTAATGGTATAGCTAAAAAGTTAAGTTATGAAGTATGTGCCTACACAGTTTTGATATATTAATGGTATAGCTAAAAAGTTAAGTTATGAAGTATGTGCCTACACAGTTTTGATATTTTAATGGTATAGCTAAAAAGTTAAGTTATGAAGTATGTGCCTACACAGTTTTGATATATTAATGGTATAGCTAAAAAGTTAAGTTATGAAGTATGTGCCTACACAGTTTTGATATATTAATGGTATAGCTAAAAAGCTATCTTAAAACATTTTGAGGGGGACGGTGTGCGCACGCACGTGATCATATCAACCAAGAAAAAACCTAAAGGTGTTTTTTGCGCATCCACGTGATTTTTCTATGTAATTGGCGATAACTATCGATATTTTTTTTCCAGATTTGCTTGTGTTTAAGACTGATTGTATTATTATAAGTACCAAATAGCCACGGCAGACATATTTCTGATATAATTAGGTAATAAGTGCACGGGCAACGCCGCGCTGTGCTGGTCTGCTAGTTAATATTTACTTGATCGAAGTAATTATTATTGTTGTAAATGTTAAACGCACATAGACGAGGTCGTGCATGATTGTGTGAACGATATAAATTTAATACAATACAACAGTCTATATACATATGTACATACAATGGGTAGGTACCCAACAAAATACTTCATTGTAACAAAATATAAAATATAACCTAGACTTGTGAGATATTTCATTGCAGTCTAATCTAGATTGGATTAAACCAAAGATTAACATCGTTTGAGCTCAGTTGATCTTCGGTATACTACGATAAACAATTTTATATTTACGAAAATCTATTTAATAATTCTTGACCCCTTTTTAAGCAAAATGCGCGCACGGATGAGTTTGAGATTTGACATAGTTAAAGCTTATAAGAAAAATTGTAATTGTTAAATATGTTACTTAGGCCCGAGATAACACAATCCTTGTGGCCATCTGTCTTCGGGGTATCTCCACTTCAGGGTAAGAATGCGTTGGACGACATCAACCATTTTTGTTCTTTCCCTGATGGTGTCGTTTCGCATCCTGTCTTTCAGACTTAATCCTAACATGGCTCTATTAAAATACATTATATTATAGAACTTTGAAAAATTACATTGATAAGGGAACTCAATAAGATACATCATTGGTGAACGTTGCGCAAGTGATCACGTAAACCAACCGATGTCAGGTTGTTAGTCCTGTATGTGCTTCGAGTTCCTGGTTCTTCTATAATGTTCCAACTTCGTCTCTATTGACATGTTAAACATTTGTTAAAAAATATCAGACTCCCGACAGGGAAAACATCCAATTTATTAGAGTAGATTCTTCTTCCGTCACCTTATATTAAATAGCCTAAAAGAACTTTCAACTTTTCTGCAAAAGGGAAAGACAAGACACTTTAATTAAGACATTTTTAACAGATTTTTAATTATCTCAATAGAGACGAAATCTCTATAGAGATAATTAAAAATCTGTTAAAAAATACCTTTGACTCCCGACAGGGCAAAAATCCAATGATTGCGCATATACACATACATACATACATACATACCATCACGCCATGTCCCTTACGGGGTAAGCAGAGAGAATTGAGCGCCATACTTCTCTATTTTTGCACACATTTCTGGCTTCCTTTACATCCATGCATCGTCTCATACATGCTCGTCGATTGTTCAAACTTTTTATGTTTCCTTCTTTCAAAATATCATTCACATGGTCATGCCATCCCTTTCTGGGGCGACCTCTGCTATTCACTCCATCTCTTGCACCCATGTATATTTTTAGCGCATATGCTATAATAAAAATATTCGATTACCTACTTACACATTGGTACAAGTAGGTAAATAAGACAAAAATGACCTTATAAGTCTGGCGCAATTCAGGGGTGACTTCTATGCGAAAAATGCATTTGTCACCTCAGGTATAAGAATTGTTGCTCTCATTATTTACAAAAAACCAATTCTCTCAATAGACGGCGTAACAACAAAAATAAATAAAAAATAATAAGAATGTTGTTCATAATTTCACACATAGATGGCTGTAGTAAAAATTCCTTATTTTCAAGCGAAAAGAATTTCAGTATTACAATATATAGAACTTTCAAAATTGAATTGATAGGGATCTCATTAAAAAGGCATAATTGGTGAACGTTGCGCAAGCGCATTAAGTGATTACGTGTGCGATAGAAGAAATTACAAATTATTGAACGTTATAAATTTTCTCAAATCTTATCATTCTGTATACTATTTTTTATATAACCTTGCATGGACTAGTGTCCTTAATCATAACGAAGAGACACTGTCACATGAGATACATGAGGTGACACACTTGGTGTGCGATAGAAGAAATTACAAATTATTGAACGTTACAAATTTTTTCAAATCTTATCATTCTGTATACTATTTTTATATAACCTTGCATGGACTAGTGTCCTTAATCATAACAAAGAGACACTGTCACATGAGATACATGAGATGACACACTTGGTGTGCGATAGAAGAAATTACAAATTTTTGAACGTTATAATTTTTCTCAAATCTTATCATTCTGTATACTATATTTTTATATAACCTTGCATGGACTAGTGTCCTTAATCATAACAAAGAGACACTGTTACATGACATACATGAGGAGACACACTTGATGTGCAATAGAAAGCGTTACAATTTATTAGACGTTATAATTTTTTATTAAATTTAGTCATTAGATATGAATGGCTGGGTAGGAATCCGGAGGAAAGATTTCGAATCAACTCTCGGTCCTTACGGTGACAGCAGAGTGAACGATAACGGTAAAAGATTGTTAGATGTATGTGTGGAAATGGACCTTTTTGTGTCAAATACAGTTTTTGACCACAAAAGGATCCATATGTATACATGGGAAAGAGAAAATGAAAGATCCATGATGGATTTTGTATGTGTGGACTCTGCTTTGAGAAAAGTGACAGTTGATACGAGGGTCTACAGAGGTGCCGAGCTAGAGACAGACCATTTTTTTGGTTGTCACAAAAATACGCCTGTTCACTGGTTGGCGCTCTAAAACCAATCGTGGAAGCCTGCCACCGCGTATCAAAGTAGAGAAGCTGCAAGAGGAAAGTGTTAGACAAGAATTTGAAAGAAAGATCGAGTGTGCTTTAAGTCCCCACGCAGTGACAGAGATGGATATTAGTGACATATGGAGGTTACTCAAAAACACTGTACTCAGTGTGGCTAAAAGTGTGTGTGGCGAAGCAAAAAGAGGTCGAATGAAAGGAGATGCCTGGTGGAATGAAAGAGTAAAGAAAGTAGTGGAAGAAAAACGGAAAGCGTGGAAGGAATGGCTGGCATATAAAGGATCTGGAAACGAGAAGGAAGAAAGAGCTAAAAATATATATAATGAGTGCAAGAGGAAAACAAAAGTAACAGTAAAAGAAGAAAAGAATGCATTGAGAGAAAAGGAAAGCGTGAAAATTGTGAATGATTTTTCTGGGAACACAAAAATGTTCTGGAAAAGAGTAAATCGACGAAAACAAGGAGTAGTGCGAGGATCAAAATGTATACATGATAAAGATGGATGTATGGTTATAGACGAGGAAAAAGTCAAGGAAAGATGGAAGGAATATTTTGAAGAGTTATATGAAAGTACACAGTGCGAAAGTCTGACGAACAACAGAATACCGATAAATGAATGTGAGAATGACAGCGAGAAAATTTCAATAGAAGAGGTCAGAGAGGCAGTGAAGCATGCACGTACAGGAAAGGCTGCGGGATTTGATTGCATACCAACTGAATTCATCAAATATGGTGGCGAAAAGACGATGGAATGGTGTCATTGCCTCTTCAACAAATGTTGGGAGACAGGATATACTCCGTCAGATTGGAGAAACGCAGTGATTGTGCCCCTCTTTAAAAAAGGGTCAAAATTAGACTGCAAGAACTACCGAGCTATCAGTCTGCTGAGTTCAGTTGGAAAATTGTATGCTAGGATACTAGATCAAAAGTTGAGAAAGGCTACAGCAAGCAAGGTATGGGATGCACAAGGAGCGTTTGTTGGAGGTAGAGGATGCACCGACCAAATTTTTTCCCTTCGAATGGCGACTGAAAAGGTTCTGGCAAAAAACCAGAAGCTTTTCTGCGCTTTCATAGACCTGGAAAAGGCCTATGAAAAAGTAGACCGTGAAAAACTCTGGAACGTGCTATCAGTGTATGGAGCGGGTAGCAGGCTGATAGGGGCAATATCATCTCTATATGAGGAAAGCCAAGCCTGTGTGAGAATTGAAAACTCTCTCACAGGATGGTTCTCCATTAATATGGGAGTGAAGCAAGGGTGCGTACTATCACCGTGGCTCTTTAATCTATACATTGACTACTGTGTGAGAGCACTAAAGAATGAGAACATTGGGCTGAAACTGGAAGGTGTGACTGTATGTGATCTAATGTATGCGGATGACAAAGTATTAATGGCTGAAAGCGTGGAAGACTTGGAATTTTTGGTTAAAATAGTATTCGATGGATGCATGCAAAATGGATTGAGAATGAATGCAACTAAATCTAAAGTAATGGTATTTGAGAAGAGCGAAAGACAAACAAAATGCGAGATACGAGTGGAGAATGTACAATTAGAACAAGTGGATGAATATTTATACTTAGGAATCATGTTTCAGCGTGATGGAAGATTGGAAAAAGATATTGAAAGGAGAGTAACGGCAGGTAATAGAGTGAATGGTGCATTAAGACCGGTAATGGCTGACCCAATTATTTCGAGGCAAGCAAAGCTCGCGGTACACAATGGTATCGTCGCACCGACTCTAATGTATGCTAGTGAGACATGGACATGGCAGAAGACGCATGAAAGTAGAATTAACGCGGTTGAAATGAGGTCACTAAGACGAATGTGTGGTAAAACGATGTATGATAGAATAAGAAATGAGGATATTAGACGAGAATGTATGATTGAAAGAAATATCGTAAGTAAGATGAAAATAAATGCCCTAAGGTGGTTCGGCCACATAGAAAGAATGAGTGATGACCGTCTGACAAAAAAAGTATACAAGGCTGATAAAAGAGGAATGAAAAGTAGAGGTCGGCCAAGAAAGAGTTGGCACGATCACATAAATGGGATTTTGAAAGATGGAGATGTTAGAAGTAAGAATAATAGAAGAGCGTGTATGAGACGATGTATGGACGTGAATGAAGCGAGGAATGTATGTCAAGAGAGAGGAGTCTGGCGTTCGGTTCTCTCTGCCTACCCCAAATAGGGAAATGGCGTGATGGTATGGTATAGATATTACATCTCTGATGTTCTGTCTAGCTGATGCTTTTATGTATGACATATTGGGTAATCTATTACCAAACCTGATCTCTAATACCATGATATATAACAACATTTTAGTTAAGATTGAATTCTGTTATGATCAAAATAGTGTAATGCAAATTCAATATTGGACTTAAATCACATTCTTGAAATATTAATTTTAAAATTGCATTATATTATTATTTGCTATGGAGAAATAAGATGCTGGTATGAAATTTTTTTTGTTAAATATAAAAATGTTTTTCATCTGGGATCAAAGTGGATAAATTTTATGCATTTATCTCCCCGATGAATTTTCTTATCATGGGTTAAGGTGTTTATAGGAGGTACTCATGATAACTTATGTTTATAGTTATTGATAGTGATTATTAAAATAATGATATTTTACATTTGCTATGTCTGACACATAAATCTTTCATAGGCAAATTTACATGATAGCTTTCACAATTCTTGGCTTACAATTAAGACTTGCATGTATAATACTGAGCTATGCTCAAAATTTGATATGATGACTATGATGCTGTACTAACTGGGAAAATATTCTGATCTTTAAATTTTCCCTATGATGAAATTTTTATCGTGAGTTAAGGTGTTTATAGGATGGACTCACGATAACTGTATCACGCTTGAAGATACATGGTATCTGATTGATTCTGTTTCCACATGATAGCCTCTTCCGCAGATTCTAGCTTACAATAAGAATTAGCACACATGATAGCTAATCCAAGCTCACAATATGGAGACAAGATGAAAATCTAAGATGGGGTTTCCTTAGTTTTCCATCGATTAAAAAAAATAATGAACGCTTCTCGGGAGTGTCAAACAAAGTGGTTAAATAATCAAACGTGAGTGGACTGAAAACGTTCACCACTAGATCTGTAAATACTGTATTATAATTGTTATTACGTCTGTTTTATGAACAGAGGGGTTTCATTTAAATGAATAGTTAATCTTGACAGCAAGTATGTCAAAATTTGGAATTTTTATTTAATATGAAAATTTTCTGTTTCAGCTAGTTTAGGAATTTTATATATTTTTATGGTGGATAATTTTTGTTATTTTTTATTATGTAACTGTTCCAGATCTGCCACCAGTTATTTAAATGACGAGGATATGTCGTTATCAGCGACATAGACTTATGTCATTTGAACTCTATACATTTGGTTCAAATGTTTTCTTTATCCTTAAATTGTAGGTGTTCTTCCTCGCGGGATTCGGTTGAGTTGGGGAACATGGGACTTATGCCAGTTATATTTACTAATTTATGTTTTTCAAATTTACTATCAAAACATTTTTTTTTCTCTTTTTTTGTTAACAGAGGAGGTATTGTGACGTTATTTTGTATTTGCACGTCACTACTTGATTATTTTAATTTTAATTTTTATAAAAATATCTTAAGCGAACGCACCTCGCAATATTTGAAAATATTTCTAATAAGTTGTAAGGCGAACGCAGCCGTGAACGGATTAGATAGGCGGATCGTGGTATCTATGCCTTCCTTTTCAACGCTGACAGCCGACACGATGTGTCACATAGCGCCAAAGAGCATGGCGAACATAAAAATACCCAGCAAAGACTGGAAATTTTAATTTAACGTAGGCTGGGTAAGTTCTTTATTTAGTTTCATAGATCCTCGTCTATATAAAGTATCTGGCATGAGTCGCGTTCGCTAATTTAACTGAATTCTTGCAGGAAATATAACCGCCTCCTTTCCTTTCCTTTCCTTTCCTTTCTTTTCTTTTCTTTCTTTCCTTTCATGCTTTCTTTTATGTTCTTCTATGTTAATGAACTTTGCTATTTATACCATTGATGATGGAAAATGGATAATTTTAATATCATGGTTGGTGCATAACTTATATTTGCACATTATGACTTGATAAATGACTGTAGAATACCTGTAAATTGGACTTCTGATCGACGTAAATACTACGATGGTAGTTTTCATCTCAACAATTATACCCACTGATTATCTTCAAGAAGATGCCAATTCACAAAACTGATTCATTTTTAATTGATTATAAAAAAATATGAAATATTGATATTATTTGAAAATTTAGATTCAATCTGTTTAATTATGTCATGTTTAATGTTTCTTTTTTTTATAATACATCGCATGGTTTAAAAAAATATTTGAAAACTTGTAAATTATAATTTAAGGATTAATTTGTTTTATCAAAATGTCAAATATTTAGATTAGTTCAGGTAGCGTAGATAATTTCATCATGTTTAGATCACTCCCTGCCAACCATTATATCAATAAATTGTGATTTCTTTTGTATTTATGCGTTTCTCTCATCACTTAGTCTTCCCCACATCATATCTGACTCAGCTTTTTCATGTTTTCATTACTGTTTTATTGAATAGAAAATTCTTATTTAATACTTAAATATATTTTTTTTGTGTCTTAATCAATAAATAACACGCTCTGAGATACTGAGATATTTGCATTATTTTTATACGAGTCTCATTGCAATATCGCTGACTGCTGGTGGTAAGGTTTTATGGTGAGTATAATTTTAGCTTCTCTGTTTTTTTTCTCATAAACCATCATACCTTGCAATATATCAATTACATTTTTAATTAAGTATACCTTTTTTATATTTTTTTAATAACTATAGGTAGTGAATCTTTTTGGAAAATATACTCTCCTTCCTGACCTGGTCATCGTATGGTGTGGTTCAGGGTTGGTGGTCTGGTTGACATCGAGAGTGGAGGTAACATTTTGTTCAAAGGAAGGTGGTTGGTCATCACTCGTCTCTGATTGGGTAACCATGGTCTGGTTCAGTATGTGGGCTGGTTTCAGTCTGTCTAAGGATACTCTCTTGCTCTTGCCATTGATTTTTATGAGCGCTGTTTTGTCGTCTCTCTCTTCCACCTCGTACGGGCCATCGTAGGGTCTCTGAAGTGGTCTGCGTACGGCGTCGTTCCTCAGGAAGACGTATTTGGTTTCTCTCAATAGTTTGTGGACGAAGGTTTTCTTCCTGGAGTGGTTGGACTTCCTGGAGGGATAGGACGAAGCTCGGACATCAGCTTCTGCAATCTGTAACCGTAGGTGTCTGGCTCCTCTGCCGGTGTGTTCTCGAAGAAGTCGCCGGGCAGTCTGAGTGAGTCCCATAGATCATTTGTGCAGGGGTGTATTCCGACCCCTCTTTGATGATGGATCGAAGACCCAGGAGTACCAGTGGTAAGGATGTCGTCCATGATGCATTATTTGCTGCCATTAATGAGGCTTTCAAGGAGCGGTGCCATCGCTCAATCATCCCATTGCTTTGTGGGTGATAACTTGTTGTTCTGTTGTGTATGATACCTAGTTTTCTTGTGAGATTTTTGAACAGTGAACTTTCAAACTGGTGGTCTTGGTCTGTTGTGATTGTCGTCGGGATTCCAAAACGGGATATCCAGTGAAACATGAGCGCGTCAGCTACTGTTTCTGCTGTCATGTTTGTAAGAGGTACCGCTTCTGGCCATCTGGTGAACCTGTCGATGATGGTTAGCAGATAGGTATACTCTTTTGACGGTGCCAGGGGGCCCACTTAATCGAGATGGATATTTTTAAACCTTCCCTCTGTGGTATTGAATTCTTGCAGTGGCGTAATTGTGTGTCTCTGCACTTTTGAGCATTGGCAGTCGGTGCAATTGTTGACCATGTTTTTCACCGATTTTTCTATATTCGGCCATACATATCTTTGTTTGACTAATTTGCTTGTTGCCTTGTTGCCGGGATGACTAATTCTGTGAATTTCGGAGATTATTTCGTCTCTCATAGACGCTGGTACGTACGGGCGTAGGGTGTGATTTGACACATAGCACCACAACATCTTGTTTGTACCCGGTATTAAGATTTTCCTTAATGTTAACGACGAATTTTCTTGCATTTTGGTTAATTCTTTGTCTTTGGTTTGTTCGTCGGCCATTCTTTTGTAGTCGATATTGGACGGGATTTCGATTTCCTCAATCCTTGATAAGGTGTCGGCAACTATGTTATCCTCCCCTGATATGTGTTTTATGTTTGTCGTAAATTGACTGACGTAGTCTAATTGTCTCTCTTGACGTGGTGAGTTTAACTTGTTTTTTGTAAAAGCGAAAATTAGTGGTTTGTGATCAGTATATATTGTGAAATTTTTTCCTTCTATTTGAGGGCGAAAGTATTTGATTGTTTCATGCATTGCTGTCAATTCTCGATCGTACGTGCTGTACTTGGTTTTCGCGGGGTTGAATTTTCTCGAGAAGAACGCAATGGGTTGCCAATTTTCGTATTTTTTTTGTTGTAGGGCAGCGCCCATGGCTGTGTCCGACGCATCTACCATTATAGCGATCTCCGCGGTGGGATCGGTATGCACCAAGAGTGATGCTTGAGCCAAGTCCTCCTTGCATTTGTTGAAGGTGCTTGTTAAATCGTTTGTCCAAATAATTTTTCGTTTATCGTTTTTGGTATAGCCCTTTAATTGATCAAACAAGAATTTTTGAGTTCCAGCAGCATTAGGAAGGAACTTACGATAGAAGTTCACCATTCCCATGAATTGTCTTAATCCTTTTGCTGTGGTTGGTAGATCTATTTTCGTAATTGCGTCGACTTTATCTGGTAACGGTGGGCTTCCATGTTTGTTTATTTTGTAGCCTAAAAATGTTACTTCTTTTTCACCCAAGTGGCATTTATTTTGGTTGATAATTAGGCCATTTTCTGACAGTCTTTTAAATAGTTGTTCCAGGTGTCTTTCGTGTTCCTCTAAGTCTTTAGATGCTACAAGGATATCGTCGATGTATGAAAAGACAAATTCTAAGTCTCTGGTAATATTATGTATAAATCTTTGAAAACTTTGTGCGGCGTTCGAAAGACCGAATTGCATGACAGTAAATTCGAATAGGCCAAATGGTGTTATTATTGCAGTTTTTGGTATGTCTGACTCTTCCATGGGGACCTGATGGTAGGCCCTTTGGAGGTCGATCGTACTGAAGATCTTTGAACCGTGAAGCTTGTGCGCAAAGTCCTGCAGTTGAGGAATAGGGTACTTGTCGGGCTTGGTTATCGCATTAAGTCTACGATAGTCACCACAGGGACGATAGCTTCCATCTGATTTCTTCACCATATGTAACGGACTGGACCAGTTGCTCTTCGAAGGACGGCAGATGCCTTGTTCGACCATGAATGCAAACTCCTTCTTTGCCGTTTCCAATTGCATAGAATTAAGTCTCCTGACTTTTGTTGTGACAGGAGGTCCTTTGGTTTCGATGTAATGTGTCACATTGTGTATTGAACGTTTTGGGTTCATGTCTGGTCTCGTTAGATTAGGATATTTTTTTTAAATTTTATTGAATTTGCAGGTTTGTTGTATGGTGGCAATGTTGGTTATAAATGTTTTGTATATAAATCCTCTTGTGGATAATCCTGTTGCTCGGTCGATTAGAGATCGTCTCTTTAGGTTGTGGCTATGGCCATCGCACAACTCTAATTGATGGTCATTGCCCAACTCTAATTGGCGGACGTATAAATACGGCCATTTTGAACAAAATTTTCATTCCGTTCTGATACCCAACTGTGTGTCGTACTTCTCGTAAGTACGTGAATTTTAAGTGTAAATCTTATAAGTAAGGTATAATTTCAGTAGTAGTTAATTGTAATCCTTTCAATTTGTTCTCAACAATAAATACGTAAGTTATCTTCAATCTTTCAATCTTAACCTGTCTTATGTACCAACTTGCATCACAGTATAATCATTAATTAATTTGGATTACCGCCATCCACGATAATCAATTATATGGGACTGTTGGTTGAACACGCTCGTTAATAAAGAAGGCAAATTATGAATTACATATCCCGGTTCGATTCCGGTATATAGGGATAATTTGTGAGCCAGCAGAATTTACACGTATGTGGTTTAGTGTACATTAGATCTAGTCTTTGCATCTCTATTGATCTACACGCCACATGCGTGTAAGCCCCCATATTGGTGACCCACGACGATTTTAAATTTTTTTCAATAGATATTTTAATCCATTTTTGCTAAAAAAAGACATTTTTTTTGTTACATGTTTTTCGAGTTGTAAATACCGACCAAAAACATTATAGGTTATTCGAACAGTTTATTCACATTGATTTTTTTAAAATAGAAACAGATAATTATTCATATTAATTTACTTGAAAATCTCGTTAAAACAATTTTGTTAAAATCGTATTGATACTTCGCTAAAAATTCCAGAACATTCCATTTAAATGTTTCTGATGCATACTAAATAAATGTATAAGTGCCTAATTTATTTTATTATTATCTTGAAAATTATTAAGTTAATAAAAAATTTACAAATCATTATATTGGTGAACAAGTAAGTTACATTAAAACATACACATATTTCATAAAAATATACGGCAAATCATTTAAAAAAATATATCAAGAAAAAATATTTTTGTTGCAAGGTAGCAACACGATATTTTTTTCTCCAGTAAAGTGAACCGCGTTTTTATTCGGTTGACTGAACACCGACGCGGACAATACAGTGTTTTGTGATTAATAATAAAACAACGATTTAAATTGAAATAGTGCATAGTTGGGACATATTTTGGTTATGAGTATTTAATGAATCGACAAATGTCGTATAAACAAAACACCAGTTGGGTTATTAGAATGGAATCTTCGTAGTATCCCAGGTATAATATAAATTCAATATTTCTTAATTTAGTATTTTTAGCAAGGCAAAAGGGACTACGAATATGCCTGTATAAATAAAATTAATATTAATTCTTCGCAATAATGTGTTTACCTACTTTTAAAGTATACGAGAGAGATACATGCAATAATTTATTGCATTTTGAAAATGTCACTGTGACAAAAATATTCTTATCAATTTTACAAACCTATTGTTTAGAGACCATAATAATCATTTAAAATTCAATTTTTGATGTATATTGTAGAAGTAAAAAACATTTATAGAACTTGCAATAATATATAGCTCAGACTTGTTATTTCTGTTATTATTTTCGAATGTAATTTTATCTGTGACAACTTCGTCAAAATATCTAGAGTCAATTTATTAAATATCATGAATGCATGTTATTAATCAATTTCCTATGTTTCTATTTTTCATGAGAAATTCAATATAAATGGATCCACTATAAACCAGGAACATAAATAAGATAAATATCAGCATATCGGAAAATACAACCATAAATATAGTACAAATAAAGAAAAAGCAGTATTCATATAAGAACACAAGTATCATCAATAGAGATATACAAGATAAGTAAACATAAGAATTTATATTACATAGTATTAAAATTTTAAAAAAGTTTTCATAACAAATTTATTGAAAGAAAGTATATATTAAAATCCTTGCATAGTAATAAATATCTGAATAATTGTTCATAAAAGTTTTGTATTTTCAAAGTAAAATTATTTAAATTACAGATAACATAATAATGTTTAGAAAAGTCAATTAAATGTAATTAATATTTGAAATTCAATACTAATAAAGTAGGCTAGGGGCTCCGCCCCTGGCCGCTCCGCGGCCCAACCCCGGTTTGGCGCTACGCGACATTTTTTTAGGCGCTTCGCGCCTTTATATATGCGCTGCGCGCATTTCATTGGGCGCTGCGCGCCATTTGTTTTATGCCACGTAACGTTTTTTTAACGCTTCGCACCAACCTATGACCGCTGCACATCGAACCAATTATTCAGTATTGAACCAACATATTCATTAATTTATTATATTATCAGGTCAATGTTTAATAATGTTACCATAATAGAAATTAAACAATAACTTATTAGTGTATATTTATTAATAAAAATGAATCATATTTCTAAAAAACATTTAAATTGTACTTAAGCACATAATATTATCATGTATAATGTTTTAATTATATAGGCATGCTTTTCAAGATGTTTTCACAATGAAATAATTATTCGGTGCATGTAAAGCATTCAAATCTCAAATGTTGTTGATGTTCCGTTATTTATTTGTAAAAACGGGCAACGTACAATAATATTTTTTTAAACAAATATAATAAGAATAGTGGCTCTGCCCCTGTCTACTATCGCGGCCCATCCCCCAACGGCCGCCGCTCGGCTTTATTTGCCGCTACGCGGCAGTTGCGAAATTACCTTGTAAAACTAAATATCGTCAAATATACCATTTAGGACATTTAAAAACTAAATATCTTTACGTGGAAACGTTAAAATCAAGTAATAAAACAGTATTTTTATAGTAAAAATGCGAAAATTATAAAAAAAAATTATTTTCGATAACGTTTTGAAAGAAATGCGTTTTAAGAAATGCGTACGTTTGAAATTATAAACATTGATAATTTGAATGTAGGTACATTCGAAATATCATTTAGAACAGTACACAATAGTTAAGACTGAATATCTTTTTTATAATAATACAATAATAATGATAAACTATACGTATATATAATTAAATAATGCGATTAAACGAAAACATAATCTGTCAAATATCTTTTGCGTATTATCATGACATATTGAAAGCAATGTTGTCAGTATTCAAAATGGATATTCCGCAGATTATTACGGTTAAAATTTATTCTGAATGTTTAAAAATTCCTTTTTGAAAAATAATATTGTCAATTGATATTTAAAATACATTTTAAACAATGATTTTAAACGATAATTTTGTAATTTTTCTTTTCAATTTATTTTTTATATTGAAGAAATATTTTGAAAGCGAAAATTAATATGGGTAAAATTATTTTACTGGCAATACGCGCACATGCTAAACTGACACGGCATACACGGACATAGGAGTGGGAGACGTATTCAATATAATAGATTATTTGAGTTTGTTGTGAACAATAATATATGTATCATAAAGTGCTGTAAATCGCCACAGAAGGTATACTTATGTACGTATAGATAGATACATTGTTTGTTTACACCAGCCTATTCAATACGCTATAGAAAGCGAACATTTTATTATACCTACCTAGCTATTGTAACTGAATGCAATAAAAAAAACATACTACAAATATAAAGCATTGGTTCGCATGGAGAACGAACCCCACTGGAATTTGTAATTGTATAAAATATTAATGTCATATTATGAAAAATAACAAAATAATAATCTATTTTTCAGAATACCAGTTCAATGCCATTACTCTAGATTAATGCCATTTTTTAAATTTATGAAAATTAATTAATATTTAAAGAAAAATTAATTTAAAAAAAAAACAAATCTCTAAGTAAATACTTTGAATAATAGTAAATTTATTTGATTATTTGTCAAAAATATGTATTTTTTTAAAAAAAAACATTAAACTTCAAATAAATACTTTGAAAAATATATTCTCAATATAAAATACTTTGTTTTAAAAAAAAATCTTTTTGTCTAATTGTATAAAATTATAACTTGTAATAATGTCATTCGAAAAAAATATCATATCATGGATTCATACGAAAAGACAACACTAATTCCAACATCAGTAGAAAATAGATTCGACGTATCTGCTACAAATTTGAAATTGCCAACAATATGGAAAGGAAATCTACACTTGTGGTTCTTAACCATTGAGGCGCAGTTTTCGACGGCGAGAATAACCAAAGATGAAACTAAATACAACCATGTTTTGGGAGTATTAGATCCAGAGACAATGTCCTGCGTAGTCGACATTATACAATTCCCACCTGTCAGCGATCGCTTTAAAACATTGAAAACAACATTACTCAGCAGACTTCAAGAGTCAGAAGAAAAAAGACTAACTCAGCTGCTACATGGATTGCAACTAGGAGACCACACTCCTTCGGAATTATTGAGAAAAATGCAGAACCTCGCAGGTCCATCACTAAGTAACAACGCTCTGATTAAACGCTTATGGATAGAAAGACTACCTCACAGGATTCAGGAAATCATATCTGTAATCAACACAGAGGACGTCATGATTTTAGCACAGACAGCAGACAGAATCTCCGAAAACAATAATAGAAGCGAAATACATGCAGTCAATCTACCTTCAACCTCTTCAGGAAACACTTCCAGTAACAACGACACCTCCGAAGATGAAATACTGCTAGAACTGTTTAAACAAGTGGAAACATTAACGAACAAAATAATGGACTTTGAAACAGAACAAAGAAAACCCATACAACAATTTGACAATCACTCGAGAAACCGACCTAGACCAAAATCATCGAGTAGAGGAAGATATAATAATAATCAAAAAATAATATATTTTAATACAAATAATAATAAAAACAATTGCCAAAATAATAATTTAAACACCGCTGGAAATAACGTACATCAAGATATCTGCAGTTACCACCAGAAATTCGGAACAAAATCGAGATGTTGCAGACCACCTTGTTCATTTAACCAGCAGGAAAACCAGAACTTGCGACCCGTGTGTGAGACGACACAGTCGCAGATTCACCACCGTCTCTTCATAGCTGATATAATTACGGGCATCAAATATCTGATAGACACCGGGAGTGAAGTTAGTGTTATTCCCAGGCACTACAAAAACATCACATCTATAATCTCCAGCGACAACATAGAAACGCCAATTTATGCAGCAAACGGTACACCTATACCTACTTATGGACATAAAATAATTGACGTTAATTTAGGTTTGAGAAGAAACCACAAATGGCAATTTATAACAGCCGATGTCATGAAACCTATTATTGGAGCAGACTTCTTAACACACTACAACATATTGGTAGACTTGAGAAGGAAATCACTAGTCGACAGGAATACCGGACTATCTACAACAGGATTCATGTACAAAACCAATATTATCAATATAGCAACAGTACAGGCGACAGGAAAATTCCAGAATATCCTCAAGAAATATCCTAATCTTAAGAGCAAACATAAATTTGAAAACACCAGCACACAACGTCACGCATCATATCGAAACAAGAGGTCCACCAGTCACTTGTAAAGCCAGAAGACTTAATCCAGAGCAACTGTAAATAGCAAAAAAAGAATTTCAATTCATGATGGAGCAAGGCATTTGTCGACCTTCAAATAGTAATTGGTCCAGCCCACTCCATATGGTAAAAAAGGCCGACGGTTCATATAGACCGTGCGGTGATTACCGCAGATTAAATTCCATCACAAAACCTGATAAATACCCCATCCCTCAACTGCAAGATTTTGCACACAAACTTCACGGGAAAACCATATTCAGCACCTTGGATTTAAGCAGAGCTTATCATCAGGTACCCATGGAAGAAAGCGATATTCCAAAAACAGCAATACTCACAAGTTTTGGATTATTCGAATTTTTAAAAATGCAGTTTAGTTTGTCCAATGCAGCACAATCGTTTCAACGATTTCTGCACAGTATAACTAGAGACCTAGAGTTCGTTTTCACCTACATCGACGACGTTTTGATAGCATCCAAAAATCTACAAGAACATGAAGAACATCTGGACAAAATATTCAAACGACTATCAGACAACGGACTTATTATAAATCAGAATAAATTTCAATTTGGAAAAGACGAAATAAAATTTCTAGGATACAGAATAAATAAATATGGAACCTCACCACTACCAGAAAAAGTAGAGGCTATCACCAAAATAGAACCCCCTGAAACCGCAAAGGGACTACGACAATTTATGGGAATGCTTAATTTCTATCGCAAATTTTTACCAAATGCCGCAGGAACGCAACAAGTACTTTTTGACGAATTAAAAGGGTACAGAAAAAACGATAAAAGGAAAATTAATTGGAACGAAAGTCTAAAAAGAGCATTCACTAAATGTAAGGAAGATCTAGCGCAAGCAACGCTTCTTGCACACATCGATCCTTCAGCAGAGATAGCTTTGATGGTTGACGCGTCCGATACAGCCATGGGCGCAGCTCTTCAACAAATGAATCAAGGAAACTGGCAACCGATAGCATTTTACTCAAGAAAATTCAACCCCGCACAAACAAAATACAGTACGTATGACAGGGAGTTGACAGCCATGTACGAAAGTGTCAAATATTTTCGTGCACAAATAGAAGGGAGAAACTTTACTATATACACAGATCACAAACCATTAATATTTGCGTTCACAAAAAATAAACTGAATTCACCAAGACAGGAACGACAGCTAGATTACGTTAGCCAATTTTCCACCAACATCAAGCACATTTCCGGTGAAGAAAATATAGTTGCCGACACCCTATCCAGAATAGAAGAGATAGAACTACAACCAAATATTAATTACAACAGAATGGCTGAAGAACAAATCTCATGTAAAGAATTAAAGAAAATTCTAGAAAAATCATCACTGTCAATGAGAAAAATCGGGATACCAGGCTCGGAAAAAATGTTATGGTGTGATATTTCACAGAAAAATATACGTCCTTTCGTCCCACCATCCATGAGAGAAGAAGTTATTATGGAAGTACACAGATTAAGCCACCCAGGAGTAAAATCCACGTACAAAATTATCAAACCAAGGTACGTGTGGCCCAATATAGAGAAAAGCGTACAAAATGTAGTAAACAACTGTATAGATTGTCAGACATCAAAAATACATAGACACACCACTACGCCACTACAAGAGTTCAAGCCTCCAGACGGAAGATTCAAAAATATCCACATCGATTTAATTGGACCACTTCCACCTTCAAAAGATCATATCTACTTGCTGACCATAATCGATAGGTATACAAGATGGCCAGAAGCCATACCTCTGAAAGACATGACCGCGGAAACCGTAGCTGAAGCCCTGATGTACCATTGGATATCACTCTTCGGCTTACCAACTTCAATAACCACCGACCAAGGCCGTCAATTTGAAAGCTCATTATTTAACAATTTAACTAAAATATTAGGTATAAATCATATTAGAACCACGGCATACCATCCTCAGAGTAATGGCATTATAGAACGTTGGCACCGGACGCTGAAGACATCACTGATGACCATAAATAACAAATCATGGACGACATCACTACCCATGGTATTACTAGGACTACGATCCAGCATTAAGGAAGGCTCAGAATTCACCCCAGCTGAGATGACATATGGGACAACGCTCAGGCTGCCAGGCGATTTTTTTGAAAATACACCAGCAGAGGAACCTGACACTTATGGTTACAAATTACAGAAGTTGATGACAGAACTTCGACCAATACCAGCCTCCAATCACAGCAAGCAGAAAACATTCATCCATAAAGATCTAAAGGACGCTAAATTCGTGTTCTTGCGACACGACGCCACCAGGAAACCCCTACAAAGACCTTACTAAGGGCCGTTTCCAGTACAAGAAAAAGATGACAAAACAGCAGTAATTTTAATTAATGGAAAACCCAGGAAAGTCTCCTTGGACCGAGTAAAACCTGCCTTTGGGATAAACGAGGACATGGACCCCGAACCCAAGACGCCAGAAGTAAAACCACAACCACTGAATCAAACCAATACCCCCCCATCCAGGATGTGGAACAAGAAGAAGCAAAACCACTTCATCATTCCACTACCAAATCAGGGAGAAGAAAATTCACTCACAACAGATACTTTTAGTGCAATAAATAGCAAAAGTGAACAAAGTGTTTATAAAAAATTATAAATTCAGTGTATTTTATAAAATAATTATATTTGATACATATATATGTATATATTCACATTTTTTTATCTATGTTTTGAAGTAAAAGATAAGTAAAAATCCCTACAAAGAGGATAAAATATGAAAAGAATTTAAATGATTTACACTATTGGATATACACATCATAATATATTGTATATATGCTTTCAGTAAAAATCATAGTATGATAATATTAAACTGTTAATAATATAAATTTGATATCTGAATGTTCTTAGATAAATTTCCATTAAGTAATAAAAAAAAAGAATAAAAATAACTTCCACAAACAAATACCTAATATATTTTCTGATTATGAAATTAAGCCACAATGGCATAGAAAAAAATTAAATAATATATTAAATATTATTAGTTTATTTCTCCTTATTATTATTTTATATGTGTTTCATTTAAAAAAGAAGGTATTTGTAAAGTATAAAAATCATTGTAAATTTAAAACTTATTAAGTATTAAAAAGCTAGAGTAATATCTCAACAACTAATGTAAATTACTAGTATGAAATACGAAACGAATGTATTTAAACCATATATACTTAAGCAAAAATGTAAAAATTGAAACCAATAATGAATATTGAATAATATAGTACTCTCTCGCCAAATTAACATTGCAAAGGAAATTGGCAAAGAAAAATATATTAATAAAAGGCGTATTCGAAAAAGAAAAGTCCTAAATAATTGCATAAAAATGATGCAAATTTATTTCTGTAAATAATATTTTTAATTTAACCTATACGGATCGAAGCGGGGGATCCGAATCCCCCAAAAATGACATTTTAGGTCGATAACTCGGTATCTATTTGACCAATTGAATTCATACTTGGTGTAATCTTTAAAAATATGATATAGAACATTTTGTCATTATTAGTTTAAAAAAATAAAAATAAGTAATATTTAATTATTTTATGTGATAAATATTCGCGCCTAAAAAGATAAACAATAAATACCCTTCGATCGGTCGACGTCATGGGCACATGACACTGGACACATGGGGCAGACCTTTTTTTGTCATTTTTTGAATGCCTGCTATTTTATGTTATTTGTTTTACTCATACTTATGTGGGTTTACTGTACAGCAGACAAGTGAGAAAGAGACAGCGTCATTGATCTACTCATTATGCTCAATCTTTTGTAAGAACACGTATTGTGTCTTCAACCAAACAAATAAGTACATTTGTTGCATCTTGGGAGTGGTTTACAAACTTTTTATTATTTTTTTTGCATTTAGATTTAATCACAATTAAAAAAAAAACAATCTTATACATATTCATCATGGGTTCGAAGTTCGATATAATATACGATCGGCCCGTAAATAGCCAAAATATCGTTGCAATAGAACTATCGATGTTCAGGAAATGGCAAGAATTAGACATTTTTTTCTTAGAAAACAGAAGGAATTGTAAACCTGAAATCCAATGCAATTCTAATAAAAAATATTTATTCATAGAAATACAAATTTATTTCTTGCTCAAATTACAAACGAAAACATGATTATTATATATTACTCTTCGGGAAACTAACAGGCACTATGTCAAATATTAATTCAACACGCACCCAATAACATGTTGCCACCTTCTGAAGTCTCGCGGTATTAAATGTCTCACAGATATAGACTGAAAACAAAATCAAAAACTTTCTCTCCACCGGGAATTGAACCCGGGACCTTTGGATCAGCAGTCAGATACCTAACCAACTGAGCCACAAAGGCCGTAGTATTATGTTTGTATTATTTTTATATATGTTGTTTTGGTTTTATTATTAAGATTATTATTACTCATGCACGTAATACATGAGATCCAACTGTCGATGGCGATAGTATGAATAGTTGAAGAATAAGTTACCAAACTATAAACCCATAAATCCAAATTATTGAATATTTTAAGACATTTTGTTTTCTATACAACACATGTAGGTATGTATGTCAGGAAAGGATAGTATGGAGGTCAGTCTGTTTTTCCTACCCAGAATATGAAAACAGCATGATGGTATGTATGTAGGATCAGCAGTCAGATACCCAACAGACTGAGCCACTAAGGCCGACAAATAATGGTAGTGAAAAAAAAAATCTTTTAGGTAAGGTGCCTGTGTATTTTTATAATAAAATATTATAAATAAGAATAGGTACTATTTGAAGAACATTTTTTTTAGTAATACTTCTCACAAATATTGTGCATGTTATTTTGAAGGGAATTTTTTGCACGTTTTATGAATAAATAAAGATTAATTCGTAGACATAAAACTCAATATTTTCTTTAAATAAGCTATATATATTTTTCTTTTTTTAATGCCAAATCATTTTGAATATTTAGTTCAAAAATCATATCTCAAGAATTAAAAAAAATTCACTAATATAAAAATGAGCGCAACTATTTAAGAAGCACTGGTCAATTTTTTTTCAGTGTGACATTCGATTCATTGGGCATTCATTTAACAGATGATTATGGTACTAGCTAGGCGTCAATGTGGAGAGCTCCGTATTATTATTACATTTTATATTTCTATGAACATGAGCTGGGGGATCGAAAGACCCCGCTTCGGACCATGCGAAATTTTTCGATACTTCGGGTGAGAAAGGTTAAACATGTATGTAATTTCTACTTTATCACTATGTATATAGTTAGTAAATAATTAAGCTTCATCTAAAGCAATGCTAAATATTGATTGACAGATGTAACTTAATCATAACATAATATTGCAAAAATTTTATATTTGATTTTGCTCTAAATAATAAAAACACAGGGTTTCAACCCTAAGTAAATTCAGTAACATTTATTTATTTTTTTTGTCTAATCTTTTAAGTTAGAAATGGGTATATTTAATTAAAAAAAAAATTATTTGTTCTCAATTTAGTTTATTTTTTTTTTGAAACAAATACAATAAAAAAATTAAAAAAATCTTATTAGTACTAAAGAGTGTACACCATCATAGACCCAAACCATTTTGTTAGAATATATAATTTTATTTTTTTTTGTATGTTATGTGACAAAGAGTACAGGGAAGTATGACGCACTAGCTGGAAGGGGAGTGTGTGGCTATGGCCATCGCACAACTCTAATTGATGGTCATTGCCCAACTCTAATTGGCGGACGTATAAATACGGCCATTTTGAACAAAATTTTCATTCCGTTCTGATACCCAACTGTGTGTCGTACTTCTCGTAAGTACGTGAATTTTAAGTGTAAATCTTATAAGTAAGGTATAATTTCAGTAGTAGTTAATTGTAATCCTTTCAATTTGTTCTCAACAATAAATACGTAAGTCATCTTCAATCTTTCAATCTTAACCTGTCTTATGTACCAACTTGCATCACAGTATAATCATTAATTAATTTGGATTACCGCCATCCACGATAATCAATTATATGGGACTGTTGGTTCAACACGCTCGTTAATAAAGAAGGCAAATTATGAATTACATATCCCGGTTCGATTCCGGTATATAGGGATAATTTGTGAGCCAGCAGAATTTACACGTATGTGGTTTAGTGTACATTAGATCTAGTATTTGCATCTCTATTGATCTACACGCCACATGCGTGTAAGCCCCCATAAGGTCTACTTTTATATCGTAGTTTGTTAAAAAGTCGGCGCCAATAATCGGCTTTGTTACATCCGCTATAATAAACTTCCATTTATGATTTCTTCGCAATCCCAAATTTAAATTTATAATTTTGTGCCCATGTGTTGGTATGTGGGTTCCGTTTGCTGCGAAGATTGGGGTTATGTCATTGTCTGACGATATTATGGATGAGTCATTTTTGTGGTATCTCGGTATTATCGAGACTTCGGCTCCTGTATCTATTAAATATTGTGTCCCTGTTACAATGTCAGGTACGAAAAGACGGTTTTTCTTCTGCGGCTGAGACGCCTCGCACACCAGTCGCAGTTCTAGTTTTCCGCATTATTGAAAGTACAGGGTTTTCTACAGGTTTTCGATTTCACTCCATACCTTTGATGATGTATGCAAATGTCATCTTTTTTTTCGACGTTGTTTTTATTATAATGGTTGTTTTGGTATTTTCTATAATTGTTCTGATTTTTGTGCTTCTGATATTGGTTGTTATTGAAGCGATTTCAGCTGTTTGACCTCGATCTGGAACGACTTCTCCATTGTGTTGTGGTCTTGATTCTCTTTGATTAATTTCCATTTCCGTTATTTTGTTTGTCAACATTCGTATCTGTTGCTGCATGCCTAATAGTATGTCGATAGTATTTGCATCGGTATTCGGCATGTTGTTTGATGAAGTTGATGGCAGGTTTATGGACTGTACTTCTGTTCTGTTGTTGACTTATGTTATTCTGTCAGCCGTGTGTGCCAGTACATTTATGTCATCTGTCGTAATGACGGTTATAATTTCCTGAGTGCGTATAGGTAGCCGTTCTATCCATAACCTCTTTATTATGGGGTTATTAGTTAGAGATGGTCCCGCCAGGTTTTGCATCTTTCTTAATAATTCGGAGGGTTTTCTATCTCCCAGTTGTATTCCATGAAGAAGTTGAGTCAGCCGTTTCTCTTCGGATTCCTGCAGTCTGTTCAGCAGTGTTGATTTTAGGTTCTTGTATTTGTCGTTGGTAGGTGGATATTGGATGATATCTAAGACACATGACATCGTCTCTGGATCCAGCACTCCGAGAACGTGGTTGTACTTCGTGTCGTCCTTAGTAATTCTTGCATTGTTGAATTGTGCTTCAATAGTGACGAACCATAAGTGAAAATTTTCTTTCCAAATATTCGGCAGTCTTATATTTGTTGCGAAGACTTCGTTTCCCTTCTCTTCGTGGCTTGCCTGTGCTGATGGATTGTCGAAGGAGTCCATGATGTTCTTTTCGGTAGACATTATTTACAAGAAATGCTTTTGGAAATGGTTAAGTACAAAAAAATATAAATGTATGAAAACTTTTATAAAAGGTATATAAAATTCAATATTGTTATATTTTTATAGTCAACAGTAATGTTTTGTTTTGTTTATTAATGACTTAATATTGATATGTATTTGTTTTAAAATGAAATTCAAAAAAAAAATTATAAATACCAATTTTTTTTAAAGTATTATCCTTTGGAAAATATCATTAAAAAGTGTTAATGTACAAATAAATATTTTCAAATGTTTGAATGTTAACTTTGTGGTTCATATTTAACAAATTAAATTTAAAGATATAACTTTGTATTAACCACTTTTTTTGGTTGAAACGATGCGACCGGTTTCGGAACTAACCGTTCCCTCATCAGGCTAACTTTCAACTGAAACAGAATGTGACGACGTGCTTACAAGAAATCTATGGGGGCGGAGGTAGAGGTAGGGTGGGGGTACTTAGGGTTGGGTCTTGTGCAGGGTGGGTCCGATTGGCTGAAGGATTAGAAGTAAAAGGAAACATATTTAATAATGGACTGAAAGATAAATTTAACTGATTGTTTATTATGTTCTGTTTTGAATTAATACACTTTTTAATTTCTAGCGACTCTAAATTATCAAGAAGGAGACCTACTTTGTTGACGTGTAAAATTTTTGTTCCCGATTGCATATTAAATTGATGATCATTAAGTACTAAGTGTTCTGCGAATTCTGAAAAATTATCATTGTTTATACATCTAATATGTTCTTTTACTCTAGTCTCAAATTTCCGTCCTGTTTTTCCTATGTAGACTGCAGAGCAGTCTCCACATGTCAGTTGGTATACGCCGGAGTTTTCCATTTTATTATCTTTATCTTTGGAATTCATTAAACTTTTTCCAATATTATTGTCAGTGTAAAATGCCGGTCTTATGTCTTTTGGTAAGAAATTTGAGACTAATTGGGATAAATTATTAACAAACAATATGCGTCTCCATCTATATTCATCTTTTTTGATATTTGTATTATAACTATGTAGGTATCTATTGACGTTAATATTTTTTATTTTTTTATTTAAAATAGAGTCTATCAATTTACTGTTATAACCATTATTGTATGCAATCTGTTTTATTGTATTTAGTTCTTTATTAAAATTATTTGATGATAGTGGTATATTTAGTAATCTATGGCCCAGTATTTCAGTCGGCCCTTAGGAGTTTAACTCAAGTTTAACAAAAATATTGCGTATTTCAGTACCTAATCTTCCCTTAAATACGTCACTAAACGACAAATATTTAACTCAACGTTTCTGGCGGATCGCATGTCTTAATCTTGAGTTAAGTATTGTTTCTAGCCTTTTTCGCCAGGTGGCGTACTAATCGCCGCACGCTTTAATGTTTTATTTCATTTTATACTACAAATAACTATGCATAATAATTATAATCATGATTTATTTTTGTTGTTAAAATAAAAGACTTGATATAGAAGTTGTTCATGTATTTAATATTTATTTTCTTTTTTACATAATTATGATGTATTGCCTGACAACAAACGAAATAAACTGTCAGCCATAATGAAACATCAGGCACGCAACTTTATTTTTGCGATGTTTTTTCATCCCACTTTTTAAATTGATCCATCCTGTTTCTATATATATAATGTGTATTCTTAAATTTTCTACATAAGACACTATTTTACCATTATCACTTAGTTCCATATCCATCTGTAAAATGTACATACATTTTGCATTGAAGAACTACGTACGTAGTATATATTCAATGACATTTTTTCACTACAATGTTTGATTTTAATTAAAAAAAACATCGATCGGTATAAAAAATTGAAAAAGTAACATGCTGTGTAATGAAACAAATAAAATAATGTGTTGTTATAATAATAAAATAATATTTAGTCACAGCTTCGCGTCACGTATCATTTAAGGTTATTACAATTTTGACAGATGCGTTATAGACAATAACCATAGAAAAACGTAAAATATATCTATAGTTGAAGATTACGTAACTGACGTTTCATTTTGCACTGAAATACGCGAATGAAATTTAATCTTCCCTAAACTTTTAACTTGGATTACCAAATCCAACGATTTAAGGGCCAACTGAAATCTCGGGCCTATGGACCATGGAATGATAAGCGGAATGTTTATGGGATGCTGGATGGTTGGATGTATTATGGATAGTTGTATCTGTATAGGTCGGTTTACGATATATATCAAATTCAATTTTATTATTTACTATTGTCAATTTTAAATCTAAAAAATTAAGTGTTTTTTCCTTTTCTATTTCCAATGTGAACTGAATCTTAGGGTGAAACGAGTTTATAAAATTTAAGAGCAACTTTAATTGTCGATCAGTACCGGTAAAAATGCAAAATATATCGTCCAACGGGAACGGTTAGTTCCGAAACCGGTCGCATCGTTTCAACCAAAAAACGTGGTTAATACAAAGTTATATCTTTAAATTTAATTTACAAATAAATATATTATACTAGTAATCTCTATTTTGTTTTAAAAAAAAAAAAAGATTATTCGATACTGTAAATTTTTGCTCTTTTTAGTAAAGTGTTTTTTTTTAAATTTATCGAATAGGTTTAACAAGCTTGATACATTATAAAAATAAACAAATAAATATTTTCTTAGCTGGTTCGTTGCTTGGGATGCTTATGTATTATTTTGTCAATCACCAGAATAAAAATAAATATTGATTATTGCAGTTTTAATTTAAAAATATCTTATATTCAAGAAAAATTCAATATTTCGTTATATATTTAATAATTATTTATTATATTTATCGTTATTTATTTTTGAATTATAATGTGTGTTTATTAAAATTATTTTAAAATCCTATGTTTTTTTTCATACAAGTGAAATTAATTTGTCGTGCGCTAACTCGTTGGAGATTTTTGTCTCTTCCGTGTAGTTGGGTCTTTTCTGAGTTATGTCGCTCTACCTTTACTTGATAATCGGGATTCCGTCGCGAGTGGGGGTATTCTCCTGAGTTTAAAAATCAAGGGAATTTTATTGTAGTGAATTCTCCGGTTGCTATTGCGATACAATATACCTATACATAGATATTCCTTGTATCGTGATATTTGTACGACTTTGAAAGGTCGTTATTTTTTTACGGATTTGATTTAGACAATTTAATTTGCGCAATATTTAATTTGCGCATTTATCACAATATTTTATTTGGTTAACAATATTTTTTTAAAACAATTTTTGATAGGTATTCTTTTAGTACATGATACTGTAATATATTATTTTATTCTTTTTACTATTTAAAATTTTATTTTCGACTAATACAGATACTTGAATATATCATTGGACAATTTTTGAGAACATGTAGGCTTTAATTCTGATTCTAATTCTTTTTCTTCTGATTATATTATCCTTTTTTTAATTCAAAATATATTTTTTAACAGATTTTTAATTATCTCAATAGAGACGAAGTTGGAATATTTATTGTAGGAGAACCGGGAAATCAAGGCACCTACAGGGCTTACGACCTGTCATCGGCTGGTTTACGTGATCACTTTATGCGCTTGCGCAACGTTCACCAATTATGCCTTTTTCAATGAGATCCCTATCAATTCAATTTTGAAAGTTCTATATATTGTAATACTGAAATTCTTTTCGCTTGAAAATAAGGAATTTTTACTACAGCCATCTATGGGTGAAATTATGAACAACAATCTTATTATTTTTTATTTATTTAGTTGAAACGCCATCTATTGAGAGAATTGGTTTTTTGTAAATAATGAAAGCTACAATTCTTATATCTGAGGTGACAATGCATTTTTCGCATAGAAGTCACCCCTGAATTGCGCCAGACTTATAAGGTCATTTTTGTCTTATTTACCTACTTGTACCAATGTGTATTGTCACCTCAGATATAAGAATTGTAGCTTTCATTATTTACAAAAAACCAATTCTCTCAATAGATGGCGTTTCAACTAAATAAATAAAAAATAATAAGATTGTTGTTCATAATTTCACCCATAGATGGCTGTAGTAAAAATTCCTTATTTTCAAGCGAAAAGAATTTCAGTATTACAATATATAGAACTTTCAAAATTGAATTGATAGGGATCTCATTGAAAAAGGTATAATTGGTGAACGTTGCGCAAGCGCATAAAGTGATCACGTAAACCAGCCGATGACAGGTCGTAAGCCCTGTAGGTGCCTTGATTTCCCGGTTCTCCTACAATAAATATTCCAACTTCGTCTCTATTGAGATAATTAAAAATCTGTTAAAAAATATCTTTGACTCCCGACAGGAAAAAAAATCCAATGTTTGCGCATATGCAATAATAAAAATATTCGATTTCAAAATATATATTATAAGTAAAATGAGATTTGTTACAGTTAAATCTAAGTTTGTTTTTTTTTTTTAATTTTGGAATGAAACATTCTAAATATTATCTTTACTTAGCTTTGTCTTTCTTTGCTTCTTTTCAATCGTCTTCCTTTAATTTCTCCTTTATTTCCTGGTTTGGGCTTTTTTCTTGTGTATGTTTTTTTGTTGTTTGAACTCTCCAGTATTTTATGTAAAAGAGAAAAAAAACAATATTTTTAAAATTGAATTATAATAAGAATTACAATGTTCAAAAAAAAAATATTTTCGATTAAACATTCTGTTGTTGTAAAATGATTGCACAAAAAAAATGTTAAAAATGTTACACAGTGATTTTAAGTTACAATATTTTTATTACTGCACCCTTTTTTGAGAAAAATAATATAAATTTTAATGAATTGGTCAGTTATTGTTCATTGTTTAATATTTTTTATAAATTATTTTGAGGTAATTATTAAAATATATTTTTTGGTTACAAAGTTGTAACAGGAAGTATTTTTTACAATGAAAAAAATACAATAAAAATGTTACATGTGGTTTTTTTTTACCTATTTCGTAGATTTTTCGACAATAAAAAAAAATATAAATTTTTAGCGTATTCACGGGCTCGCTTCTATAAAAAATTAAGTTAAATAAGTGATTTTAATGATTTAACAAAGGTACCTTGTTATTTGTTTGCTCCGTGAAGATCTCCTGCCGTCTCCGGTCCGGCCTTTATGAAGAGTTGTTATGTTGCGAATTTACAAAAGAACTTTTATTAATATTAATATACCCAAAGTTGTTATGGCGTTCTCGCCCTATGAAACGGTAATTTGCAACACAAGAAATGAATTCTTTTAAAGAATTTTTTTAAATTTACTTTCTACTTTAACACGAATTACTGTAATATTGTGCCTTTGAAATAGTTTTTGAGCTATTTTGTACACTGAAAATAATCTGTGGCAAAAATAATAATAATTGCAACAAAAATATTTTTTCTTGTTACGTGTTTTTTTTACTTGTCGGGAGCCACCAATATGGGGGCTAGGTGCTGATGGCTAATTGGTATTGATTACCTTGTTTGGGAGGCCTTGGAGGTATGGTTCTCGTGGAAAGACACCGAGGGTTTGAAGCCCTGTTCCACTTTATTCGTTTGGGCAGAATCGAACCGCCGGACGAATGAACCTTTCGCACGTTTGGATTGGGATCGAACCAATCGACGTGTACCTGTTTCACGATTTATCCACACGTGTAATATGGACAAATCGTCCCCCAATATACTATACGTTACCGGTAGTAATCGTATAGCATAGAAATGCACAATATTAAACAGATATTATAAGAGCAGTGGGTATTTCAATATAATTAAAGATGAGTTACTTACAGAGCGGTATATTTTAACACAAACTTATTAAAAGTACAAAGCATTGAAATATTGATTAAGATTAATTACGACTACGCAAATGCGCGAATAGAAATTGAGAAGACGAGGCGCAACACCTTGACTAGACGAGAGTCGGCAGAAGATAGCCGCCCGCTGGCCGGGCTGTTCTCAGCAGCGCTCGACCGTTCGGGTCGCCTGGTGGGGGAAAAGGCCAGTTGGCTTCGCCCGCCACACTGGCCATTTTGAATATGCGTCAATTACTATCAAAAATAATTTACTTTGAAAGGGTCCTGCAAAATCAATATGCAGTCTAGACCAAGCCCTACTTGGTGTAATCCAACGATGTGTAACCGGAGAAGGTAAATTTCTATGTTGGGCACAAATGAGGCATTTACTTATCATGTCCTCTATTTGTTTATCAATTCCTGGCCACCAAAAATAGCTTCGGGCCATTGCCTTTGTAATTACTATTCCGTCGTGGTTACCGTGCAATTCTTTCAAAGCATACTCTTGTATTTTTAGAGGCAAAACTACTCTGTGTCCCCACAAAATACAGTCTTCATAAATAGATAATTCGTTTCTTTTTTGCCAATATACCTACTCCCAGTTCTTTGTCAACTTTGCTTGGCCAACCACTGCGTAGCCAATACAAAACCTTTGATAGTTTTTTATCCTTTTTTGTCCAAAAAGCTACATCTTTCGAAGTCATATTCAAATCAATCGGTGTTTCTTGAATTAAAAAAAAATCTGCAGATTCTTCGCTGTCGTCTTGTGAGTTTGGTTCTGGCCATCTACTTAAAGCATCGGCATTTACTAACCTTTTCCCATCAATATATTAGAGTTCATAATTGTATGCATTTAGCAGCAAAGACCATCGTAACATTCTCGGTGATATAATATTTGGTATTGCTTTCTTTGGGTCAAAAATACCCAACAAAGGTTTATGATCAGTCTTAATCATAAATTTTCTTCCATAAATGTATTGGTGATTTTTTCAATCCAAATATTATGGCAGCAGCTTCTTTATCAATCTGCGCATAGTTACGTTCATGTGTATTCATGGTTCTAGAAAAGAACATAATAGGTCTTATGGTACTATCATCCATCTCATGCTCCAACACAGCTCCTAGCCCATACTGAGATGCATCGCATGACATTATCAGTTTTCTATTTCCGTCATAATGAACTAATGTATCTCCTTTCATAAGAATGTTTTTTAACTTTAAAAATGCTTTTTCATGTCTCTCTGACCATTCCCATGGTGTGGATTTTTCTAACAATCTGTATAAAGGTTCTGCTATATTAGCTTTATGCGGAATAAACCTATCGTAGAAATTCAGTAAATCTAAAAATGCCTGTAATTCTTTAATATTTCTCGGTGCTGGTGTATTTTTTAATGTTTCTATTTTTTCTTCACAAGGGTGGATCCCGCTCTCATCGATAATGAATCCCAAAAATTGAACACTATTAGTAGCAAATTTGCATTTATCTTTATTAACACGTAACCCAGCTTTTTTTAATCTCTCTAACACATTTTCTAATCTCTGATTATGTTGTTGCGTATTTTGTCCAGAAATAACTATGTCATCCAATAGTACTGCAATGCCCGGTATTCCTGCTAATAGATTTGACATTAGTCTTTGAAAGATTCCAGGACACGCTTTTACACCAAAAGCTAAGCGTTTCATTCTAAAGAGTCCTTTTGGTGTATTTAGAGTAAGCAGATAAGATGTTGATTCATCCACTAACACCTGAGTATATGCTTGTTCTAAATCAATTTTGGTGAAAATTGCTCCTCTCTCTAAAGCTGTAAAAGCTTCATTCAACGTAGGTAATGGGTATGTGTCATTATCGATAGCAGCATTTACTGTAGATCGGTAATCTCCGCATAATCTCACCCCGCCATTTCGCTTCATTACTGGCACAATTGGTGTTGCCCACTCTTAATGGGATATGGGTTCCAAAACTTCTTCTGCTACTAGTTGATCAATTTCTTTATACACTCGTTCTCGAATAGCAAATGGAATATTCCTACTCTTGAGAAAAACTGGTTTAACTCCTTGTTTCGGTGTTATACAAACTACGGGACCTGTATATTTACCCAAGCCTTTTTGAAAAACTTATTTGAATTTTTCCATTAGCCGTTTGATTTCTATTTCATCAGAGATGGTGTGATATATCCCGTGTATCTGAATTTTTAAATAATAAAACCAGTTTCGACCAATCAAGTTAGGTCCACTTCCTTTAGCCACAAAAATGTTCAGATTTTCATCGATATTCCTGTACCTGACGTGTACATTTGTTGTGCCTAATATGTTAAGCTTATTATTTGTCCATGTTCTCAATGAAATCTCCGATTTTTTAAATGGTGGCAGCCTGTGACCCCATATTTGTCTCGCAGTCTCTTCACTTATAGTTGAATATGCTGATCCTGAATCAACTTCCATGTGTAACATAGTATTGTTTAGATATACCTTAATCATGTATGCATCCACTCTGGCATGTTCATCTGTCTTGATGTTGTCTACATACAATCCATTTACGTTTGAGCAATTGTCTTGTCTCCGTTTTATCATATAAACTGCTTCAATATGCCCAGTTTTCTTACAAAAATTACATTTACTCCATTTAAATTTGTATTCTTCTCCATGCCGTTTACCACAACGCATACAATCTTGTTTATTTTTTACACTCGTATTAACTTTGATTTTATTAATTTCCATTGGTGATTCTATATCTACGCTGGTTGACTCTGTTGAAAAATGAGGTGTTGCCATAGTATTGAATGTATCGTATTGGGCCACTTCGATAGATATAGCAATGTTACAAGCGTTTTCAAAACTAAGCTTAGTTTGTTGTAGTAACTTTTTTTGTGTTTCTTTGTCCAGAATACCACCCACTAGTCGATCGCGTAAAGTACGATAAATATCAGTAAAATTGCAATAAATACTCAATTTTCGTAACTCAGCAATGTAATCTCTAATTTTTTCATTTTTCTTCTGGTTTCTAATGTGAAATTTATAAGACTGCACTATTTCATTCGGCACTGGGTCAAAATGTTGGTCTAATTTTGATTTTATAGTACTAAACGTAACCTCACTTATTTTTGATGGTGATATAAGTGATACTATAAGATCTGCACCACAAACTGCCATCAGATTTGCTTTTTTTAAATCATCTAACTCAATTGAATTTGCCTGTAGGCAGTATATAAATCTTTCAATATAGTTTTTCCAACACCCATGTGTTATGTCAAATTCTTTGAACTTGATACTCATGTTTGCTGATTTTATGTTGAAATTTTCTCCTTTTTCTTATTAAATTTTCACTAACTATACACACTTCACTAATCACAATCCTCGTCGCCAATATTACATCTTTATTACATGATTATCTTTAGCACAGAACACATCTTTAGTACATAATGTCTTTTTCAGTTTTTGACAAATCATATTATATGTCATGCTTATTGTTACACAATGTTGTACATGACAATCACAATGTTTATAGACTTGATCGCGATGGAACAAGTAATGATAAAATAAGAGGTGGTGGAGTTTTAATCGGAATTAACAAAAAAATTAAGTCCAGAAAAGTAGTCATCCCCGGTAACACATTGGAACAGTTGTTCGTTCAGATTGGCACACCATCCACTGGAATGATTATGGGCTGCGTGTATTTACCTCCTAGTTCCGATATTATATCTTACAAACAGCATGCAAATGATGTAGAAGCACTTCGAGCAAAGTTTCCCAATTCGAAGCTGGTAATTATAGGGGATTACAATTTGCCAAATATCCAATGGTCTCCGGAGTCAGATGAAGAAGACAGATTAGATTTTAATCACAACAATAAAGATTATCATGCCGCGGGAGGAGCAATTGTCCTAAATGAGTGTTTGAAATCCAAGGAGATTGTACAAATGTCAAACTTTCTGGGTTTGTCACAAAAGAACTTTATAATGAACTGCAATAAGAAACAATTAGATTTGGTGTTAACTAGTGATCCTGGTGTATCCGTTGTATCATCCAAAGAAGTACTGTTACCAATTGATGGATATCATCCACCACTGGACATACTGATCTGTTGTTGCAGCGCATCATTTCAGAAAGTCAAAGTGACAAAATCACTCAATTTTCGGAAAGCTGATTATTCTTCTATTAACAGTTATTTACACAAGCTCTAATTGGTAATTTTTATGTAATGAATAAAATATAGAAGCAAAAGTTAATATTTTTTATGATATTCTTAGATCTGCTATTGATTTGTTTGTACCTGTTACCAGTATAAGATGGAATAGTTTTCCTTTATGGTTTAGCAAAGACTTAAAAGTACTCATTTCTCTTAAAAAGTCCGCTCATATAAATTATAAGGAAACAGGTAAAGTGGAGGAATACATCAAATTTTCCATACTTAGAACACAATGTAAAGTTATGTCGAAAAAGTGCTATGAAGACTACATAGGCAACATAGAAGAAAAAATTTTGAGTGATCCGGGGGCTTTGTGGAAATTTATCAACACGCAGAAGAAAGACAGCGGCGCTCTACCTAATACTATGACGTTCAATAGTTCGTTTAGTGATGACCCAAAGGTGATCGCTAAATACTTTGAGATTTTTTTAAAGAGTGTTTATACGTGCAGTGACAATCCCAATCATTTACTGAATGACTATGATGAAGAGAGGGAGATCACTTTAAATGAGTGTTCGCTTAATTATGTTGATGTATTAAAGGGATTATCGCAGCTAGACGAGAAGAAACCAGTTGGTCCTGATGGTATCCCAAATATTTTCCTAAAAAATTGTTATGTTTCCCTCTCATACCCATTGCATTCTCTATTTGAGGAATCCCTAAGAACTGGTTCAATTCCAGAAATTTGGAAACAAAGTTTTGTCATACCTGTATTCAAAAAAGACTATAAGGCGAACGTTCTAAACTATAGGCCAATTTGTATATTATCATCAATTCCGAAACTGTTTGAATTACTTGTATTAAATAATATCTCTCCTCAGTTAACCAAAGTCATTGCACCAAATCAGCATGGATTTGTTGGAGGCAGATCCACTCTAACCAACTTACTCGAATATCAGGACCAGATATTTAATTCATTTGCTGAGAGAAAACAGGTAGATGCGGTTTACACCGATTTCAGTAAGGCCTTTGATAAAGTGCCTCATAATGTTCTCCTTTATAAACTTTGAAAGATAGGCATAGGTGGTTTGATTTATAAATGGATTGTAAGCTACTTGTGTTCGAGAAGATTGATACTGCGCATAGAGGAATATAGGTCCGAGGGGTTTATAGCGACAAGTGGTGTGCCGCATGGGAGCCATCTAGGGCCAATTATATTTCTGTTATTCGTCAATGATATAGTGCTAATATTTCAGAATGTTGAAGTCCTGTTATTTGCGCATGATCTTAAACTATTTAAAAAAAATTGAGAATGAAAGAGACTGTCATACTTTACAAGATAACTTAAATGCATTAAATAGATGGTGTGGGAAGAATAAACTTTATCTTAATATAGAGAAATGCCAAACTATTACCTTTCATAGAGTAAAGAATCCGATTGTATACAAATATTGCCTGGAGAATACAGAGTTGGAGCGTGTCAAGACTATAAGAGATCTTGGTATCACCTTTGATGAACAAATGAGCTTTGTACCTCATATATGTAGATAATATTACAAACAAGGTCCTAAAATGCTCGGTTTCGTCTTGAGGGCAACATCTAAATTTGAATCAGTAAATGTATTCAGGACGCTATACCTATCATTTGTTCGCAGTCAACTTGAATTCAATTCTCCCGTCTGGTCTCTATATTATGCCGTGCACTCTGCATCCATCGAAACTGTCCAGCACAAATTCTTGCGATTTTTGAATCATAAGCTGAAAATTCCTGCACAGGATTTAAATTATGATTCACTACTAGACTATCTCCAACTTCATGACCTCTCTGATAGAAGGATTGTGTCTGATATCTTGCTTCTCTATAAAATAATTAATAATAAATTTAGCTCCTCTTACCTTGTTAGTCGGATAAATTACCATGTTCCAACAAGAAATACCCGACAAATTATAACTTTTGTATGTAAGACATCCAACACTAATTACTTATACAACACTCCATTGAATAGAATCCATCGATTGGGCAATGACTTTGGTTATCTGACTGACCCTTTCTTCAATTCTTTTAATGAATATAAATTTACTTTATTAAAACATTTTCAAAAACATACCCCCAAATGATTGTGTAGTCAGTTGTTTTCATTTTTATATATTTTAACATATTTATATATTTTTACATTTTTATATATTTTTTACATTTTTATATATTTTTTACATTTTTATATATTTTTGTACATTTGGTTTTTATTTAATTTAATTCAATAATGTAATATATAGTCACATCTGGCAGCATTCTCTGATTCAGTGTGGCTAAGTATGTAGGTAGTTCACACCATTCATTTTTATATTATTCAGTCAGTATATTCTTATGTTCATGCTATGTAGTATTTTTATTTGAGTTTTTTCTTAATTATTTTTTCTTTGATTTTAATGTAGGTATGTACTTTGTTGTTTAATTTACCTCTCTTACATGTTTTTATTTTTCTTTGTATATCCTCTGCTACTGTTGTTATGTCTAGATGTTTATAAATTGTTTTTCTTTTGTTTATGCTGTGTCATGTAATATTTAATTTTGTAAAGGGCTTTGAGCCGTGAATCAATAAATAAATAAATACCAAAACAAAATTTATACATTAATTGGCATAAAATTTGGAATAACTCATCTAAATGTAAGGGAAGACACTACTCTGCAATTCAAACTGAAATTCCCAAGATTCCCTGGTTCAAGGAAATAAAATGTAGCAGATATGTGATATCGACAATCTGCCGTATGCGTATAGGTCACTGTTGTACCAGGAATCACTTTTTCAGATTGGGTGTTGTGGATAGTGACTCTTGCGACTGTGGGTTGGAGGAGGAGACAATCAACCACATATTTTTTAACTGTGAAAGATACCCGTCAAAAGAATTTTACTATAAAATAGGTTCAATTAAAAATATTTTATGTATTTGCTATGGCTTCATTTATGTCTCTGTTTTTATATTTTTTTACATTTTTACCTTGTTTACTTTTTACATTGTTAGATGATTAATTTGTTATTTTGTTTATATAGAAACCCACTGATAACCTAGTATGGTTAGTGGGATATTTGGTTATATTATTTTTCATGTATTATTATGTTGAAATAGATAAATAAAAAAAGATTTTGCATGCAGGCCTCTCGCCCCCACCTCTACAGTATATAATATATTCGTGCTAAAGCCACTTTGAACTGTTTTATCTAACAGTTCCTTGTACTTGTTTAGTTTGTATTGGTGGTCTTTTGTAATATTTGTGTCCCATGGAACAGTCAGCTTCACATACTTAAATAACTCTTTTCAATGAAAGAGAGTAAATTGTCAAGTCAGGCCTAAGAGACGAGATGCAGATCTCCTTTTGAATGTTATATCTCGCTGTTCTCGCATCCATTAGGATATTCCAGTCATCTAACTTCCCAATTATCCAACTGTCGATTCGTTCATGAGAATTCAATTCCATTAATGAATCGACATTATTAAGCCAAGATGCGTGTACGAAGGAAAATTTTGTATGGTGTAGTGGACTTTTTGCATGCTAATAGCACCAACTAGAGGCCTCGCAGCATATATGTTCCCATACATGGATTTTCTCAGAATTCGGAGTAGAAAATTTTATGTGAGTTTTGTGTCTGTGTGTGTGTCTGTCTGTCCCCCCCTTATAACTTTTGATCCGCTTAATTTACAGAGCCCAAAATTTTAAAATATATAAAAAATTACAAGCCTATAAAACTTTTATACTCAGAATTGTGAATTTTTGTTTCAGTCAGGGGTTATCAACTTTTGAAATTTTGATTTATTTTTCCATATATCTCAGAAACCGTAAAAGCTAGAATGCTGAAAAATGGTATAAACATAGACAAATACAAAATCTCAAATTTGTTTTTTTAAAAAAATTCCAGGGTTTCTCAAACATTTTTTATTAAGAAAAATATTTTTTTTATGATAAATTTTTGAGTTTTACTGTCTATATTTCCATTTTTTTTAAAAATATCGAAAAAAGCCGAAACACCCCAACTAGATAATTTAATTTTCTATAAAAAAATATCACCATTGTATTAGCATATCTCAAATTTTTTTTTACAATTTTTATAAAAATTGAATTTAGTGACTACATTGCTTCATACAATTTGTATGGCAATAGCTACAAACAATAATCTAAGATGACTTAATAGTTTGATACTAATCTCCAAACATACATACATACCATCATGCTGTTTTCATATTCTGGGTAGGATCAAAGGACTGACCTCCATACTATCCAATCTTGACATACATACCTAGGTACATGTGTTGTATAGAAAAGCAAATATCTTAAAATATTATATAATTTGTATTTATGGGTTTATAGTTTGGTACTTATTCTTCAACTGTACATACTATCACTATCGACAGTTGGATCTCATGTGTTACATGCAACTAGTATGTAAGTTTTGTGTGTGTGTGTGTCTGTCTGTGCCCCCCTTATAACTTTTGATCCGCTTAATTTACAGAGCCCAAAATTTTAAAATATATAAAAAATTATAAGCCTACAAAACTTTTATAGTCAGAATTGTGAATTTTTGTTTCAGTCAGGGGTTATCAACTTTTGAAATTTTGATTTATTTTTCCATATATCTCAGAAACCGTAAAAGCTAGAACGGTGAAAATTGGTATAAACATAGACAAATACAAAATCTCAAATAAGTTTTTTTTTTAAATTTCCAGGGTTTCTCAAACATTTTTTATTAAGAAAAATATTTTTTTATGATAAATTTATGAGTTTAACTGCCTATATTTCCAATTTTTTTTAAAATATCGAAAAAAGCCGAAACACCCCAACTAGAAAATTTAATTTTCTATAAAAAATATTGAAATTGTATAGTGCACATTGCTAATTATTTCAACAATTTTTATAAAAATTGAATTTAGTGGCGACATTGTTTCATACAATTTGTATGGAAGTAGCTTACTCACAATATCTAAGAAGACTTAATAATTTGATACTAATCTCCAAACATACATACATACCATCATACTGTTTTCATATTCTGTGTAGGAAAAACAGACTGACCTCCATACTATCCTATCCTGACAAACATACCTACATGTTTTATATAGAAAATAAAATATCTTCAAATATTTATTAATTTGTGTTGTTTATAGTTTGGTACGTATTCTTTGATTATGCATACTATCGCCATCGACAGTTGGATCTCATGTGTTACATGCAACTAGTTGATATTAATTTCTTTATTGTAGGTCTAACTTTTTGTCCCGGTTTTACAAATGTTACAATCGACTATTTCCATGTGGTTAATCCTTTAATTGCTCTTGCCACCGCAAGGCTGGAAGTTTCTCTCACAATTTCAAGCACATTATTATATCTATATGAGAACCTACCCTCCTGTAGTGCTACCCTGCAGCCGGCCAAGATATGTCTAGATTGTCTAGCCGTGCATGCAGATGTCCCACAGAGGCGGCAACTGTCATTTCTGTCTATATTCCATCGTTTCAAGTTACTCGGGTCTGGGAGCGTACCCGGTATTGAGTTTAGATAGAACTTCAGCATCTCAGATGACCATCCATGTATGATCTGTTTCCATCTCAGTGCTGGAGGAATACAAAATTCCCCCAAGGACAAATCGTTTTGAACTTGCAAGTTCAACGCATGAAGTTCATATTTGTTGTTTTCATCTTGTGCAACAAAGTCTTTCATTTGCTCTTTTTCTGTCTTGTTTCTCCCCACCCCCAGACCCGAGCGGTTTTAACTACAAATTTAGTGACTACTTTGACCTATGCCAGTGAAACTTGGATGTGACAAGAATGTAGAATATATGCGTAGAAATGAGATCACTAAGAAAAGTATGTAACAGAACAATATAGCATATGAGGACACAAGGAGAATGAACAGTATAAAGAAGGATATTGTAGGTATAATGAAAGTGAATACCTTAAGGTGGCTTGGGCATATTGAAAGAATGAATAAGAGATGGAGTGAATACATGAGGGTGTAAGATATGGAGTGAATAGCAGGGACCGCCCCAGAAAGGGATGGCATGACCATGTGAATGATATTTTGAAAGAAGGAAACATAAGAAGCTTGAACAATTGACGAGCATGTATGCGACAATGCATGGATGTAAATGAACGCTCGGTTCTCTCTGCTGAGGGACATGGCATGATGCTAGTGCAATTATTTAATTGTAGCATTGCATGATGCTAGTGCTATATTATATTCACTATATAGTCTCGTTGCTTTCTCAGATATGTCCCAAAGTCTTTCTGCTTTCTTTAGGTCATTAGCATCTTTGTTTGTGGGTGTCTCTTGACATTCTTCAAAATATTTCCCAGTTACATTGTGTAATGCTGATGACACGCAGGCGTGGATTAATGTCTGTGATCCTTCATAAGGTGTCTGTAATGAAAATGAGTTAATAGATTAACAACATATTGAATTAGTTACAATAAAATAGGCAATGTTTGATCAATTTAACAAATATTATGCAATTATAATAGTTTTGTGAAAACATAAAGAATGTAGTTGTATTTCAATATTTACTTTTTAGAAAATGCAGGATAAACCAGAAATTTAAGAATGTTATACTCTATAGCAGTTTTATGATTGTGGAAAAGTTACATTCAAATAACATATCGACATTGCTATACATTTATAATTCGAGATCATTATGATTATGATCTAAACAAAATGATGAAAGAACAATAATATTTTGTGACAATTTATAAAAGTTGAGTACAAGTTTGAAGACCACCGCATGTGGATGTGTGCACAGAAAGGCACAGAAAGGAAATAATCAGTGAACCAGGAATTTAGTCCACTCACTTTAGTTAATACCCATCACCTGATGTTTTCTACAATACGGGACTCTATTACGTCACACCGAGCGGATGAAATCCTTTTACACAAGTCGCCCGTTCGTTCGTTCGAGGGGTTACAAAATGAAACTGAAAGAACTTTACAGAGATTAAATGATTTTGGCCTAACTGTTAATGAAGATAAGTGTGAATTTAATAAGCAGGAATTTGAATATTTGGGGTTTAAAATTACTAATAGGGGTATTCAACCATTAAATAAAAAAAATTGAAGCAATTGTTAAAATGGAGGTGCCTATAAATGTATCAGAATTACGTAGTTTTTTACTACAGAATATTTGTTGATAATTTAGCGATAATTTTGGAGCCAATGTATAACCTGTTAAAAAGGGATGCAGAGTACAATAGGAATGAAGAGTGTCAGATTGCTTTTGGAAAAGACAAAAAATATTAGCATCGAATAGAATATTAGCATCGAATAGAATATTAGTACATTATGATCAAAATATACCTATTAAGCTTATTACTGAGAATGTCGGCGATAATTTGCCATATTTTTAAAAACGGTGTTGAAAGGCCTATTGCTTATGGCAACAAAACATTTACATCATATTAGATGATAAAGAGGCCGGTGCTATTAAAATTGGTTAATAATAATATTCCAATATTGACAGCGAGTAGATTGCATTCATTTTACAGAATTATGATTATACAATTGAATATATTAATACTAAAGATAACAAAGCAGATTTTTTATCAAGATTACCTATGAAAATATCAGAAAATGATAACGAAGAAAATTACGATTTTTTAATTAATGATATTAATGTTGAGGAAGTAGAAATTGAATAGGTACTTAAATATAATTTTGGAAGATTCAAAGTTGGATAGAGAGTTAATTATAAACAATTCGAATAGTGATAAGTTATTTATTGAGATAAAAGAATATTTAAATAATGGTTGACCTGAGAAAAGGAGAATTTCAGGGGATATTTTGAAATATTGCCAAATCAGGGATAGATTATCAATTGTTAATGATTGTTTATTTTATGATAACAGGTTGATAGTACCGGGAATGCTAAAAGAGATAATATTAAGTTATATACATCAGTCACACATGGGAATTGTGATGTCGAAAAATTTAGCAAGAATTTTTTTTTTGGTTAGGTATGAATGCAGATATAGAACGAACAGTTAAAGAGTGTAAACAATGAGCAGAAAATTGTAATACTCCACCTAGGGTGGAATCACAAAGTTGGCCTGTGGAAAATAAAATTTGGAATAGAATACATTTGGATTTTTTTGGTCCCATATTGAAAAAATATTTTTTAATTATAGTTGATTCGTCATCGAAATGGATTGATGCTATTGAAATAAACAACATAAATACATATTGCACATTAAAAGTATTAAAAAGAGTATTTTTTTTAGGTATACCTAATTGTATAGTGTCAGATAACTGTTTAGCCTTTACATCAAAGGAATTTAAGGAATTTTGTAATAAATTGAATATTAAGGAATTTTGTAATAAATTGAATATAAATCATATCACGTCAGCAGTTAATCACTCAGCTTCAAATGGTTTAGCGGAGAATGCAGTTAAAACAGTTAAAAAAATTCTAAACAAGTTTATTAATAGGGATAGATTACAAGAAAATTATGAGGAAAAATTATTAGATTTTTAGTAGATTTTAGAAATACACCATCGATTACAACAGGTATCAAACCAAGTGTACAAATGATTGGAAGAAGAATTAGGTAATTTTTTGATACATTGATTCCAGATGATGATAAATCCTTTGTGAGAATAGACAGAAACGTTCAGGAGAGAATTAAATGGATACAAAACAGACAAGGTTATTATTACGGGGGGGAAGAAGAAAGGAAAGAATTTTAATGTTGGATCTATGGTTATGACAAGAGAGTTTAGAGACTCTAAAAATAGATGGGTACCTGCTACTGTTATCAAGATATTGGGAAATAGGAATTTTATTGTGGAAACTGTTAGGAAATTAAAATGGAAAAGACACATGGATCACATGGTAGAATGATGGGTGTACTGAGATGAGATTAATAATGACTGAAAGTATTGATGAGTTATTGATATCGGCCGGTCAGTTGTCACAAGTGACGTGAGCGAGAGAAATCCGACGCCCCTATATGACGTGCGGGTATTTTCGGGTACCTACCCAAAATACCGCGGGAACCAGCATTAATTTTTGGGGAAATAATGATTTTATTTTTTTTATTACTCGGGATAATTTTTTTTATAAATGGCAACATTACGTTTTGTCAGCTGGAGATAAGTACGAAAGAAAAGGCGCGCTGAGTTTTTTTGCCGCGTGTGGGAATATTCGATTTTTAAAAAAGAGGAACGATTCTTTTAGCATCAATTTTATTTTTTTTTCTAAAAGGGAAAATTTTTAAAAGTCTGGCCGTGCCGCCAGCCGTCGATTTTCAAGTCCGGTGCCCCAGGGCCAGCAGTAATTTTTATTAATAAAATAAAATTACAAATTACTTTGTTTACACCACTAGTGAGTATTTAGATATAGTTAACTAGTTGCGGAGCTGACCCGCTTCCTCATCAGAACAAACTATGTAATATTAAAACTTAAAACTATGTAACGAACGTGTGTAGTGTTATTGCAGTTAGGGGGAAGAGTTATAAGTGCGTGTGGGTGGTAGTGGAAAGATATTGAACAGGGGCGTCCGGTTTAAATTTATTTGATTATTAATTATTGCTTCTTTTTTATTTATCGATTTTTGTATCTCCAAAGCCTCCAAGTTGTCAAGTCTTGGACCCTCCTTATTTATATGTAAGATTTTAACACCCGTTTCTTTGTCAAATGAATGGCTACTGTTTATTAAGTGATTGGCGAACTCGGAAAAATTATCACTTTTTAGACACCTCATGTGTTCTTTAATTCTTATTTCAAAGTTTCGGCCAGTTTTACCAATGTAAAAGGCCGGACAATCACTACAATTCAATTTATACATACCAGAATTACTCAATATTTTATTTTTATCTTTGTTGTTACCCAAGAATCTACCCACATTATTATTTGTATAATACGCCGGTTTTATTTAATGTATCATTGAGTTTAATGTATCATTAACGTGTAACATTCGACGCCATTTTTGTTCATCTACATTATTGACTTCCCTACCATTGTATAGATACTTAACTCTAGTTTCCTTTTTTTGTATTTTATTCATAATATTATCTATAATTTCTATATCATATCCATTGTTTAATGCGATTTGTTTAATAGTTTTTAATTCTTTGTTAAAATTCTCATTTGTCATAGGAACATTTAATAACCGATATAACATTGAATAAAAAGCAGATAACTTATGTGATGTAGGATGATTAGATAAATTATGTATAACTGTGTCGGTATATGTAGGTTTACGGTAAATACTAAAATCGATTATGTTATTCTTCAAAGTTAATGTTAAATCAAGAAAATTCAAAGTATAATTATTATCTATTTCAAGGGTAAATTGTATATTTTTGTGGAATGAATTAATTAAATTGAGGAACATGTTTAATTGTCGGACACTTCCCGTCCAAATGCAAAAGACATCATCCACATATCGTCTCCACAGTGCTACATATTTTAGTAATGGTGATGTACAGTTCAAGATCTTATTTTCCAAATGGTCGACAAAGATATTAGCGATTAAAGGACTTGCGGGTCCTCCCATTGGGAGACCCTCTTTCTGCTTGTATAGAATATTGTTGTATTGAAAATAATTTTGATCTAGACATAAATTGAATAAACGTTCTAAATCACTCTTTAAGTCAGGCGATAAATCTGAATGCAAAAATATCTCCTTAATTAATAATTTACTTTCTGTTATTGGTACATTAGTGAATAGGCTTACGATATCAAATGACACTAATCGCGCGTTATTAGGGAATATCTTATTTTTAAGGTCATTTACTAGTTGTAACGAATTGCTAATGGCATAGTTAGGCTTAAATAAATTGCTATTGTTAACTATTGATATTATTGTTGATGCTAATTTAAATGTTGGAGCATTGTAATATGATACCACAGGTCTAATAGGTTTATTTTCTTTGTGTAATTTCAATAGGCCATAAAGTTTTGGGGGTTTCGGATTCATTAGAAAAACCCGAGATTTATATGTGTTTTTGATTATATCACTATTACACGATTTTATTGCACTTTTCACTTTTTCTTGGTAATTGTAATATAGCTACGACGTATAAAGATATGTAATTTTTATTGTTTTTTTTTTCCCTCTACCCTACGAAAAGAAGAAAGCTCTAACTTGAGCCAAGCCAGGTGCAACTGGCTGGGTTTATCCTGAGACTGTTGCCTTGGCTGAACCGTAGAGGCCTTTGCGCGTTTCGGCGAGTCGCCTGCCAGGGTTTCGTCCGACGGATTCCCTCGGTCAGGTTGTGCCACCTAGGCGTTTCCATCGGCTCTAAGCCAACTATAAGTTTTAAATCTTCTTTGCATACGTTGGGCTGAACACGGACCTTCCCAGTGGCCGAGGACGTCCACCGACCAGTAGGTCAACGCAGACTACGCCTGGTGGGCTGTCGATCCACCATCATCGACAGGGGTCCAAGCTGGGAGACCACGTCCTCACGGTGAGTGGCCTTTAATGTTCTCTTACCTTGGTCCAGTTAGTATTAATAGTTTATACGAGGGGAGTGACACCTTGAGACGACGCTTTACGTCGTCCCTAGCTCCACCTAAACTGCACACGTCTACGCTGAGTGCTGTTCGGAGCTGGTCAGCGGCCTTGCCCTCTGACTCTCCGGACAGCGTGAAGCGAAGGAGTGTCATTAGGTCCACTCTTTGAAGTGGATATACCGACCGGGGTTAGTTTAGAATTTTCTTCTTTTTCAGAAAGGACTCCTTGGAGAGACAGACTGAGACCACGACCAGTGAGACAATGATATCCCAGATGAACCTACACACTATGACTCATTCACTCAAGGAAAGAGAAATTAATTGATAGAATAAAATATGTATAAATTAATTACGATTGTAAAATGAATTGCTAAGGTATTGTATTGTATTGTAAATATGTAGCTAGGGTGAAATTGAGCGAGTGAATGTTTTCTGAGATTAGTTGGGGGAGTGTAGTGTAAGTGTGAAAGGGATAACGTGTGTGAAAAAGACGGATGTTGTGCATATATAGGCTTGGTATGAGAGAGTGGGGGCATTCTGGTACAAGGCCCGTACTGGTGTAATCCAACTGTCGATTCGTTCATGAGAATTCAATTCTCTGAATGAATCAACATTATTAAGCCAAGATGCGTGTCACGAAGGAACATTTTGTATGGCGTAGTGGACTTCTTGCATGCTAATAACACCAACTAGAGGCCTCGCAGCATATATGTTCCCATACATGGATTTACTCAGAATTCGGAGTAGAACATTTTATGTGAGTTTTGTGTGTCCGTTCCCCCCCTTATAACTTTTGATCCGCTCAATTTACAGAGCCCAAAATTTCAGAATGTATAATGTATGTACAAAACTTTTATACTCAGAATTGTGAATTTTTGTTTCAGTCAGGGGTTATCAACTTTTGAAATTTTGGTTTATTTATCCATATATCTCAGAAACCATAAAAGCTAGAACGCTGAAAATTGGTATAAACATAGACAAACACAAAATCTCAAATTAGTTTTTTCAAAAAAATTCCAGGACTTCTAAAACATTTTTTACTAAGAAAAATATTTTTTTTATGATAAATTTGAGTTTAACTACCTATATATCCAATTTTTTAAAAAATATCAAAAAAAGCCGAAACACCCCAACTAGATAATTAATTTTCTATAAAAAATATTAACATTGTATTAGCACATCTCAATTTTTTTAGTGACGACAAATTTGAATTTAGTGACGACATTGCTTCATATAATTTGTATAGCAGTCGCCTACACACAATATCTAAAGAGACATAATTGATACTAATCTCCAAACATACATACATACAAACATGCTGTTTTCATATTCTGGGTAGGATTAAAGGACTGACCTCCATAATATTCTATCTTGACATACATACCTAGGTACATGTGTTGTATAGAAAACCAAATATCTTAAAATATTAAATAATTTGTATTTATTAGTTTGGTACTTATTCTTCAACTATACATACTTTCGCTATCGACAGTTGGATCTCATGTGTTACATGCAACTAGTATATAGATATATTGTAGAGATAACTACTGAGATTTTATTGAAGAATACCACCCCCATTATTTATTAAAGAAGATAGTACTGTGCACCCCATCACAGTACACTACATTTAATTTTTTAGGTACTATTTTCTTCAAGCGTTTCCGCAGTTATTGCATTCAAATGGCTTTTATCTGAGTGAGTTTGATGTTTTTTTAAGTAACTTCTTTGTGTGAATGTTTTTCCACAGACATTGCATTCAAATGGCTTTTCTCCCGAATGAGTGAATTTATGACTATTTAGGTGACTCCGTCGTGCGAATGTTTTTCCACAGACATTGCATTCAAATGGCTTTTCTCCTGAATGAGTTAATTGATGACTTTTTAAGTCACTCTTCTTTATGAATGTTTTTCCACAGACATTGCATTCAAGTGGCTTTTCTCCTGAATGAGTTAATTGATGATTTTTTAAGAGACTCCTTTGTGCGAATGTTTTTCCACAGACATTGCATTCAAATGGCTTTTCTCCTGAATGAGTTAATTGATGTCTTTTTAATGTACTACTATGTACGAATGTTTTTCCACAGACATTGCATTCAAATGGCTTTTCACCATAATGAGTTAATTGATGACTTTTTAAGGCACTCTTCTTTAAGAATGTTTTTCCACAGACATTGCATTCAAATGGCTTTTCTCCTGAATGAGTTAATTTATGATTTTTTAAGAGACTCCTTTGTGCGAATGTTTTTCCACAGACATTGCATTCAAATGGCTTTTCTCCTGAATGAGTTAATTGATGTTTTTTTAAGTAACTTCTTTGTGTGAATGTTTTTCCACAGACATTGCATTCAAATGGCTTTTCTCCCGAATGAGTGAATTGATGTCTATTTAGGTGACTCCGTCGTGCGAATGTTTTTCCACAGACATTGCATTCAAATGGTTTTTCTCCTGAATGAGTTAATTGATGACTTTTTAAGGCACTCTTCTTTAAGAATGTTTTTCCACAGACATTGCATTCAAATGGCTTTTCTCCTGAATGAGTTAATTGATGATTTTTTAAGAGACTCCTTTGTGCGAATGTTTTTCCACAGACATTGCATTCAAATGGCTTTTCTCCGGAATGAGTGAAATGATGACTTTTTAAGTTCATCCTTAGTGCGAATGTTTTTCCACAGACATTGCATTCAAATGGATTTTCTCCTGAATGAGTTAATTGATGATTTTTTAACTCACTCCTACTTATAAATCTCTTTCCACAGACATTGCATTCAAATGGCTTTTCTCCTGAATGAGTGAATTGATGACTTTTTAAGGTACTCCTTTGTGCGAATGTTTTTCCACAGACATTGCATTCAAATAGCTTTTCTCCCGAATGAGTTAATTGATGATTTTTCAAAGTACTCCTCGTTTTGAATGTTTTTCCACAGACATTGCATCCAAATGGCTTTTCACCATAATGAGTTAAGTGATGCCTTTTTAAGTCACTCCTACTTATAAATCTTTTTCCACAGACATTGCATTCAAATGGCTTTTCTCCTGAATGAGTAAATTGATGATATTTTAAGTCACTTCCATGTGCGAATGTTTTTCCACAGACATTGCATTCAAATGGCTTTTCATCTGAATGAATTAATTGATGACTTTTTAAGTTACTCCTCCTTACGAATGTTTTTCCACAGACATTGCATTCAAATGGCTTTTCACCTGAATGAGTTAATTTATGACTTTTTAAGAGACTCCTTTGTGCGAATGTTTTTCCACAGACATTGCATTCAAATGGCTTTTCTCCTGAATGAGTTAATTGATGTCTTTTTAATTTACTCCTATGTACGAATGTTTTTCCACAGACATTGCATTCAAATGGCTTTTCACCTGAATGAGTTAATTGATGATTTTTTAACTCACTCCTACTTATAAATCTCTTTCCACAGACATTGCATTCAAATGGCTTTACTCCTGAATGAGTTAATTGATGACTTTTTAAGGTACTCCTTTGTGCGAATGTTTTTCCACAGACATTGCATTCAAATAGCTTTTCTCCCGAATGAGTTAATTGATGATTTTTCAAAGTACTCCTCCTTTTGAATGTTTTTCCACAGACATTGCATCCAAATGGCTTTTCACCATAATGAGTTATGTGATGCCTTTTTAAGTCTCTCCTACTTATAAATCTTTTTCCACAGACATTGCATTCAAATGGCTTTTCTCCTGAATGAGTAAATTGATGATATTTTAAGTCACTTCCATGTGCGAATGTTTTTCCACAGACATTGCATTCAAATGGCTTTTCATCTGAATGAATTAATTGATGACTTTTTAAGTTACTCCTCCTTACGAATGTTTTTCCACAGACATTGCATTCAAATGGCTTTTCACCTGAATGAGTTAATTTATGACTTTTTAAGAGACTCCTTTGTGCGAATGTTTTTCCACAGACATTGCATTCAAATGGCTTTTCTCCTGAATGAGTTAATTGATGTCTTTTTAATTTACTCCTATGTACGAATGTTTTTCCACAGACATTGCATTCAAATGGCTTTTCAACTGGATGAGTGGATGTTAGAGTTTTTTTTTTCTCGTAGACATTAGTTTCATATCCAATGTCAATACTTTGAGAGGACGTTTCTTGAACATTGATAAAATGCTCCTTAATTTCTTTTTTTAAATCTGGCACAAATTCATCCACCGGAAAATCAGGAAATGCTTCATATGAATAATCTGATTTTGCTTCTTTCGGAGAAGTTTCTTCGTCACTTGTATGACATAATCTTTCTTGCTTCACTTCTTTGATCTTGTCCATGCTCTAAAACAACTATAAGCAATACATACGTGTACATAATGTATAAATTTCCAGCATTTGTTATATTCTATGCGTCACTAAGGCAACTGATAAAAAATATGCGTTTTCGACAAATAACTTGAGTATTTTTGTCGCCGAAGAGGGCAGTTTGCAAATATACCAACGATAAAAGAAACCCAAATTAGCGCTCTGCACAGTCCACGTGATTTCTCAAGTTATTTGTCGATACCGGCACACACATCCATTGTTTTTTTAAATAATAATATTTTATAACAATAATAATATTTTATAACCTTCGATTTTGGTAGTTACCAACTTACAAAGCCCGGCAGATGCCAATCGTTATGATTATTGTGCATAAAGATATTTAAATATAAACAATTACTTACTTTGAATTCGTTGAATATGGCAATTAACTGTATTGTTTCCTCAAATATTTGAGCATTTAGCGTACAATCATGTAAAACCAAAATAACGGTAAACGCTCCGCATTGATGCAGCGCCATCTTGAAAAACTTTACGAGCGCTGTATGTTGGAGAAATAAAATGCTGGCCACACTGAGTACTGTGGCAACACTCTCAATTGAACTATGACAGTTAAATAGATACCTATATAAAAAAGATTGTAAAAAATGTGGTGTTAAATAAGGAATCAATAAATATAAAAACATTATCAGTGTTTCATTTGAACAAGATAAAATAAAAACATAACCTCTTCAGGTTATGGGCCCAGGCCCGCTTAAAAAACGAAAAAAACAACCATGATGGCTGTGAATACAACAGATACAATAATACCACAATTAAAAGATGGATCAAACTTCAGCAATTGGAAGTTCAGACTGTTACTGATTCTGGAGGAAAAAGGTATTGCACAAGCAATAAAAGAAGAAACATATACAGAAGACAAGAAAAACACGCAAAATTTGAAAAATGATGCACGTGCTAAGTCAACAATTGCTCAAGCATTACCCGACAAATACATTGAATACGTAAAAAAGGCAAATACTGCATACGAAATGATAAAAGCATTGGAAAATGTATTTGAAAGAAAAAGTGCATTTAGTAAGCTATATCTGAGAAAACAACTGATCACGATGAAATGCGGGAATAATGAAAACTTAAACGAACACTTCTTAAAGTATGATCAGGTAATAAATAAACTGCAAAATATAAGCGAAAACTCGATTGAAGAAAGTGACAAAATATGTCATCTTTTATTAACTATACCTGAAAAATACGACAACATAGTGTCAACAATAGAAACAATGAGCAATGACAGAGAGTTGACATTAGAGTTTGTAAAAACATGTTTGCTAGATGCGGAACTAAAACTAAAACAAAATAAAACCTCAAGAGACAAGCTTTATCACAAAACAAATACCAGTATGTAACCACTGCAAAAAGAGGGGGCACCAGAAGGAAGAATGCTGGTTTAACCCAGAAAAGAGAGAAAAACAAAACAACTACAAGAAAGGACACCTCGTCAAAAACAAAAGACAATCCTCAAACGTAGCAATCAATAATGAGGATTTTTCACTTCTTTGCGAAAACTCAAAAAACAAATCTTTATGTACAAAACGGACCATTGAATGGGTCATTGACTCGGGATGCACGGAGCATCTAATAAAGAATGAATATACAAAATACATGACAGAATTAATAGAAACGGAAGAAATAAAAATATTCATAGCTAATGGTCAATACTTGACTTCTAAATTGAGAGGTAGAATAAAGATGCAATACAAGGGCAGAAATATAGATCTTGAAGCATTAGTTGTAAAAAACTTGTCATTCAATCTACTGTCTGTGAAGAAAACAATTACAAAGGGTTTTAATGTCACTTTTAAAGAAAATTTTGTACAAATTTATGACCAAAAATCAAGACAAAGTATCTATGGAATGTGTATTGAAAAATTATTTACTATTCAGATGGAATTCACTGAGATATCTACAGAAACATGCAATACAACAGTAAGCTCGCTCGATTTATGGCGCAAGCGGCTTGGACACCTAAACAGGAAATATTTGCACCTGATGAAGTTACCGGTAAGCACACAACCGTGCACGTCATGCATTCAAGGTAAATCAACAAGATTACCATTCTCAAAATGACCTAAACTTAGATCAAGCCATGTTGGCGAACTACTGCACACAGATATATCAGGACCTATAAATATATGCACGCTAAATGATGAAATCTATCTCCAAGTCATAATTGATGATTATTCACACTTCACAACAGTATATCTATTAAAAAACAAAAATGAAGCTACAGAAAACCTAATTTACTATATAAAACAACTGGAAAGACAAACAAAGAATGAAGTGAAACGCATAAGGTGTGATAATGGAGGTGAATTTAAGAATAAAATAATAAATAGTTTCTGTAACAACAATGGCATAAAAATTGAATACACACAACCTTATTCTCCGCAGCAAAATGGAGTAGCAGAGAGAATGAATCGGACATTGATGAACCAAGTCCGAACATTACTCGCTGAAACAAATCTCCCAAAATATCACCTGCAGAAATATTTATTGGACACAAAGATCTATCAAGATTGAGAATATTTGGTAGTAAATCCTATGTAGTGCAAGTACCGAAGGGAGTAAAACTTAATGAAAGAACCAAGCAGATGAGATTCGTAGGATATTCACCAAATGGATACAGACTATGGAATCAAGACGACAATGAAATTGTAGTATCACGAGATGTTCGATTTGATGAAACAGACTTCAAGTATGAAGAAAAGAGTCACAAGGACCAGCATGAAACAAACTATATACAAGGAGTTTTTTCAGATGGTTCACAATAAATGATACCAGACACACCAAGTGATTCTATTGATTCAACAGAAAGCAATATAATTGAAGAAGAACTTCAAGATCCAGAAGTAGAATCGGAGGAAGATCAATATACAACAAGGGCTGGAAGGAAAATTATAAAACCTACTAAATTTCAAGACTACGCTCTGATTACCTATGATGAAGCTGTAAAAAGCCCTGAACGTAAACAATGGGAGAAGGCTATAGCTTCGGAGAAGGAATCCTTATATAAGAATAATACATGGGATATTGTGGAAAGAGAAGAAGCAAAAGGTAATAAAATACTATCTAATAAATGGATTTTTAGTCAAGGATGATGGCACCTACAAAGCGAGATTAGTTGTTCGAGGATTTGAGCAAAATGGCATGGACCTTGGCGAAATCTACAGCCCCGTGGTGAGTCAATCAACATTAAAAGCATTATTTGCAATTGCAGCCTGTAATAATTTTCAGATTGTCACATTTGACGTAAAGACAGCTTTTCTATATGGAGAGTTAACTGAGCATATTTATATGAATATACCTTTAGGCTATAAAAATGAAAGTAATAAAATTTGTCGTTTAAATAAAGCCTTGTACGGCCTAAAACAGGCTCCAATTACATGGAATAATACATTTACTAAAACAATGTTAGAATTAGGTTTAGAACCTATCAAAACTGATCGTTGTATATTCACAAATAATGATAAAACTATTATAATTACAATATATGTTGATGATGGACTTGCTATAGCTAAAAACAAGAATGATTTAATTAATATTCTAAACTGTTTAAAAAGCAAATATGAAATTAAAATATTTAATTTTCCCAAAAGCTTCATTGGTATAGAAATTAATCAAACAGAAAAGGGTATAAAATTAACTCAAAAGAATTATACAAAAATGCTTCTTGAAAAATTTTATATGCAAAATGCAAAACCCTGTGATGTTCCAGGAAATATGGATAAAATCATGAATAATGATAATAATGTATCTGAACAGTGTAAATTTCCTTAGGTATAGAGAATTAGTGGGTGGATTACTATACTTATCTACAAGAACCAGACCAGACATAGCTCATGCTGTGCATGAAGCAAGTAAAAAAGTAGAAAATTTTAACAAAACAGATGTTATAACCATTAAAAAAAATATTGAAATACTTAATTGGTACTTCAAATACAGGCATCTTCTATAAAAGGGGATCTGATTTATCAATTTTAAACGCATATAGTGATTCTGATTATGCAAATGATATTCAAACTAGGCGCAGTACAAGTGGATATGCTATAATGTATTGTGACGGACCTATTTCATGGTCGTCTAAAAGACAACCTATCGTTGCCTTATCCTCCACAAAAGCAGAGTTCATAGCTGCAGCTGAATGTTGTAAAGAAATATTGTACTTAAAATCTTTGCTGAATGAACTATTAATAATAAAAATAAAACCAACTATGCATATAGATAATCAAAGTTCTATTCAGTTAATAAAAACAGGATCCTTTAGTAAACGTTCAAAACATATTGATGTTAGATATCACTTTATCCATGAAAATTATATCAATGGAAATATCAATGTGATTTATTGTCCTACTGAAAAGCAGTTAGCTGACATTCTAACAAAACCATTGTGTAAAATTAAATTTAATGTACATTTTCAGAAACTTTGTCACTGTTAATGTTGTTATATGTTAAGTTTAATTCATTTATTAAAAAATTAAAAAAGGTTGGTTTACTTATAACTGATAAGTAATAAAAGTACTATTTGAGTTGTAAGATTATTATATTTTTAAAAAAAAATTTAGATACTAAGTTTAAAAATTTCACAAAAATAGGAGAAGGTGTTGGAGAAATAAAATGCTGGCCACACTGAGTACTGTGGCAACACTCTCAATTGAACTATGACAGTTAAATTGATGAGACCTCTCGTCTACCACGAGGAAACATCAAAGCCAATGTGAGGAAGAAAAGGAGACAAATGATGGTGACACTATGAAATTGTAGTAGTACGGCGCATTTATTCAAAATATCAGTTTAGTTGGTCCATGGCAATAAAAAAATAATAAAAAAAAAAACAACAGACAACAAATAAAAACACGTGGCATCTACCGAAACGAACTGTCAAACACACGCGAACACACGAAAAGACGCCGACCAGAATATACCGCCCCAGGGTACAGCGACATCCTTACTCCAGGCATGTCACTGTCTTCCACGTGGTGACGGTAGATCGGTGGGGCCCAGCCTCTGCATCAGGCTAGCAGGTCTTCCTCGTGTCCGGCGTGGTTTCTTCTTCTCCTCCTGATCTCCTCCTCCAGACCGTCACCCATGGCTGGCTCTGTGCCCCACGGCACGCTATGACGGCGCATCTCGACAGAGGTGGCATACCAGTCGGGGCCTCACCGGAGGCAAACCGACGCTCCAGACGACACGGATTGCCCTTCGTGGTCCAATCTGCGAGCCGCCGCGTTCCCTACGCGGTGGCCCCACACTGCGCTCTGCCTCCAACCTCCTGTCCTGTTGATGCCCTCATCTTGGTTCTGGGGCACCATCAGCGTCCATGCGCGTGACGGGTCCTGTCACACAGACCTCCTCGTGCTCTTGAAAATATGGCCGCCATCGGGACGCGCGTGTCGACCGATGACGGCGTCACACCAAACCGTCCGTCCTCCACCAGCGTCGAATGCCAAGAGAGCGCGTGCCATAGCGCGTGCTAGCTGCAAGTTCCGTTTTTCGCCCGCAACGAGCGCTAACTGTTTTCCGAAATGTTGCCGTGGAACAAAATAAAAATCATTGTTTTTCGGCATTATTTTTTTCGGGCATAACAAAATAGATATATAAAAAAGATTGTAAAAAATGTGGTGTTAAATAAGGAATCAATAAATATAAAAAAATTATCAGTGTTTCATTTGAACAAGATAAAATAAAAACATAACCTCTTCACTGTAAGGCCAAAGATATTAATGTATATACCTTATATATACATTAATATCTTTGTGTAAGGCCCGCGTGCCTTGTCATATTGCGCATGCGCCAATGTTGTATATTCAAACACTAGCGTCTGGAGACAGATGAATCAAGGGGAAGTTTTATGACAGCGAAATAATACATATTATATGAAATGTAAAATAAACTTTGTTGTATGTATTTGCACACTGTATTTGTAGTTTAATTATTAACCTAATTGTTCTTATAATTACCGCCCGATAGACCGGAATTTTCGATAATCCGGCACCGAGCAGGTCCCGAACATGCCGGATTATCGGACTTCTACTGTAGTATGATGTGTACGTAAATCCCTTTTATTATAATATAAGACAGTCAAATTATGAAACGCTAGGTAACAAAATAAAGAAACACTAAGTAAAATAATAGAAAAGGGGGTTAATAAAATATGGGGGTTTAAATTAATTTATTGTTTTGATGCTTATTTTTGTTTTAATACTTTTTGTATTGATGCTTTTTTTTGTTCTGATGCTTTTTTATGCTATTTGTATTGATGCTTTTTTTTTTGTTTTGATGCTTTTTTTTTGTTTTGATGCGTTTTTTGTATTGATGCTTTTTGTATTGATGTTTTTTTTCGTGTACCTATAGTTATAATATTGTTGATTTTATATATTTTGTATGTCTCTATGTTTTTATGTGATTGAATCGTTTTATGTAAATGTACTCACATTCTCAACACAAGCATTTTATGCTTTTTGGGAAAAAAAACAGTGTACAAATTCAAATAATTGTTATACAGGGTTACAGGTTTAGTCGTACTGAATATTAAAGGACGTTATTATTCAGGTCATTTCTGATGGATTTGATGCTAAATGTTATGTCCGAAACTTAACCGTTATGGAGATATTGAATTTTAAAGATTAATAAAGGAAAAAAAAATTGGCTATTTTATCAATTTTTTACGGATAAGAGGTCTTAGGGTCCGTTTTTTTATGTATCTAGTTAGAGGGAATATCAATTAATAAAAATGATTAACAAAAACTGAACCTACTACTAACAACTTAAAAAGACAGCTCGACAACAGTTAGAATTAAAGAATTATCACAAAGTGTTTTTAACTTTGAAGCTCTTTGTTTAAAAAAAAAATATGGAACTTATTCTGCAAATAATTGTAAAAACTTCTACGTTTCTTTAGCTATTCAAAAAGCTATAACACTTGCTATTAAATAGTCAAACCATTGACCAAATAACAGTTAAGGTAGTAGAGGGTACATTTTAGTTTGAGGAAAAAGTAGCTAAAACGTAAACAAAACAAAAAAAAAACAAAGCAATATTTTTATAATTCATGTTTAATAGTAATTTAAGAAAAACAATGACAATTTGTGTAAGATTGGTTGAGAAATTTTGGATGTACAGAATGAATTATTTTCTTTATCCACGAATTTAGAAGGTCGTCATTTATATTTATAATATTGTTATTGGCATTCTCGTAATTTAAATTTAATGTTGTTAAATTTTTGTCCGCCTCACAGATAACTTTATGCATTAAAGAACTCTCAGATTTTTTGTGAAATAAAGTTTTTAGCGATTCGATTTGATTATTATGTAACGATGTTATTTTTATTATACCCCTACCTCCTAAATACCTAGGCAAATTGATTCGTTCAATCGCGGAATTAGGATGATGACAACGAAATTTAGTAAAACGCGTTCTAATTGTTCTTTCTAAACTATCTAAATCTGTTTTTGACCATTTAATAATTCTAAAAGAATATGTCAATATCGGTATTGCCCAAGTATTAATAGCTTAAGTTAAGTTTTTAGCTGACAGATTGCATTTTAATATTTTCGTTATCCTATCTTTAAATTTTATATGAATATCTTTTTTTATTTTAGTGTGGTCTAATTTGTTAGACTGCGGATAACCTAGATATTTATAAACCTCCAACCCCTTCAAACTATCTATTTAAAAAAATTTCTGTATATCTCCACCCATTTCTAGTATTTTACCCTTTTCAACATGACATGTAACGTTTTACATTTATCTAAACCGAAAGACATTCTAATATCATCTGAAAATGCTTTTATTATCCTAATCATTTTTTCTAATTCTGAATCAGATTTAGCATATACTTTTGGCTACGACTTTTTACACGACTCAACCATAGACGAAAACCAAAAATAACCACAGAAAACGCAGATAAATCAAGTTATAAAAATATTTACCTTTGTTTATACTTTGTTATAATTGTAGATCTCGATGAAAAAATGATTTATAAAATTAAGTAAATGTAATAAGATGCCAATATTATTTATTTTTTCTTCAAGTTGGTTTCCATGATGCATTTTTATGACCATTGAAAAAATGACAAAGGTAAATATTTTTGTATTTTGATTTATCTGCGCTTTCTATGGTTATAAATGACCTAAAAACATAGACGACGTCAGAAAATTTGTCGTGTAAATAGACACTTTTTGGCGGGAAAACGCTTTTCCCGCCAATTCCAGTCGTAAAAATAGTGACACCGTATACTTTTATATCATCCATATATATTAAGTGCGAAATTTTAATATTAGACCGTGGATGACCGTTAATTTTATTCCATACTTAGATTCATTTAAAATTTTAGAAAGCGGATTAAGAGCTACACAAAACCAAAGTGGACTCAATGAATCTCCCTGAAAAATTCCGCGTTTAATTTTAATTCCTGGAATGGATATTTTATTAGAATTTAAATTTATTTTTAAATCTGTATTGCATCCTAACATAATAAATTTTAAAAAAATTATAATTTTTGTAAAATATTATAATTTAATTAATATTTTGATTGGAGTGACATCTATGGGATTTTAGTAAGAGTGTTTATATGTAATGGTTTCTGTTAAGGTATTCATTGGAATATAACTTAACAGGTATATTCATAGATGTCTCACATGTGTTTGTGATTATTATTTAGGTATTAATAATTATAAATAGAAGATTCTAGAAATTATATTTATTGGCAAAATAAAACAATCGTATTAATTAGATTCACAACAATAAAGAATTGTTGTGAATAATGTAAAATTGTATAAATTCATTCTGGTTTAGACTGCCTTACTGTTTACAATATAAATATAAATATTCTGTATAATTATTTTGATATGTATTTGGAATACATGTATTAAAACTACAAGAGTTTTATTGAATTTAAACTATATCTTCTCCTAATCAAATATTCTCTAATAATCAAAGTAGAGAATATCACATGGCGCAGTCGGTCTTTTAAGAACTTCATCCCACGAGCAGGACTGAAGAGGAAGAAAATAGGCAGTTTTGTCGAAGACAGAGAGCTATTTTCTATCTGTGGTTTCCATCACAGGGATCAAACAGGAGACTAGTAGAAGAGTTCTACGTCGTTCCAGTTTGGATTGTTTTTGGAGTACTTTGGCAAGTACTCATTTGGAAGGAGGTCTGAAGCAGTCCACTTTTCTTGGAGTTCCAGAGGAGCAGCGAGGGTCTACTAGAATCATCTATAGAGGACAATTTGTAGTTGAGGGACTCAACTACATCTGGACAGGACAGGAGGACAAGGTCTTCAGGTCAAAGGTACTCAGGAGAGTATTGTTGGAGGAAAGTCTGCAGGCAGGAGTACCCCAGGGTGGAGAAAAGCCAGGAACAGCACAGTCCAGGACAGGCACAGGATCCAGGAACAAGCTGCAGGTTGCAGCAGTTCTGAGAGGGTCTGGAAGGAAGATAGCAGCTATCGCCTTCCAAAGAATCCAGAGGAACTGACTAGGAGCAGTCCAGAGGGTCTTTCTAGGATCAAGCAGAGGCAGTAAAATCTAAGTTTAGTATTTTGTTTGTATAATATTGTGTTCTAAAGTCTGATTTATTTTTTTATTTATTGTTAAATTTGTGTATTTTTTTTTTGTAAAAAAAAAGGGTAGAATTTTTTTTTAGGGTAAAATGAATTCTAAGTCTGGTTCTGGTAGGTCTCAGGGACTGATACAGATGGATATTCCAAAATTCTGTCATAGTACAGACAGTTGGGATATTTTTCATACCAGGTTTACACAAAGTTTGATTTTATATGATGAAAGTAATATCTCAGAGAGTCAAAAAAGAGCCTTATTTATCAATGCCTTGTCTGAGGAGACTTTTTCGCTATTGATCAATTTATGTGTACCTAAGAAGGTCACAGAAGTAAAATTTGAAGATTTAATAATTAAATTAAGAAATTATTGTGAAAATGTCTTTAATGTTTTTGAATACAAAAAGAAATTTTATGGTAGTGTTCAGGATCAATACGAATCAGTTAAAGAATATGCCGTTCGTTTACGGAAATTATCCACAAATTGTAGATTTGGGGATTTCTTAGATTCATGGCCAATATTTCAATGTACAATTAAATGCTTGATTGTCGATTTTCTCTGTGGTTTTCGCCATGTCTATGTTTAATCGGAGTTTGGCGTTATTTCATTACAAAATCAACGTTGATCTTCAATTACGAACTGTCAAAAATTGATTGGCCGTTTTTCGGCAATCAAGCGAGTTAATTGTGTTTTTTGTTAGCAAAGAACTGTCAATTGTGAACATAACCTTTGTACGTTTTGTGTTATATGGTATGTTTTTTTATTCTATATTGTATTAAATAAATAAATGGTTGTTTCAAAACAATATGTTATTTTAATATAACAGTTAAGATTTCAAAACACCTTTTCAGCGTGTTTTACTGAAACCAAAGCTTCACAAACCTACAAATTTTTCAGGGTCCTAAAGGTAAATGAAAAGAAACATTCTATAAAGCATCTAATTTTATTGAATTAAAAATTGGGATAATGGACATTTTACAAATTGAGATAATATGAATCTGTATCAGTGACCAACTAACTGTATAGTTTGCTTTACATTTTATTTTATAAGTACATAAATTACAAAAAAAATAAAATAAACATTAGAAACATCTGTGTATTGACGGGCCGGCCATGACGTAATGAATATTTCACAAAAAAAATTGAGATAAGACAAATTCTGTATTACAATACATAGATATTATCTTTGTAAATTTATGTGATTGTAAAACAGAAAAAAATAAAAATAAAAATTCTGACAAATATGTCGACTATTATGTTAGCGTCCCGCAGTTGTCACAACACAAAATAATGGATGCAAACAGCTATAAACAACGAATACCATAGAGCATAAGACGGTATTACACGTGTTAAAAACATTGATCGACGATTTGTTGATTTTTTCTTAATTGTGTATTGAAATAACCAATTTTCTAAATTGGCAATTACGAATCTAATCGACGATCAGTTGATTGACAATTAACTCCATTTTTGACTGTCCATTGAAATATCGGCCATCGTGTTAAAAGATACTTTCGTTTTGGGAATTAATAAGTTTAAAATACAAGAGAAATTATTCTTGGAAGGTGAAAATTTAAATTTTGAGGAGTGCGTAAAGTTGGCATCAATGATCTTTACCATCACAACAATTAGATTATTCTGATTTGATTTTTGACAAGGTCAAAGATAATGTTAAGAAAAACCAAGATAAACAAAGAAAATATAAGTTAGGTGACAAGGTTTTAACTAAGGACTTTTGTCCCATTGATAGGAAAAAGTGGGTTTTAGGTTGTATTTTTAAAATACTTTCTAACAGGGTTTATCTTGTTAAAGTGGATAAATTGGTTTGGAAGAGATATTTTAATCAATTAAGACCTTGCAGGCAGGATATTGATTTAAAGGATTTGACGATTGATGAGAATTCTGAAGGAGAATTGAACTTTTCCGAGGAACTCTCATTGGATAACGTGAGTTTATCTAATGAGAGTTTATCTATTGTTTCAGAACCTGATATGGATAATGACTGGAGCAATCGTCTGAGACCCAGGAACCGAATGATAAATTATAAAGAATAAGTAGATTTATGTTTATATAATTGGTTAATTTTATTATTGTTTATTGTGTTGCAAGGCAACAAATATGTAATTTCTTTTTGTTTTGTTCTCCTCAAGGGTGTAGTTTTTTATTTTAAGTTGGGGAGTGTAAAATATTATAATTTAATTAATATTTTGATTGGAGTGACATCTATGAGATTTTAGTAAGAGTGTTTATATGTTATGGTTTCTGTTAAGGTATTCATTGGAATATAACTTACCAGGTTTATTCATAGATGTCTCTCATGTGTTTGTGATTATTATTTAGGTATTAATAATTATAAATAGAAGATTATAGAAATTATATTTATTGGCAAAATAAAACAATAGTATTAATTAGATTCACAACAATAAAGAATTGTTGTGAATAATGTAAAATTGTATAAATTCATTCTGGTTTAGACTGCCTTACTGTTTACAATATAAATATAAATATTCTGTATAATTATTTTGATATGAATATTTTTAATATTAATATTTTTTGGAATACATGTATTAAAACTACAAGAGTTTTATTGAATTTAAACTATATCTTCTCCTAATCAAATATTTTCTAATAATCAAAGTAGAGAATATCACATTAGAATTGGGCTAATTTTGTATATTTCTAATATTTCATAAGGCACGAGTGCGGTACACTATCATAAGCTTTTTTATAATCAATATATCCTACATGTAAATTACGATTTTTAGTTTGTATTTGTTTAAGAATTACTGAATCAATTATTATTATTATTTATTTATAGGCAGGCAGCCAAGGCTGATGTGCCTATATTCACTGTCGAATTTTCTTATTTGGTTGTAACTATTTTGCTTTGTCCAAAAAAAAGTCCAGTCTATTCTTGAAAATATTCACATTTTCAGCATCCAAAACATGTTGGGGCAGTTTATTCCAAGTATTCACAACTCTATTTGAAAGAAAATGCTTTCTAGGATTTGTCGAGAACCTACTTTTCACTAGTTTTAAGCTATGGCCACGCAAATTAGTGTTTTGACTATATTGAAAGAGATTTTTCACGTTTTCACAGTCATAATGGCCTGATAATATTTTGAATGTTTCAATAAGATGTCCACGTTCTCTTCGGTTTTCTAGTTTTGACAGTTTTAAGAAGTCAAGTCTTTCCTCATATGTTAAGTTGCGAAGTGTCCTGGGAATTTTTGTAAAACGTCTTTGGACTCTCTCAAGTAAGTCAATGTCCTTGGAAAAATAGGGACTCCATATCTGGAAACCATATTCCAACAATGGTCTAACAAATGCTTTATATATTTTTAACATTAAGTCTGGTGTGATGTTCTGGAAAGCTTTTCTGATGCAGTAAATAAGGGAGTTTGCTTTAGTTGTTCTTTACATCCTAAATATTTTCTACGACATCCTTTTTGTTCTTCCGATAAAATATTTTTTTCATCTACGTGTTAATAAATTAAATCCATCATACAGGAAGTAAAAAATTTATAAATCGTAGTTAAACATGTTATCGGTCTAAATGGAGAAGGATTATTAATATTTTCATTTTTAGGTATTAAATATGTTATTCCTTTAATAAGAAAATTTGGAATATTTTGAGGATGTCGTATTAATTTTGATAAATTTTTAGCCAAAAGTGGATGTAAAGAAGTGAAACGTTTATAACAAAAGTTATTTATTCCGTCGCAACCCGTGGCTTTCCAGTTATGAGATTTTTTAATATTTTTTGTTAATAAATCTAGTTATTTCAGAGAAATTCATTTCCTCCACATCAGCAAAATTCAGCTCTTCATCTTTTATCCACGGGCCCGAATAGTTATGTTTTATTTCGTTACTCCAAATTTTGGACCAAAAATCGCGAATATCTGATTAAGAGGTTAATGTTATATTATTACTAGCTGACCCGGCAAACGTTGTTTTGCCATATAAATTATTTCTTGTGAATAATAACTTATTATTGTAAGTATGTGGGGATGGGGTCTATGAGTGAAAGATGAATGGAGCGCTGTGGACGATGACGACCTATAAAAATAACAAAACGGCCTCCGTGACTCAGTGGGTTGGGTATCTGACTGCTGATCCACAGGTCCCGGGTCCGATTCCCGGTGGAGACATGATACCGACCGGTCAGTCGTCACAAGTGACGTGGGCGAGAGAAATCCGACGCCCCTATATGACGTGCGGGTATTTTCGGGTACCTACCCAAAATACCGCGGGAACCAGCATTAATTTTGGGGGAATAATAATTTTATTTTTTTATTGCTTGGGATAATTTTTTTTATGAAATGGCAACATTTTGTCTTGTCAGCTGGAGATAAGAAACGAAAGAAAAAGGCGCGCTGAGTTTTGCCGCGTGTGGAAAAATTCGATTTTTAAAAAGAGGAACGATTCTTTTTAGCTTCAATTTTATTTTTTTTCTAAAAGGGAAAAATTTTAAAAGTCGTGCCGCCAGCAGTCGATTTTAATAGATAACTTCTCGTACCAAGTCCGGTGTCCCAGGGCCGGCAATAGTTTTTATTGTTTTTTTTTTCTACCCTAAGAAAAGAGGAAAACTCTAACCTGAGCCAAGCCTGTTGCAGCTGGCTGGGTTTAATCCTGAGACTGTTACCTTGGCTGAACCGTAGAGGCCTTTGCGCGTTTCGGCGAGTCGCCTGCCAGGGTTTCGTCCGACGGATTCCCTCGGTCGGGTTGTGCCACCTAGGTGTTCCCATCGGCTCTAAGTCAACTATAAGTGTATCGGACGTCGCAAGGTCGGAACATTTTTTAATTTAAGTTTTGAAAATGTTAGGTTAAGTTAGTCTATTTTGTTTTTGAGTACGAGACATTTTTAATTTTAAATATTTTTACCGTAAAAAAGATCGCGATGACAGCTGTCAGTTTGACTTATGACGTTTAGCGCGCAAAATATACTACGACATTGACATAGGTCATGGTTCAGTAGTAAAAATCGTAAACGAGGTCACGCGTGTTGTTTATTTAAAATGCTGCGTATATATAATTACGAATTGGAATATCAACTTAATACGCAGATATTTAAAGTATCATATTTTCGATTTAAAATTATGATATGTTTGTGTATCAGGACCACCAATGTATATTGAAGCTATTTTTTTATTTAAATTGTCGTTTTTTGATACAGTAAATTCACTTTTTGTAATTTTTATAGTAGTAGTTAGTCTTCAGTCTTCAGTAAACAATCTTCCAGTATTGGCTGGAAGAACACGAAAATTGTCTTTCATTTATAACCGAAACCGATAGATTTACCAGAAATACCTAGGTGGACGTTTGAAAGAGAATCGCGGGTTTTGGGTTTCGATAGTTGAGATAAGCCCAATGTTATTTATTTGTACTGACCACAATATCAGACGTATAATTTTAGCTCCCAGCCGTGCTGTGTTTGAACGAACGCTGACTCTCCCTTGAGACAGGTTCGTAACCAGACGGTGGTGGTTGAGCCTATAGCAGTTGGAGAACCTGCAAGGGTTCACCTACGACCAACTCGCTTTGCACTTCACTGTAGCTTCAACGAAGGCCAGCAATTATTAGTCGGGAAAAGAAGCAACTAACGTCTCTGTGTAGACGTTATATACTCAAATTTCCTACGTCATTAGAGTGACAGAAAGCGATCGGTCTTTGTGTTAATCGGCTTATATTTCGGTCTATTGGGGACGTTATATAGCCGGTTTTCTACCGGACCGAGTCAGCTGGGTTACTCTGATTGCGGTGGATTAATTTGAGCGAAAGAGTTGCTTTCGCTGATTTTCCCAAAAGCGGACGTAACCTTAAAGAGAAGCCGTCGCGTTCGCTTCAATAAGTTTTCTTCTTTGCATACGTTGGGCTGGACACGGACCTTCCCAGTGGCTGAGGACGTCCATCGACCTGTAGTGTCAACGCAGACTACGCCAGGTGGGCTGTCGATCCACCATCATCGACAGGGGTCCAAGCTGGGAGACCACGTCCTCACGGTGAGTGGCCTTTAATATTCTCTTACCTTGGTCCAGTTAGTATTAACAGTTTATCCGAGGGGAGTGACACCTTGAGACGACGCTTCACGTCGTCCCGAGCTCCACCTTAACTGCACACGTCTGCGCTGAGTGCTGTTCGGAGCTGGTCAGCGGCCTTGCCCTCTGAGTCTCCGGACAGCGTGAAGCGAAGGAGCAGTCATTGCTTTTGTCAGCGTGGATGAACTGACAAAAGCAATGACTGACGCTTTCCGCGCTTCAAAAGTTGAAGCTAGCCCTAGAAGAAGTTCCATGGATGATAAGAGATTTGACGCAATGATAGCCCGTCAGACAGGGGCTAAGGACCTACCGATTTTTACCGGTGAAGCAATGGAGTGGGTCACCTTCAAAGCTCAATACGACCAATCTACAAAATTATGTCAGATGTCGCCGCCGGAAAACATTTTAAGACTTCAGAGGTGCTTGAAAGGAAAGGCTAGAGAGGCTGTCTCGGCACTCTTGATAGATCCGAGAAATGTTCATGAAATTATGAAAACTTTAGAGATGCGTTTTGGACGTCCAGAAGTGATTATAGATGCTATGATCGACAGAATCCGTCGAATTCCCAGGATGACGGAACAATCATCAATTGAAAGTATAGTGGATTATTCTATAATTGTTCGAAACGTTGTAGCTACGGTTGGACATGTCAACAGCGAATATCTGTCATCACCACAGTTGATAACTGAAATATTAGGAAAATTACCAATGTCCTATAGGATTCAATGGGTAAGAGAACGTCATGGAAGTTCTAAACCTACGTTGGCAAACGTTGCAAAATTCTTGATGGAAGTTGCAAATGATGTTGGTGAACAAAGAGTATTGGAAATGCCATCAAGATCTTATGTAAGAGACATACCGCCCCAAAGGAATCCGCCCTTTAGGGGCCCACGAAGACCTGAACATGTTATGATGAATGCAGAAAATCAGGCGCAGAAAACTTCTGCTAATAATATTTGTGTACTGTGTAAACAGAATCATTCTTTACACCAATGCACGTTGTTTAAGCGAAAGGATATAAATGAACGATGGGAGATAGTAAAGAAGCTGAATAATACGTGCTTCAAGTGTCTAGAAAAAGGGCACTTTGTATCAACATGTCAAAAGAAAAATTGTGGCATATGTGGAAAAGGCCACCATCGTTTTCTGCATAACAATATACCTAAGCGTGAAAGGGTTGAGCCAGTGTTGATTGCCAACCTCAAAAAAGAAGTTTGTTCTAAACCCATACTACTGAAAGTAGTGCCTGTTTTAATCACAGGACCCAAGGGCCAAGCGCGAGTGCATGCACTGTTAGATGACGGCTCGAGTATCTCGCTGATTGACTCTAATCTTGCGAACCAAATTGGCTTACATGGACCGACAGTCGGTCTAAAGTTGTGTGGTACTGGCCAAATGGCAGCGTCAGACAAGGAATCACAACACGTCAATCTGAGAATAAAGGGTGACCAGCGAGAACATCAAATTATGGTAAACACCATAAAACATTTGAACATTCCGCTACAATTAATTGCTACTAAAAATAACAATAAGCGGAATAATATACAAAATTTTGTGAAGCAAAAATATTAATTGGTAATGATAATGTATCATTAATAATACCACAAGGAAACGTGCAGATGTCAAATGAAGGATATGTACGATCATACACCCGGCTGGGTTGGGTGTGCCAAGGAGGCACAAATTTTGTAAATCAACAAAGTATGTCGTTGCACCTAACCGAAAATACCCAACCGGAAGTTGATGCGCGAGTAGAAGATATGTTGCGATTGAATTTCGCAATTGACTCATTGGGTATCTGTGATACGCCACGTGCTCAGGACAAACAAAATAAAAGAGCCGAGGCTATTATGAGGACAACTACGCAACCTTTGCCGAATGGAAGATGGCAAACTGGACTTCTTTGGAATGAAGACGTTTCTCCGATGCCAGATAATAGAAAGTGTGCGATCACCCGCCTGGTATCTCTTGAGAAAGTACTAGGACGTGATGATGTGTTATCTGCAGCCTACCACACACGAATGCAAGAGTACGTACAGAAAGGGTATGCGGTCAAACTGACTGATGCCGAAGCATCGTGTCCGCACCCAAGAAAATGGTATTTGCCGCATTTTTCAGTTACGAATGCGCGGAAACCGGGAAAAATACGTGTAGTATTTGATGCGGCGTCAAAATGCGGCGGTATGTCTCTTAATGATCGTCTCGACACAGGACCCGATTTATTAACATCCTTGCTGGGAAATATATTCCGTTTTCGAATGGGTGCAGTTGCCGTTACGGCGGACATCAAGGAGATGTTTTTACAGGTTAAAGTCATTAAAGAAGATCAAATGTCACAACTTTATTTGTGGCGAACAAATATAAAGGAACCTCCAATAACATATAAATTTACCTCTTTGATGTTTGGATCAAAATCTTCGCCGTCCAGTGCGCAATATGTACGAAATAAAATTGCGGAAGCGAATCAAAATAAATTTCCCAATGTTGCGGACGTTATCCGCAACAAATTTTATATGGACGATTTGTTGGACGCGGTTCACGATGTAGATACAGCGGCCCAGCTGATTAATGACGTCACTAGTGTACTCAAATCGGGAGGTTTCACACTTAAGAATTTTTCGTCAAATAAGCCACGTGCGTTGAGAAATGTTAGTGCTTCCGACATAACGACCAACAAAGTGTTTATCGGAGGAAGTGAGGTGATTCCCGGTATTCTCGGAATATGTTGGGATGCAGTGACAGACAAGTTTGTTTATAATTTCGCCGAACAAACAAACAGTGACCGTAATGAAACACTAACAAAAAGACAATTTTTAAGTGTCGTAATGACAATATTTGATCCCGCCGGTTTTATAGCGTGTTTAACAATAAGAATGCGTATTTTATTACAGGCCGTATGGAGGTCGAAAGTTCAATGGGATGAGCCGATTCAAGATATACATTTAAAAAAATGGCGGGAGTTCAAATTAATATTACGAGATAATATGTGCACAATTCCGCGATGCTGCGTACATAGTAAGTTCAGTTGTTTTAATTTACATGTATTTTGTGATGCGTCTGAGTTGGCGTGTTGTGTCGTGGCATATCTTGTAGAGACTCACGACGGGTGGACTAAAGTCCACTTTATGGCTGCCAAGACAAAGGTGGCCCCTCTGAAGCCCCTTTCCATACACCGTTTGGAGCTGCAATCAGCAATGATGGCTGCTAGGTTGGCTGTCGTGATTAAAAAAGAAATAACCTGTCAGATTGCGCGAACGGTGTATTGGACGGACTCCTCAACCGTTTTACAATGGTTAAGAACTGATCCCAGAAGGTACTCAACGTTTGTCGCAAACCGTCTTGGCGAAATAGACGAATTAACCAATATAAATGGTTGGAAGTGGGTGCCTACAAGGCTCAACCCAGCCGATATGGGTACCAGGGATCAGGAAATTCCCGACACATCTCCAACAGGGAAATGGTATAGCGGTCCATCATTCCTCATGAAACCTGAAAAAGATTGGCCAGAGGAGAAACATCTGACTCACATATCAGATGCAGAAGAGGTAGAAGTTCGTGCCCAGTATGTCGGGTTGACCACACCTCGAGAAAATCTTCTGGCTATCGAGAGGTTTTCTTCATGGTTTCGTTTGATACGAACTACAGCGTGGGTCTTGAGGTTCGTGGCTAAATGCCGCAAGGACAGTTCCAGAATGGGACAAGACCAAACGATAAATGCTGAAGAAATTCGGCATGCTGAGGAATGGTGGGTGAAACGCTCCCAGCACGATAGTTTCGCAGAAGATATTGCGATACTAAAGGAGGAAAAAATGATAAGTTCAGCAAGCAGGTTGAGTGCTTTGACACACCTCTTGGACAAAGACGGTGTCCTCAGAATGGGGACACGTTTGTTGCGTCTGATAGATACAAAGCCAAGTGTAGAGGCTCCCATTATCTTAGATGGGCCAAACCCATACACTAAGTTGCTGATCCGACGGTACCATGAAGAGTCGGATCATGCAAGCTGTGAAAGAACGTTGAGCGATTTGAGAAGCTCGTTCTTCATAGTTAAGGCCAGAAAAATATAATTTATTCTACATTAATTTGTTAAATAAGTAAACAGTTATATTAATTATTCTCAATTCAAGCTTGAACAATGCTTTTATTTTGATTTTTAAACAAAAGATATATGAACTCTTTTGAGGAAATGTATGAATAAGTCCATTAATATTAATGTGTAATTTTTCCCGAAGCATTTTTGTTATTTCTATTGGATTGCATCAATAATAGTTGCTTAAAGGATTATTATATTATGTAGTATCATCTGTATACAAGAATACCATAAAATATTTTTTTCTGGTTTAACGTAAAGAACTAAATGCTCTTTGTGTACAACTAGATGTATTTGTTGTATAGATTAAATATAAATTTTTAACATCTTTTGCAATCTTAGGCACTTTTATATCTAAATATACTTGAAATACACAGTGTGTGTAGACTAGCCAAATTGTGACGTTAATAAATTTTTGTGATAAATACCTATTATTGATTTGGTGTTCATGTTATTTATAATCAACTTCATGTAATACAGTATGTGTGAATTCCTCCTGTATAACATGTCACCAATTCACAAAATCATGCTTTGATAGTTTCATCTTTTCAAGTCCTAGTATATGCAATTAACAAAGAAATGCGTAATATAAGAATCTCCAATACACTTAAACATTTATTCAGATTGTTTTTTTTTTGTTTGTGTATCTTATTTATTTGTAAATAAATAAACATTTTTATTATTATACTGACTACATTATTTATAACCAAATATTTGATTTTAGCATACCCTTTCCTGATCAACCATAACAAACATAAGATTATTTTTAACCATTTGTATTGAATTATAAGATAAATACCATTGAATTGTGATCAGACAATAGTTCTATTTTAAGAAGTCGCCTGTTGCCAACGTACCTATTTTTTCAATTTGATATTGCATCATTAATACAAAACTAAACATTTTGTAAAAAATAACTTATATAGTTTGGATATTTATAAAGAAAATATTCATTAAGTTTGTTTATTTAATATTGTTTCTCGGGCAACTAACAGGTACTATGTCAAATATTATTTAACACGCACCCAATAACAAGTTGCCACATTCTGGAGACTTACGATATTAATCGTCTCACAGATCCAGACTGAAAACACAATTAAAAACTGTGTCTCCACCGGGAATCGAACCCGGGACCTTTGGCTCAGCAGTCAGATATCTAACCAACTGAGCCACGAAGGCCGTTCTGTATATATTCATGTAGAATAATAATAAGCATACCCCGATGTTTGGCATTTATATTTCTTAAAAAACTATAGTATTAGGCATTTATTATTTATTTATTTTTAAATAAAAGAAGAAAAAAATGTCGTGAAATTTGCATTAATGTTTCGGGTTTAGTAAATAAACCAAAAAAGTTTTATTTCGCAATGGCGCTGGATGGAAAATAAATGTTTTTGGGTTTCTTATACCTGAAGCATTAATGCAAATATCAAAACATATTTTTCCAGATATTTTTGTCTTCTTTAATTTAAAAGAATATATATTGCTCTAAGCCTTATAGTTTATTAAAAAAATAAGATAAACGTTGAAAATTGGAGAACCTAAGCCATTATTTTCTACAAGAATTTATAGAGAACATTATCAATAACCCAAGGAATATTTTTCTTTATTAAAACCCAAACTATCTAAGTTATTTTTTCAAAGCAATAATGATGGAATATCAAATTGAAAAATAGGTACGCTGGCAGCAGGCGCCTTTTTTTAACAAGAAGTAACAAAAAAGGGAATTTTGCATTCTGGGGTGATATGCTATATGTAAAATAAATAAGTTACAGAGGAAATCTATTCTGAATGGAAAAATTATATCATGAAAAAGACTACATTTCATGAATAAATTAAAAAGTTCTTAAATATATTAAAACTTCTTTTTTCATTATTTCTTTCAAATCATGTATGTCAGAAAAAGTGATGAAGATAGATATAATTATTTAGTGTAACTTGATGGAACTTATGAATACAAAAAAAGTCAACAAACTGAGATGGTTTGGCTACATGGAAAAAATGATAAAGAAAAGCAAAATTTGGTTTCTACAGAAACTGATAAATAATAATAAAGATAAATGCCTCAGTCATACAAATATGTCAAAATTCAATTGCTTATGTTAAAATAAACTACTATTTTAATAATGTAAAGATCGAAACTTTGTTAAGTGTCTCTTCATTATCTATGTAAGTTAATTACACAATGATAGAAAAAAAAAGTCAAAATCTATGGATTACTTGCTTGATCATGTGACCTGTTAAAGTGTCCGGGCCATGTCTGACAGTAGGCTATGCTACAATTACATAATTTGGTACATGTAGTATATAGTTTAATCCCTTATCTGAATGATTAGATGTAGATGCTCCATTTATTAAAAAATAATTTTCTGTATAAGATACAAATTAATTTAGAAAGAAAAGTATGTACCTAGGTTTATACCTAAGTGATGTATCAAATATGAATGTTGGCTGTCATAAGATTAAAAATAATAGGTACCTGTCTATAAGATTCCATCAAATTTCTTGAGCCTTTATGCCTTGGAGGTAAGCGGTTTGCGCATATTCCAACCAAGCAAAAATACACAAATTTGCGATCCGCACACCCACGTGACTATTTCAAGTTGTTTTACGATAACTATATTTAATTGAATCTCTAATCAATATATTATTTTTAATATAAGTAGTTTGAGAGCGGGTGTGTTGTTGGGAAAGCAGTTAATGTGATAACGACCCGAATAAAAGATTTAAGAAATTTATCCAGGTCGCAATACCTGCTCGAACACCCCCCTTCACCGACAGTCAGCAATAGAAACAGTGAAACTCATGAAAATTTAATCTCAGGGTCATACCCAAATCATGAACTTGTATAAAAACAACTAATATCAAATAAATAAAATCATAGAAATAAAAAACGAATATGAAAGATTTGTTGTACTAGGTATATTGGGGAAATCAGAGAGAAAACGCACTTTGAGATAATTACAATTTATTTGTTGTACTAGGTATATTGGGGAAATCAGAGAGAAAACGCACTTTGAGATAATTACAATTTATTTGTTGTACTAGGTATATTGGGGAAATCAGAGAGAAAACGCACTTTGAGATAATTACAATTTATTTGTTGTACTAGGTATATTGGGGAAATCAGAGAGAAAACGCACTTTGAGATAATTACAATTTATTTGAAAATAAATAATTACAAATAATGATGACTCTATTATTATAAAAATATACTTATAATGATGACTCTATTATTATAAAAATATATATGAAGAAAACATTTAAATTAAAAAAAAAAAACTAAAATTGGATATGAAAATGAAAATTTAAATATTTAACGCGACAATAATGTAAAAATACAATGTGAATATGAAAAGTTTCAATATTAAATGATCGTTAAGAATCAAACTACAAATTTTACATAAATCATCATCTCGATCATACTCTAAGAACCATTTCATACAGCACCATTAATATCATGACTCTAAAATATTTAACGTTCAAACAAAATGGAAAATCATACGAAACATTCATTAAAACAAAAACTAAATTCTCTTCCAACTATGAAGTAAATCTTATAATATCAACATCGACTCGCAGCGGAATGAAAATCTTCGTCGTTGTCAAATATCTTCTAGATGATTCCGGGTGTAGAAAATAAATTTTATCCTCAGATTCTAATTGTGAGTTGGACATCTAAATTTTTGTATGTAAACGAAATCCAGTTGAAGAAATTTAAATTAAGCGTCCTTGTTTAAACTTCATAGAAAATAATAAATTGCAATCAATGATCCAAATCGTCTTTAATATCACATGTTGAAAATTTTATATCAGGTAGGAATAATTGTTGTGTTAAAATACATCATAAAATTGATCCGGTTTCTAAATCTTTCAATGGCAGAATAATATCCTTTATATTACATTATTTTATGGCGAGCAAACGAAGAATCAAATATTCAAAAAAAAATGAAAGAATTATAATAATAATAATAATGAACACTTCCTTGCACCCTGCGCAAGTGGCAAGTTTATTGCCGTATGGCAATTTCTTCCAACTAGCCAGTGTTTCCAGCCCAGAGAACCAATATTTGCGTGAGAAATGAATTTAAATAAATTTCTCCACTGCTGGGAATCGAACCCAGGACGCCCACACAGAAACCGAACGGCTTACCAACTGTGCCACAGCGGTCGCCACTATATTATATTGTCGGAATTATATTGTCAAAGTAAGTGGTAACATATAAGGGACGGAATTTGGGATTACTGACATATTATCAGCATCTAGATTGAGAAAAAAATATATAGAATTATTGGTTTGAAATATGATCGCTCATTAAATTATTACGTTATACGAACACACAAATGCAAACTTATTCCAAATTTTGAATAAAATTATGAAATGTCCCACTCCATAGTTTCCCTCGTGACTAGGGTTGCCAGATGATAATTTGATAAAGGAGGGTCTAAAGGGAATGAGTCTAAAAAGGACATTCAGAAATCCAACGATTTTTTGTATTATTTTACTTTTCTTTTATCATATTTAGCTGAGCTTCCAATTTTGGAAAGAAGTTCTTGGTTTTTTAACAAATAATTATAAAAATCTTCACATGTCATGTTTTTGAAATTGTATTGAGCCGCCCTGCCCCCTGCCCCCTTTTTCGCCTCCCGCCAGTCCCGCCCGATGTTTTGCAAAAAGGAGGACTTACAGTAGGTAAGGGAGGACAAAACATGGAAAAGAAGGACATGTCCTCCTTTTGGATACCATCTGGCAACCCTACTCGTGACGGGCTTTGCGGCTGCACCAAATGAAAAAGAACGAATTTTCACATAACCAATTGACCAGCTAAGCAACAAATTGCCACACGTCAAAAATCAACAAAGTGTGCTCGCGCAAAAATTAAAAATTCCCAAATGATTAATTTTTCCCTATAAACGAATTTAATAACATCACATACTCGCAAACCCAACAAAAAAAAATTAGAAGAAAATTTTTTTTCAAGAAAAACTGAAAATTGAAAATTCTGAAACTGCCCAAGAGATCATAAATCAATCCGAAGGATATGGAAAAGGAATTATTCGCACAATAAAGTACCATTCTGAAACAGTTACATAATAGAAATGTTATAACACAATGATAAATTAATCAACTATTAATAATAACCTGAAACATACAAAATCATGTTAACAGTTTATTAATGCAAACCTATAAAAGTAATAATGTATTTTGAAAACCGAAATTATTATTCCCATCAAAACATAACTCTCTAAAATATACCCCCAACTCCCAAAAATAAACTTCTCAAAAAAAATTAAACATTAAAATACAGAAGTACAATAGAGTTTTATTTGTATTTTAAAAGAAAACTCTTAACAAAAACAAAAAATGATCTTAATTAACAAAATAAGAGAAAACCCCTTCGATGACAAAATAAATTTAAAAATGACTCATTTAAAGTTATTACATAATTTTTCTATTTAATCATCTTTATAAAGTATCGCTTTACAACAAGTGAGACTTAAGTTTCAAATCCCCCAAAAACTATTCAAGGCTCCTAAGGAGACTACAATTTAATTTAAAAATAAAAAAACTTTACCCATGCCAAATTTTTATTTATTAGTCAAAAATTTGCCCAAAAATACTCTCATGTAATCGCTCATTTTCATTATAAGCTAAAACGACCGTTGAAAAAAAAGGCTATAGCGTAAAGAATAATCTCAGACAAAGAAGTATCTTCAAGCGAGATAAAAAAATGATCTCTCGGATCATCAGATGCCCCTAGGCGAGATACAAAATGCAAAGTCCAATTATAAGCCGGACTATGCAGGAGCTCTTACGTGGAATGGAAAGTCTTAATACCGAAGATTATATAAAACTCCCAAAAAAAAAACATAACACAAAAAGTGGTTAAAATTCATTTCATTCTACTCATAACATCAAACATAAAATGACCTAACATCCCCAAAACTACAAAAAAAAACATCAAAATATAAAATAAATTCATGACAACAGTGTCAATTGTATCACATCTATGAGACTCCATAGAATGAAAATAATCCACTAATACCTATGAAAAATTCCAAATTAAAATAATAAAAAAACCAAAATAAAACAATAACTCAAATAATGAACGGAAGCAATCCTGATTGATAATGATTTGACCCAAAATGAACTGATATAAACTCATTAAACTTTCATAATCAATCAATTAATCAAATCATAATCATCAATACAAGGCCAAACAACATAACCTTCATACCTTATATATTAAGAAAATAAATGAAGAAATAAATAAATAACTGGTGGTGACATCACACACAAGACCCCTCTATAATTAAGACTATTTAAACTATTTTACTTCTAAAACCCTTCATATTATGTATTTTTAAAATCACAATTAAGAGTAAATAAAATTAATTATCATAAAAACGTATAGTAAATCCTTCCCATGTTTCTGCCATTCGATCTCCATTATTAGATCTTTAAATTGTTTTGTTCAAGAACTGCACAATGTTGTAATCCTTCACAATATAATTTCAAATTGTATACTGTAATTTAATCTATTATTATCAGATTCTTAAAATTGATTTGTACAAAAATTATATAATATCACAGAAATTTATAACAAATCCTTAATTTGTTTCTGCCATTCGATCTCCATTAACAGATCTTTAAATTGTTTTGTTCCAAGACACTGGCCGATATTTCAATGGACAATAAAAAATGGAGTTAATTGTCAATCAACTGATCGTCGATTAGATTCGTAATTGCCAATTTAGAAAATTGGTTATTTCAATACACAATTAAGAAAAAATCAACTAATCGTCGATCAATGTTTTTAACACGTGTAATACCGTTTTTTGTAATTCATGTATAAAATAAAATGTAAATCAAACTATACAGTTAATTGGTCACTGATACAGAATTCGTACTATCTCAATTTGTAAAATTTCCACTATCCCCATTTTTAATTCAATAAAATTAGATGCTATATAGAATGTTTCTTTTCATTTATCTTTAGGACCCTGAAAAATTTGTAGGTTTGTGCAGCTTTGGTTTCAGTGAAACACGCTGAAAAGGTGTTTTGAAATCTTAACTGTTATAATAAAATAACATATTGTTTTGAAACAACAATTTATTTATTTAATACAATATAGATAATAAAAAAAACAAAACCATATAACACAAAACGTACAAAGGTTATGTTCACAATTGACAGTTCTATGCTAACAAAAAACACAATTAACTCGCTTGATTGCCGAAAAATGGCCAATCAATTTTTGACAGTTCGTAATTGACGATCAACGTTGATTTTGTAATGAAATAACGCCAAACTCCGATTAACCATAGACATGCCGAAAACCATAGAGAAAATCGACAATCAAGCATTTAATTGTACTTTGAAATATTGGCCATACATATATTATATTATGGTCACTCAACCATAACACCATATAGCTAACGATAACAATATAGTGAGCGTTTTACACTATCATCTAAAAACAAAATAATTCTGACGACAGATATCAAATAACATTCACAAATCAAAATTAATCTTATATATATTGTGAATTAATGGAAATATCTGATGTCAATAAATGTATTATAAAATTTTTGATGGGTTGATGGCAGAGCGGTTAGCGCATTTGGCTAGCAATCCAGTGGTCGCGAGTTCGAATCCTGCATCGACCGATTTCATTCACCTATAGCACAAGCATTTATGCTTATTTTAGGGAACGTAGGAAAAGGTATATGTACTTGTTTAACAAGGACATATTCATTTTTTTTATTAAAAAAAAAATTGTACTTAAAATATTTTTTTATAAAATTTAACCCCCTGTCTTTACTATAAAATATAAAGACTTGCATCTTAAAACAATCTTGTATGTCATGTCGATGCCAAAACTAACACATCAAAACAAAACGAACATACAAATAATAAAAACAATATATAAAATGTTTAACACAAATTATATATAACAAAACACTTTATCCACACTCTGACAATATCATACTTCATAAAACCCATTAATATCATTCACCCAATCAATTAACATCATTTAATAAAAGATTCTTAAAAATGATAATACAAAAAAAACTATTTCTTTCAGACTAATCCCAAAATTTGGATATATAGAACATCATCATTAAAAACATTACACATTATGTACTTCAGTAAAATATGTTTTAATAAATATTTTTATAATAACATATTATACGTTATTATAAAAATATTTGCCCGGAATGGTTTCTGGATTAAAACATTTTTCTTCTTCATCGGGTAATAGGTCATTTTACCTATGAAGGTGGACTATCCTGGGAGAAGGTTCAATTTTCCTTCCATCTCTTCGCAGGTTTCTGGATTTTATCTTCTTCTTTGTTATATTTTCTTAACTTGCTGAAGGGACAGGAGGTACTGAAGGGACGTGAGGTACTGAAGGGACGGGAGGTACTGAAGGGACGTGAGGTACTGAAGGGACGGGAGGTACTGAAGGGATGGGAGGTACTGAAGGGACGTGAGGTACTGAAGGGACGGGAGGTACTGAAGGGACGGGAGGTACTGAAGGGACGTGAGGTACTGAAGGGACGGGAGGTACTGAAGGGATGGGAGGTACTGAAGGGACGGGAGGTACTGAAGGGACGGGAGGTACTGAAGGGACGGGAGGTACTGAAGGGACGGGAGGTACTGAAGGAACGGGAGGTAATGAAGGTAAGGGACGGGAGGTACTGAAGGGTCTGAAGTGATGGGTGGTAATGAAGGACCATATTTAATTATACAAGCAATACGAAGTTTGCCGTGGGTTCACTATCTATATCAAATTATAAATTTCATAGGTATTGCAGGGAATTAACGCAAATAACACGCAATAATGAAATATTTGTAAGCATACACTTGCAGGTGCCGTAATATAACAAAATTTTAAAAAATATAGGTGTACGCAATGGCTTTGACAAAATAACCTCATTAAGATTCATAATTTAATAGTATTAATTCCAAATATTCTTTTTAATGAATTACGGTCGAATTTTGACCACTGGGCGATCACTAGTATTTATAAATATACAATAATTACTTATTGTTTAATTTCTATTATGGTAACATTATTAAACATTGAGCTAAAAATATAATAAATGAATGAATATCTTAATTACAAATCACTATTGATAACATTCAATACTTTGTTAGTTCGATGAATACCTGAATTGGTTTGATGTGCAGTGGTCATAGGTTGGTGCGAAGCGTTAAAAAAACGATGCGTGGCATAAAACAAATGGCGTGCTGGCCCAAAGAAATGCGCGTAGCGCATAAATAAAGGCGCTCTAAAAAAATGGCGCACATCGCCAAACCGGGGTTGGGCCGCGAAGTGTCGAGAATACTCCCTTCCAATTCTACTACTTTTCAAATTTTACTATTCCTATTCCTTCAAGTTCATTAACAAATTTATTTTTATTTAAACTTTTTGTATATATGTCGGCTAACTGTTGGTCGGTGTATACATAATCCTAATATTTTCTTTATTTAGGTAATTCATTCTTAGAAAAATGATATTATTTTACATCAATATGTTTACCTACTTCTTTTAGTTTCATAATTTTTATCTAAGAAAATGGTTATCTTCATAAATTACTGGTGTGATATTATAACAATTTAATATTTCAGCTCACAAAAACTTTAATTCCTTAAAACATTCACTTAATTCTACATATTCAGCTTCACAACTAGATAGAGCTACATTGTTTTGATTTTCAGACTTCCAAAATAGATTATTATCAAATAATTTTACCATAAATCCACTGATACTTTTTCTGTCATTTATATCATTACCAAAATCTGAATCTATATATGCTTCAATAATTTCTGAATAATTACCCTTTTTATACATTAATACATGATTAACAGTTCCTTTTAAACAACCAATGTAAATAAGTAAAACAATTTTGAAACCTTGAAAAGAAGTTAATATTATATGACAAATCTGGTCTAGTAGGTACCTAACATTATATATTCATAAGACTGCCCTTGGGGTAAGTGTTTGTTTTTTTTTTTTTTTTTCTTTTTTGGCGAGATGACTCCTAACAAATGGGTCTTACGGCCAGTTTCAAGTTAAAATCTTCTCTTTGTTTAAAAAAACAATAAAATGAAAAAAATAAGTATTACAAATATAGATATATTAAATCAAATCTTGATGTCGTTTCTTTTGACAAATTTTGATATTAAATTAAAAATGATATTTTTATTACTGCTATGCAGCAAGGTCAGAATGTTCACTGGCAGTGGGATCTTATATTTTGATAGAGATTGGTAAAGTGATGGGGATTGGGAGTTGAGAGGACAAGAAAAAGTGTTTGTTTGTTGCTGGCAAATGTCAAATAGTGTCATTGTGAATACTAATCGTCCAGTTCATGAATTAGACATTTATTTATTTATTTAAGGGACAAATACATTTTTAATAAGTATACAACAAAAAAAATACATTATGAAAAAACAAAAAGTAGACAAATTATGTACATTTGCCAGTCAGATTTTAAACATTTTAATTTCAATAGTGTGGTTTATACAAAATAATAAAATATAGTTTATAGAATTTGTTATAATGTGCCACAAAGTTAATAATTCAATATTTGAGAATATTAATTTAAACTGTTTATTATGATTTTATTTCAAATTATAAAAAAAATCTCCCGTGTTATTCCATTGACTGCGACATTTCCAAACCAGCCATTGTAATGTGTGTGTATCAAAACCGGCAGTGTCCAACTTTTTGCGAAACAAAACCGGAAGTGTCCAAAGGTTTGTAACAAAAACGGCAGTGTTCATTAATTAAAATCGTTTTTTAGAAAAACTTCATTATTTGGAGGTATGTAAGGTTTAAAATATTAATCTTAAACCTATTTTACTCAATAATATACAATTTTTCCCACAAATTATTGAATAAAGAACGAATGAAAAGTTTTTTTGTGATTGCCAATAATTGAAGAAAGTGGACACTGCCATCTTTGTTTCTATATGCCTCACTTAAATCATTTAATTTCCTGTTCCAACATTTAGATGATTGCTTGAGTCCTTATAACACAGTGATTTAACCAACTTACAGACCTTGTTATCGCAATTCACTACAATTCTCATATAAATATCTTCCTCCAAGTCTCCGGTTAAAAATGCTGATTTAACATCCAAGTATTTTTTTTTTGTTTAATGGCAATTCACCCTACAGAGAGTGCTTTTTGCCTTGGTGGAAATATCATAAATTGGTTACATACATACATACATACCATCACGCCGTTTCCCTATTTGGGGTAGGCAGAGAGAACCGAACGCCAGACTCTTCTATCTTGACATACCTGTTTTGCCTCATTTACATTCATACATCGCGTCATACATGCTCTCCTATTGTTCTGACTTCGTATGTTCCCCTCTTTCAAAATCTCATTTATATGATCATGCCAGCTCTTTCTAGGTCGACCCTTACATCTCATTCCACTCTTTTCAGCCTTGTATACTTTCTTTGTCAATTGTTCATCGTTCATTCTCTCTACATGTCCGAACCATCGCAAAGCATTTATCTTCATTCTACTCAAAATATCTCTTTCAATCTTACATTCTCTTCTGATATCTTGATTCCTTATCCTATCATAAATTGGTTGAATTTGTTAAAATTAAATTAATTAGAGTTGGATGTTATTTGACTTTAAGAAGCTAAGCAATATGTTTGTTAATTTAAAATTTTGAATCGACATTATATATGACATATTGATTGGGGATGTGCAAGTAATTTTTACCAGATTAAAATAAAATAAATTGTTAGAAGATATACCTACGGTTGAAGCAATTAAAAAATAAATGGTCAAGAGTCTCCTCCTCCTGACCACATTCACAATGTGGACTGTTAATAACATTAATAAAATTAATCCAAGTATTTAATCACAAGTATTTAAGTTTTACTCTAAAGCTACTGCAAACATTATTTTTATTGTCATCATTCTTGCAACGGGAGAAAATAAATCCGTTATGTGGTGTACTGGCTTTTGGGGTACTTTAAGATACTCCTTTTACCAGTAAATAATACACGCGTATTAATAATCTTTATTTACAGTATGTACAATTTAGAGATTGAACCTGAACACAGTGAGATATGAACACTATCTAGAAAGCAGACCCCAAGTACCTCTAATACTTCCATTATATACTTTCACGATCCGACCCGGAAACGCCCGAATACAAACATCGGTCGTACACGACAAACCCATTGCGGCAAAACAGGAGTATTGCCCAAACCTGATATATTACACGTTACATCTTCTTACATTAATCCTCTTGCTACTAATCTTGCTTTCTTTAATATCTTACCATCAAATTATTTTTCAGTAAAATATCCACTTGCCGTCTATAATTTTCTGATCACTCAGTTTATTGACTATTCTCCATGTATTGTTTCTATTTAGTGAGTCTAATTCTTCTTCCACAGCATCCTTCCAACCATTATCAATAGCTTCCTTAAGGGGGGTACTGCTGCCAACGTACCTATTTTTCAATTTGATATACCATCATTATTTCTTATCAAATCGTTTTGAAAAAAAATAATTTAGATAGTTTGGGTATTCATAAATAAAAATGTATCTTTACTTTTTGATAATGTTCTGTATAAATTATTGTAGAAAAATAATGGCATACCCCGATTTTCAACGTTTATCTTATATTTTTAATAAAATATAAGGCGTAGTACAACATATTTTTTTTTTTAATTAAAGAAGACAAAAATATCTAGAAAAATACGATGTGACGTTGCATTAATGCTTCAGGTTTAGTAAATAAACCTAAAAAACATTTATTTTCCATTCAGCGCCATTGCGAAATATAAGTTTTTTTGGTTTATTAACTTAACTTGATGCATTAATGCAACGTTACATCGTATTTTTCCAGATATTTTGATCTTCTTTAATTTATAAAAAAAATATAATTCTCTATACCTTATAGTTTTTTAGAAATTTAAGATAAATGTCAAAAATTGGGGTATGCTTATTATTTTCCTACAAGAATATATACAGAACATAATTAAAAAATTAAGGTATATTTTTATTTATTAATATCCAAACTAACTAGGTTATTTTTTCAAAATGATTCGTTTAGTAGTAATGACGCAAATTCAAATTGAAAAAAATAGGTACGTTGGCAGCAGTCCCCCCCTTAAGGGTCTTTGGTGTACTCACAAATGCCATAAATAAGAAAGGATCTTCGTCTTGTATATTACAAACATAGTCTTGTATATTACAAACATAGTCTTGTATATTACAAACATAGTCTTGTAATTTCGTAGGAAATCTTTTGTTCCTTTTACTTCTTCTTAAGAGGAGTACTGTTCCTAAGATTTTAGTATAGGGGGCGTGTCTATAAAGAAGTAAGGGCGTGGCCTATGTCAAAGGTGTGTGAGTAGCGTCCCACATATACTACGTACCTATAAGTGCACGCAATATACAGAAACTGCCAGTGCCGTCCGCTTAAATATTTTAACTAGACTGTGGAGGTAGGTACAGCAGGTATTCCAACTGACGATTTGTCGATATGTTTGTATAATTGATAAATATGTAAAAATAGTTGCATGTTACACATGAGATTAAACTGTCGATTGCAATTATACAATATTTTCAATAATGTATTTGTATAATTTTTATATTTTTCTATTACCTAAACAATAGCATGTATAATTGAAAAATATGAATAACTAGTTGCATGTAATACATGATATACAAATGTCGATGGCAATAGTATGTATAATTGAAAAATATGTATGACTAACACATGAGATCCAACTGTCGATGGCCATAGTATGTATCATTAAAAATATGAAAAACTAGTTGCATGTAACACATAATATACAAATGTCGATGGCAATAGTATGTATCATTGAACAATATGTAAAATTAGTTGCATGTAACACATGACATCCAACTGTCGATGGCAATAGTATGTATCAGTGAAAAATATATGAAACTTGTTGCATGTAACACATGATATCCAACTGTCGATAGCAATAGTATGTATCATTGTAAAATATGTAAAAATTGTTGCATGTCACACATGATATCCAACTGTCGATGGCAATAGTATGTGTAATTGAAAAATATGTAAAAATATGTAGTTGCATGTAACACATGAGATCCAATTTTTGATGGCAATAGTATGCATAATTGAAAAATGTCGATGGCAATAGTATGTATCATTGAACAATATGTAAAACTGGTTGCTTGTAACACATGACATCCAACTGTCGATGGCAATAGTATGTATTATTGGAAAGATTTTAAACTAGTAGCATGTAACACATGATATCCAACTGTCGAAGGCAATAGTATGTATCAATGAAAAATATGTAAAAATTGTTGCATGTCACACATGATATCCAACTGTCGATGGCAATAGTATGTGTAATTAAAAAATATGTATAACTAGTTGCATATAACACATGAGATCCACCTGTCGATGGCAATAGTATGTATAATTGAAAAATATGTATAACTAGTTGCATGTAACACATGAGATCCAATTTTTGATGGCAATAGTATGCATAATTGAAAAATTTCGATGGCAATAGTATGTATCATTGAACAATATGTAAAACTAATGCATGTAACACATGACATCCAACTGTCGATGGCAATAGTATGTATCATTGAAAAGATGTAAAACTAGTTGCATGTAACACATGATATCCAACTGTCGATGGCAATAGTATGTGTAATTGAAAAATATGTAAAACTAGTTGCATATAACACATGAGATCCACCTGTCGATGGCATTAGTATGTATAATTGAAAGATATGTATAACTAGTTACATGTAACACATGAGATCCAATTGTTGATGGCAATAGTATTCATAATTGAAAAATATGTATAACTAGTTGCATGTAACACATGAGATCCAGCTGCATATGGCAATAGTATGCATAATTGAAAAATATTTATAACTAGTTGCATGTAACACATGAGATCCAAATGTTGATGGCAATTATATGTGTAATTGAAAAATATGTATAAATAGTTGCATGTAACACATGATATCCAACTGTCGATGGAAATAGTATATATCATTGAAAAATATATGAATCTAGTTGCATGTAACACATGATATCCAACTGTCGATAGCAATAGTATGTATCATTGTAAAATATGTAAAACTAATTGCATGTAACACATGATATCCAACTTTTGATGGCAATAGTATGTATCATTGAAAAATATGTAAAACTAGTTGCATGTAACACATGATATCCAAATGTTGATGGCAATTGTATGTGTAATTCAAAAATATGTAAAACTAGTTATATGTAACACATGAGATCCAACTGTCGATGGTAATAGTATGAATCATTGAAAAATATGTAAAAATAATTGCATGTAACAATTTAATTGACATTAAAATGAAATACCGTGGCTTCATAATTAAAAACAAATGTGTGATATAATTTGAAGGCACATAACATTTGTTGCCATCGACAGTTGTGTGTCATGTGTTAGATGCAACTAGTTATAAATATTTTTCAATTATACATACTATCGCCATTAACAATTGGGTCTCATGTGCTACATGCAACTAGATATACATATTTTTCAATTAAACATTTTATTGCCATTGAAATTTGGATCTAGTTATACCTACATATTTTTCAATTATACATACTATTGCCATCGACAGTTCGATATCATGTGTTACATGCAACTAGTTTCACATATTTTTCAATGATACATACAATTGCCATCGACAGTTGGATGTCATGTATTACATGCAACTAGTTTGACATATTGTTCAATGATACTTTTGAAACTTTTGTCAAAGCAGATAGGTGTTTAAGAATTGTAAAATCTTGGTTGAATGAAAGTCTATTATCTCTTAATTGTGATAAAACGATGTATATAACATATTCAAATACACAAAGATCAGCGCCTGATGGTAGTGATTCACATACTTTGCGATTCCATAATGTTGGTTGTGATAGCACATGCTCAGAGGTAAAAGCGGTCAACTCCACGAAATACTTAGGCATTACTATTGACTCTTATTTAAGGTGGGACAAGCATATAGATTATATACGTAAAAGAATTCGATACTTGGTGTACGTTTTCAAAAGATTGGTTGGTATTGTCAAAACAGATTTAGTCAAAATGACATACTACTGCTTAGTGCAATCGATTTTAACATATGGTATGATGGCTTGGGGTGGAGCATTAGATAATCATATTGCACCTTTGGAAGTTATCCAAAAAATGTTAGTAAAAAAAATCTACCAGAAACCAATTAGATTCTCAACTTCGCAGCTTTTTGAAGATAGCAAACTCTTAGATCTGAGGAAACTCTACATACTCCAATGTCTTAAATTTATCCATAAGAGGCCTCATTTATTCAATCTAAACACACAGAACAGAGTCAGCCAGCGATTAAATAATATGTACAAGGTCCCTAATTATAAAAGGAGAAGGACACAAAGACACGCTGTATTTGTTGCACCTAGAACATTTAATAAATTATCCAACTCTTTAAAGACAATTAAGAATCATAAAACTTTTATCAGACATATAAAATCTTGGCTACTCACAGACCAATGTAATGTGCAAGAGTATTTGTTGTGATTTTGATTTTTATTACTCGATTTTTTATTTTTGTTTGTTAATTAATTCATTTATCTTTCAAATTAAATTGTGATTGTTGACTGCTTGTATTCTCTGAGTTGATAAATGAATCATACTTTTTGGTTCTTGTCTCCTGACCCTGCTTCTATTATTTTTCTTTTATTTTTATATAAGTATTTTTTTTCTACTACAGATTTTACTTGTTGGTGTTACAACTCTATTAAAAATTTATTCTGAATTTATTAATATTAATCTACTCCTCCTTATTATAATTTGTATTTATTTGTTTCTTACTTGTTGGGTTTTCAATTTGGTGCACTTATGTCTCTCTTTTTCTCAATATTCTGCTCTTGTGTAAAAGTTCAATGATTTTTTTAAATTATTATTATTATTTTTTTTTTTTTAATCACTATTGGAAATTCTCAATTTTAACTAGAAAGTGTAGATTGACTGCGACATGCATATCCTTGTACTTGCCAAGTATTGTTACTATCGACTGCGGGTATAATATTTGGTAGCACCGCTGTCAGTCTGCTGATTCATGTAAACTTATTGATGTTTCGTATATAAATATGTGTATATGTATATTTTTCATATATAATTTGTATACTTTATATTTTTTCACTTGTTTCCTGCCTAAGCAATTTGCTATATTTTATTTTTATAAATAACTAATGTTACTAACGAAATAATTTTGAATATTTTTAATTGGTATACCCACAGACAGGCTATGCCTTGTGGGATTTTTGTGTGTACGGTTGATTTATTATTATAATTGATATTATGTTTATGTATATTGTATGTTAACCGTGTACCAAATCTTAAATAAATAAATAAATAAATACATACAATTGCCATCGACAGTTGGATATCATGAGTTACATGCAACTAGTTTTACATATTTTTCATTTTCACATACTATTGCCATCAACAGTTTGATATCATGTGCTACATGCAACTAGTTTCACATATTTTTCAATGATACATACAATTGCCATCGACAGTTGGATCTCATGTGTTACATGGAACTAATTTATACAAATTTTTCAATGATACATACTATTGCCATCGACAGTTGGATATCATGTGTTACATGCAACTTGTTTTACATATTTTTCAATTACACATACTATTGCCTACAACAGTTGGATATCATGTGTTACATGCAATTATTTTTACATATTTTTCAATGATTCATACTATTACCATCGACAGTTGGATCTCATGTGTTACATGTAACTAGTTTTACATATTTTTCAATTACACATACAGTTGCCATCAACATTTGGATATCATGTGTTACATGCAACTAGTTTTACATATTTTTCAATAATACATACTATTGCCATCAAAAGTTGGATATCATGTGTTACATGCAACTAGTTTTACATATTTTTCAATAATACATACTATTGCCATCAAAAGTTGGATATCATGTGTTACATGCAACTAGTTTTACATATTTTTCAATAATACATACTATTGCCATCAAAAGTTGGATATCATGTGTTACATGCAATTAGTTTTACATATTTTTCAATGATATATACTATTGCCATCGACAGTTGGATATCATGTGTTACATGTAACTATTTATACATATTTTTCAATTACACATACAATTGCCATCAACATTTGGATATCATGTGTTACATGCAACTTGTTTTACATATTTTTCAATGATACATACTATTGCCATCGACAGTTGGATATCATGTGTTACATGCAACTAGTTATACATATTTTTCAATTACACATACTATTGCCTACAACAGTTGGATATCATGTGTTACATGCAACTATTTTTACATATTTTTCAATGATTCATACTATTGCCATCGACAGTTAGATCTCATGTGTTACATGCAACTAGTTTTACATATATTTCAATTACACATCGTCTGCTGACAGGAAAAAGTCACTAACTGCCTATTTTGGCAAAATTGAGTTAACTATGCTATCATATTCACCAAAACACACTTTACATCTGGAAAAAAAATTTCTTCATATCAGGTCCTGTTGCGGAGATTTTTCGGAAAAATATTCATTATCTGCATTTTTTTTCAATTATGCCGTCTGGAAAAAGTCATTAACGTTGTAAGTCTTTTTTTACATATTTTTGTATTTAACTACTAACATTCGAAAATTTTAACACATTAACTAAAAAAATTAATTTTCGATAAATACATAGCATCACATCCTAACTGGGTAGGCAGAGAGAAAAGAATGCCATTGTTTTCTATCCCGGATTGCATTAATCGCCTTATTTATGTTGATACATCATCTCAACATTTTAGTCTGTTATTCTCATACATCATCCCATGCATGTCCCTAACGGGGTAGGCAGAGAGAACCAAACACTATATTTTTATATCCTGGAACACATACATCGCCTCATCAATATTATACATCATTATTACATGTTCATCTTTTTTTATAGTTTCTTAGATTCCTTTCTTTCAGAATTTCGTTCGTATGGTCGAACCAGCATAAATAATATTAATATTGTAGTGATTTACCTACCAGAAAAACTGCATTCCTGGTACAATATCTCTTAGGTATCAGTAAATACAGGAGAGAGAGAAGGTGTTTGCCTGACACTGTTCATTTACAGCACAAGTTTATGCTTAAATTTGGGTATTATGAGGATGCATAAATGTACCTACTTGTTAAACGAACATATTCCTTCTTTAAAAAAAAAACTATATTTTTACATGTATTGTTGTTGTTGACGGTATTTTAGGTTTAGAATTCATAATATGATTTAGAACAAACCCAGGTTTAATATTGGTTAATTCATAAAAAAAATATATAAGACAGAAAATAGAAGTTGATCTGAATATCTTCTGAAAATGTGAGTAAATACCTAAATTTCTATTAATTTTAAAGTCAAGAAAAAATTTAGAGGTCCTGGGCACAATAGGTTTGTACCTTTCATTTGAAACATCTGAAATATTCATGATAGGTAGGTACTAATAAAATTAGAATATTAGAAGAATACAAAAAGTTTGGAAGAAATTGCAAAATGGCAATAAACTCGCCACTTGTGCAGGTTGCAAAGAAGTGATCAAAATGTGAAATTTTTTATGAAAGCATTATAATGAGTTTTGCCACATAGAAATATTACATACAATCTCACACAGTATGGCAGATGAGCCGTCAGGAAAATCTCATTATATGCAATTTTGTGTTTTTTTTATTCCCTATGAGTTTTTGTCAAATTTGAACATCAAATATAGTTAGATTAGGCTAATTTTTATATATGTTAAAATATTCATGACAATCTATAAACAATTAAAGAAGTTATGAGAGTTAATATTTCCAAAAAACTTTGACAGCCATTATCTCGAAAACATGTTTGTTGCAGTAAGTGACTTTTTCCTGTCAGCAGACGACATACTATAGCAATCGGCAGTCGGATATCATGTGTTACATGCAACTAGTTTTACATATTTTTCTATTATACACACTATTGCCATCGACAGTTGGATCTCATGTGTTACATGCAACTAGTTTTACATATTTTTCAATTACACATACTATTGCCTACAACAGTTGGATATCATGTGTTACATGCAATTATTTTTACATATTTTTCAATTATTCATACTATTACCATCGACAGTTGGATCTCATGTGTTACATGTACCTAGTTTTACATATTTTTCAATTACACATACAATTGCCATCAACATTTGGATATCATTTGTTACATTCAACTAGTTTTACATATTTTTCAATGATACATACTATTGCCATAAAAAGTTGGATACCATGTGTTACATGCAACTATTTTTACATATTTTTCAATTATTCATACTATTACCATCGACAGTTGGATCTCATGTGTTACATGTACCTAGTTTTACATATTTTTCAATTACACATACAATTGCCATCAACATTTGGATATCATTTGTTACATTCAACTAGTTTTACATATTTTTCAATGATACATACTATTGCCATAAAAAGTTGGATACCATGTGTTACATGCAACTATTTTTACATATTTTTCAATTATTCATACTATTACCATCGACAGTTGGATCTCATGTGTTACATGTACCTAGTTTTACATATTTTTCAATTACACATACAATTGCCATCAACATTTGGATATCATTTGTTACATTCAACTAGTTTTACATATTTTTCAATGATACATACTATTGCCATAAAAAGTTGGATACCATGTGTTACATGCAACTAGTTTTACATATTTTTCAATTACACATACTATTGCCTACAACAGTTGGATATCATGTGTTACATGCAATTATTTTTACATATTTTTCAATTATTCATACTATTACCATCGACAGTTGGATCTCATGTGTTACATGCAATTATTTTTACATATTTTTCAATTATTCATACTATTACCATCGACAGTTGGATCTCATGTGTTACATGTACCTAGTTTTACATATTTTTCAATTACACATACAATTGCCATCAACATTTGGATATCATTTGTTACATTCAACTAGTTTTACATATTTTTCAATGATACATACTATTGCCATAAAAAGTTTTCAATTATTCATACTATTACCATCGACAGTTGGATCTCATGTGTTACATGCAACTATTTTTACATATTTTTCAATTATTCATACTATTACCATCGACAGTTGGATCTCATGTGTTACATGTACCTAGTTTTACATATTTTTCAATTACACATACAATTGCCATCAACATTTGGATATCATTTGTTACATTCAACTAGTTTTACATATTTTTCAATGATACATACTATTGCCATAAAAAGTTGGATACCATGTGTTACATGCAACTATTTTTACATATTTTTCAATTATTCATACTATTACCATCGACAGTTGGATCTCATGTGTTACATGTACCTAGTTTTACATATTTTTCAATTACACATACAATTGCCATCAACATTTGGATATCATTTGTTACATTCAACTAGTTTTACATATTTTTCAATGATACATACTATTGCCATAAAAAGTTGGATACCATGTGTTACATGCAACTATTTTTACATATTTTTCAATTATTCATACTATTACCATCGACAGTTGGATCTCATGTGTTACATGTACCTAGTTTTACATATTTTTCAATTACACATACAATTGCCATCAACATTTGGATATCATTTGTTACATTCAACTAGTTTTACATATTTTTCAATGATACATACTATTGCCATAAAAAGTTGGATACCATGTGTTACATGCAACTAGTTTTACATATTTTTCAATTACACATACTATTGCCTACAACAGTTGGATATCATGTGTTACATGCAATTATTTTTACATATTTTTCAATTATTCATACTATTACCATCGACAGTTGGATCTCATGTGTTACATGTACCTAGTTTTACATATTTTTCAATTACACATACAATTGCCATCAACATTTGGATATCATTTGTTACATTCAACTAGTTTTACATATTTTTCAATGATACATACTATTGCCATAAAAAGTTGGATACCATGTGTTACATGCAACTAGTTTTACATATTTTTCAATTACACATACTATTGCCTACAACAGTTGGATATCATGTGTTACATGCAATTATTTTTACATATTTTTCAATTATTCATACTATTACCATCGACAGTTGGATCTCATGTGTTACATGTACCTAGTTTTACATATTTTTCAATTACACATACAATTGCCATCAACATTTGGATATCATTTGTTACATTCAACTAGTTTTACATATTTTTCAATGATACATACTATTGCCATAAAAAGTTGGATACCATGTGTTACATGCAACTAGTTTTACATATTTTTCAATTACACATACTATTGCCTACAACAGTTGGATATCATGTGTTACATGCAATTATTTTTACATATTTTTCAATTATTCATACTATTACCATCGACAGTTGGATCTCATGTGTTACATGTACCTAGTTTTACATATTTTTCAATTACACATACAATTGCCATCAACATTTGGATATCATTTGTTACATTCAACTAGTTTTACATATTTTTCAATGATACATACTATTGCCATAAAAAGTTGGATACCATGTGTTACATGCAACTATTTTTACATATTTTTCAATTATTCATACTATTACCATCGACAGTTGGATCTCATGTGTTACATGTACCTAGTTTTACATATTTTTCAATGATACATACTATTGCCATAAAAAGTTGGATACCATGTGTTACATGCAACTAGTTTTACATATTTTTCAATTACACATACTATTGCCTACAACAGTTGGATATCATGTGTTACATGCAATTATTTTTACATATTTTTCAATTATTCATACTATTACCATCGACAGTTGGATCTCATGTGTTACATGCAACTATTTTTACATATTTTTCAATTATTCATACTATTACCATCGACAGTTGGATCTCATGTGTTACATGTACCTAGTTTTACATATTTTTCAATGATACATACTATTGCCATAAAAAGTTGGATACCATGTGTTACATGCAACTAGTTTTACATATTTTTCAATTACACATACTATTGCCTACAACAGTTGGATATCATGTGTTACATGCAATTATTTTTACATATTTTTCAATTATTCATACTATTACCATCGACAGTTGGATCTCATGTGTTACATGTACCTAGTTTTACATATTTTTCAATTACACATACAATTGCCATCAACATTTGGATATCATTTGTTACATTCAACTAGTTTTACATATTTTTCAATGATACATACTATTGCCATAAAAAGTTGGATACCATGTGTTACATGCAACTATTTTTACATATTTTTCAATTATTCATACTATTACCATCGACAGTTGGATCTCATGTGTTACATGTACCTAGTTTTACATATTTTTCAATGATACATACTATTGCCATAAAAAGTTGGATACCATGTGTTACATGCAACTAGTTTTACATATTTTTCAATTACACATACTATTGCCTACAACAGTTGGATATCATGTGTTACATGCAATTATTTTTACATATTTTTCAATTATTCATACTATTACCATCGACAGTTGGATCTCATGTGTTACATGTACCTAGTTTTACATATTTTTCAATTACACATACAATTGCCATCAACATTTGGATATCATTTGTTACATTCAACTAGTTTTACATATTTTTCAATGATACATACTATTGCCATAAAAAGTTGGATACCATGTGTTACATGCAACTATTTTTACATATTTTTCAATTATTCATACTATTACCATCGACAGTTGGATCTCATGTGTTACATGTACCTAGTTTTACATATTTTTCAATGATACATACTATTGCCATAAAAAGTTGGATACCATGTGTTACATGCAACTAGTTTTACATATTTTTCAATTACACATACTATTGCCTACAACAGTTGGATATCATGTGTTACATGCAATTATTTTTACATATTTTTCAATTATTCATACTATTACCATCGACAGTTGGATCTCATGTGTTACATGTACCTAGTTTTACATATTTTTCAATTACACATACAATTGCCATCAACATTTGGATATCATTTGTTACATTCAACTAGTTTTACATATTTTTCAATGATACATACTATTGCCATAAAAAGTTGGATACCATGTGTTACATGCAACTATTTTTACATATTTTTCAATGATTCATACTATTGCCATCGACAGTTGGATCTCATGTGTTACATGCAACAAGTTTTACATATATTTCAATTACACATACTATAGCCATCGGCAGTCGGATATCATGTGTTACATGCAACTTGTTTTACATATTTTTCAATGATACATACTATTGCCATCGACAGTTGGATATCATGTGTTACATGCAACTAGTTATACATATTTTTCAATTACACATACTATTGCCTACAACAGTTGGATATCATGTGTTACATGCAACTATTTTTACATATTTTTCAATGATTCATACTATTGCCATCGACAGTTGGATCTCATGTGTTACATGCAACTAGTTTTACATATATTTCAGTTACACATACTATAGCCATCGGCAGTCGGATATCATGTGTTACATGCAACTAGTTTTACATATTTTTCTATTATACACACTATTGCCATCGACAGTTGGATCTCATGTGTCACATGCAACTAGTTATACTTTGGTTTTTGTTTTTTTTTACATAATACATCTGTATAAAAATGTGATTATACTAAAACAAATAAATATACAAAAAATAAAATTCTACATTAAAATTATATGACTTAGGTATTGTATAATCCGGCGGCGCGCGGCGGTACGCCTCTGGATCTAATAATATTAAAACTTTCATATTTTTTGTCCACTTACGCTTGTAGTAGTATTAGTAGTTGTTAGGTATAACTCGATAAAATAAATAAATATGGGAGCGCAACTTTCGACATATATTACACGTCCGAATTGGCCAACTCTCAGGGCGGGTCTGAATTACAAACGAGCGAATACAGAATGTATTCCTTGTGACGACCGCTAGAATAAGTGTCATATTTGCATGACCGTCATACGGGACTTTAATTTTCTAGTCAGCGCAATTTCCAAAATAAATGTTTTTTGAAAATATTGACTGAACATGAAGCATTCATGCAACGCCAGATCGTATTTTTCTTGATATTTTTGTGTTCTTTAATTTAAAAAAAATTATATTGCTCTAAGCCTTATAGTTTATTAGAAATATAAGATAAATGTCATAAATCGGGGTATGCTAATTATTTTTTAGAGCAATAAATACGGATCATAACTAATGGAAACATCGTATTTTTCTTAATGAGTATCCAAACTATCTAATTTATTTTTTTCAAAATGATTCGATTAGTAGTATTGATGGAATATCAAATGTAAAATAGGTAAGCTGGCGACAGTCAGCCTCTTAACATAACACTATTACTCTCGGTCATATTTTGTTCTTGGTAAGAATTAATCTGATATTCCGAATTTGTGCTTTTTATATTATTTTCAATATCATCTTGTTGACATACATCTTGAATAATGTAATTTTCATCATTATCACTTTGTATCCTCCATTTTATTATAAGTAAGTACCATCACATCATTTTACTTTAAATAGGTATGTCTTGTTTTCAGATTTTATATCTTCATTTAATATAACATATCTTGATATTGTTAACTTTCTTGTCTCAAAATCAAATAACCGATAATTACTTTCACCTTCATATCCAACAAAAATTATTTTTTTTTGCTTTTCTTCGTTAGTTTGGTTCTATGTTGAAATGGAATCATCGCATATGCCGTTGATACAAATATATTTTAGCATGTCCCAAAGAAGGTCGTCTCTCCCATTCCACAATTCAAATGGGGTGATGTTTTCAGTTTTACTATTTGGAGTCCTGTTAAGTAAATAGACTGCAGTATTGACTGCCTCTCTAAAAACTGTGTCTCCGCCAGGAATCGAACCCGGGACCTTTGGATCAGAAGTCAGATACCTTACCAACCAAACCATGAAGGCCGACAAAAATATGGTGATATAAAGTAAAAATATGGCGAATTACCATATAAATCAAAAATTTGGCGAATTACCATATAAATCAAAAATATGGCGAATTACCATATAAAGCAAAAATATGGTGAATTGCCATATAAAGCAAAAATATGGTGAATTGCCATATAAAGCAAAAATATGGTGAATTGCCATATAAAGCAAAAATATGGTGAATTGCCATATAAAGCAAAAAAAAATGCTTATTTTTAAAATTCATTAACGATAGTGGAATTTTTGTTTGAATGTTTATTTTTTATCTGACTCCTTAATGTCGATGCGTATTAGACTATGTTTGCCTGAGAATTATTAGACTATGTAATTGCCTGAGAATTATTAGACTATGTAATTGCCTGAGAATTATTAGACTATGTAATTGCCTGAGAATTATTAGACTATGTAATTGCCTGAGAATTATTAGACTATGTAATTGCCTGAGAATTATTAGACTATGTAATTGCCTGAGAATTATTAGACTATGTAATTGCCTGAGAATTATTAGACTATGTAATTGCCTGAGAATTATTAGACTATGTAATTGCCTGAGAGCGCCTCCATGCGGTGAAGGGGCAAAAGATAATAAAAAAAATGTAATTTCAAAAATATATTATTTATTAAGGTCAACAATAAAGAAAAAATAAAGAAATATACAAAACAGTTTCAATTGTAAAATCATATTTATATAAACATATTATTATACTTATTTATTTCAACATAATAATAGTAAGGAGAGAATGCAAGATAAAGAAGAGTATTATAAATAAAATGAAAGTGAATTCCTTGAGGTGGTTTGGACATATTGAAACAATTAATGATGAACGACTGACCAAAAAAATATACATGGGTGTAAGAGATGGAGTGAATAGCAGGGGCCGCCCCAGAAAGGGATGGCATGACCATGTGAATGATATTTTGAAAGAAGGAAATATATAGAGCTTGAATAATCGACGAGCATGTATGAGACGATGCATGGATGTAAAGGAAGCTAGGAATGTATGCAAAAATAGAGGAGTATGGCGCTCGGTTCTCTCTGCTTACCCCGTAAGGGATATGGCGTGATGGTATGTATGTATGTATGTATTTCAACATAATTTTGTTACAAAACTCATTACTTACATAGGATAGGACATATAAATCTCATGGAATATTGAAATCAAATTTATCAAATATGTTAAAACAGGACGTTTCTAAAAATATATCAAAGTATTTACAACATTTCTCGAGTAATAAATTGTTACATAATTTGAAAATACTTCCATAACTAGGTACCTATTCAGTCAATAGATTTAGCGTTATATACTCTCTTAAGCGTATTGTTTGCAATCTTAATTAATTGTGTTAACAATCTCTTATTGCATGTAAAGATATATTTGTTATTTTCTCTATGGCATTTATTTTGGTTTGTTCAGTATCATTACTGAAGTAAAGTAGTGGCTGAAGTATAGTCGAATGTTTGATAGCACACTATAACATTAGACATTCAGTATCATTACTGAAGTAAAGCAGTGGCTGAAGTAAAGTCGAATGTTTGATAGCACACTATAACATTAGACATTCAGTATCATTGCTGAAGGTTTGTCAGTTGTAATAAATTGCCATAAGCCAATAAACTAACCAGTTGCATAGGGTAATATGAAGTGTTTATTAGTATTAAATTCAAATTTAATTTAGGTTTCAATTTGCTGGCGCATCATATGGAGTACTTTATCATTTTGTTATTATAATTAGTCGAATTACAAGGTACAGTTCTCTTCTTTGAATTATTCCGGTACATTACTACACAATTCATCAATTTGAGAATCCTCCAGTCACTTCAATGGAAGCCCCCGTCATGTAGGAGCTCTTGTCTGATGCCAGGAAAGTGATCACCTCCGCCACTTCTGAAATTTGATTTTTAAATAATTACTAAGTATATGAAAGTATATTGGAGCAAGGGCAGGATCAAAAATTAATAATTCTGAGTTATAAAATAGTAATAATAATGAGTATCTGAATGTCTAATGTTATAAATAGTGTCCGATCAAACATTCGACTTTACTTCAGCCACTTTTTTACTTCAGTAATGATACTGAATGTCTAATGTTATAGTGTGCTATCAAACATTCGACTTTACTTCAGCCACTACTTTACTTCAGTAATCATACTGAATGTCTAATGTTATAGTGTGCTATCAGACATTTGATTATACTTCAGCCACCTTCAGTATGCCAAAGAAATAAGAATAAGGAATGAATATACCTACCTAATATAAAATGTGAGTTAAAGTTAAATATTTTTGCATGAAATCCATATTGTGAACAATATTTTGAATATAAGAAACGGTAGAATTGTTAGAATAACTTTCCTAATAATAGTTACATGGCATGATGGTATGTATGTATGTATATATAGTACCTGTTGGTTGTCCTATCCTCTTGAGTGGTGTCTGATTAGAAATGAGTTGAATAATCTTCTCTGGAACTGTGTTGGTCATTGGTGACTCTATAAATCCTGGAAGTACTGCATTCACTCTGTTACCAAATAACGTCACTATTATATATTTGTTACTAAAAAGTTTATTTGAGTCCTAGGAATGAGATACTTCAGAGATTCCTTGGATTAATATTATTGTACTATATTTGGTTTGAAGCACCACAAGAGAATAGTACTTACACTCTTTTCCTGTAAGAGCCAGGTAACAACAATAACATCTTAAGGTACCAGTTCGCTGCGCGACTGAGACAGGAGACAGAGACCGAGACCGTTACATGACTTTTACTATGAAAGTTACCGGTTTGCGCCGCGACTGAGACCGGAGACCGAGACCAAAGACAGATACGAGAGACCGATTCCGTAAATTGACTGTATGCAATTGTATGAACACCAATTCGCGAGCGAGACTGAGACATGAGAACGAATGAGGGTCTCGAGACACCATATAGGTAGGTACATTTTTATGAAATAGGTAGGTACATTTTTATGAAATAAGTAGGTACATTTTTATGAAATAGGTAGGTACATTTTTATGAAATAGGTAGGTACATTTTTATGAAATAGGTAGGTACATTTCTATTGTATACTTTCATTGAATAAAAATTTAAAAACTAAATTTTTCAGTACATGAGAGAATTCTGTACCTATACGGGTAACAATAATGATCTCTGTTCAATCAATATGTGTTCTGGAAAGGTATTGATCAGCTCAGTGTTATGAATAGCCATGCAATATTGAAGTTACTATTGGAACAAGAAGAAGACGATGATTTAGTGTTGTATTATTATTACTAGTTGCATGTAACACATGAGATCCAACTGTCGATTGCGATAGTATGTATAGTTAAAGAATAAGTACCAAACTATAAACTCATAAATCCAAATTATTGAATATTTTAAGATATTTTGTTTTCTATACAACACATCTATGTCAAGATAGGATAGTATGGAGGTCAGTCAGTATGTACATATGTGTGGAGATTAAGTATCAAACTATTAGATATTGTGTATAGGCGACTGCCATACAAATTGTATGAAGCGATGTCGTCACTAAATTCAATTTTTATAAAAATTGTTAAATAAAATGAAGATGTACTACTACAATGTTAATATTTTTTTATAGAAAATTAATTTATCTAGTTGAGGTGTTTAGGCTTTTTATCGACATTTTTAAAAACTTTGGAAATATAGGCAGTTAAACACATAAATTTATCATAAAAAAAATATTTTACTTAATAAAAAATGTTTGAGAATCTCTGGTTTTTTTTGAAAAAACGGGACGGACGGACGTACGGACACACACACACACACACACTATGTTCTACTCCGAATTCCGAGTAAATCCGTATATAGAACATATATGCTGCGAAGCCTCTAAGTTGGTGTTTTTTGACTTGAAAATTGGAAAAGCAGTGAAAAATATAGACCCTACATACAAATCTCGCGTATCTTGGCTTGAAACATTGTCGATATGTTAGGAGAACAAAGTTCTCATGAACAAATCGACAGTTGGACAAAACAAAACGAAGAATGGCTGTAAACAAATTATACACAACTAGAGCGAAAGAAAGATCGTTTTCATTTTGATACAGAAATTTATTGTTTGATGAAAATATGTTCAAAATTTACTCTCAGCTAAATAAAATACTTTAATATTTTTATTATTGCATATACGCAAACATTGGATTTTTTTCCCTGTCGGGAGTAAAATGATATTTTTTAACAGATTTTTAATTATCTCAATAGAGACGAAGTTGGATAGTTTACTGTAGGAGAACCGGGAAATCAAGGCACCTACAGGGCTAACGACCTGTCATCGACTGGTTTACGTGATCACTTTATGCGCTTGCGCAACGTTCACCAATTATGCCCTTTTAAATGAGATCCCTATCAATTCAATTTTTGAAAGTTCTATATATTGCAATACTGAAATTCTTTTCGCTTGAGGAAATAAGGATTTTTACTACAGCCATCTATGTGTGAAATTATGAACAACATTCTTATTATTTTTATTTATTTTTGTTGAACCCCATCTATTGAGAGAATTGTTTTTTTTGTAAATAATGAAAGCAACAATTCTTATACCTGAGGTGACAATGCATTTTTCGCATAGAAGTCACCCCTGAATTGCGCCAGACTTATAAGATCATTTTTGTCTTATTTACCTACTTGTACCAATGTGTATGTAATCGAATATTTTTATTATTGCATATGCGCAAACATTGGATTTTATTGTATAAAATTTACTGCAAAAAACAATGCAAATAAATGAAACCATAACCTGAAATATTGATGATAAATGTCACTCTGACATTGTTCGGTCACGTGATACTCAGTGAGACACCACTTTTGTATGGAAGAGACCGCTTTGCTGACTTGGTCTCGTTCGCGAACTGGTGTTCATACAATTTCATACAATCAATTAACGGTCTCGGTCTCCTGTCTATGTCTCCGGTCTTGGTCGCGCTGCGAACTGGTACCTTTACACAATAGAATGGTGTGTGGATATATACATATACATAATATGGTGTGTGGATATATACGTACACATAATATGGTGTGTGGATATATACATATACATAATATGGTGTGTGGATATATACATATACATAATATGGTGTGTGGATATATACATATTCATAATATGGTGTGTGGATATATACGTACACATAATATGGTGTGTGGATATATACATACACATAATACGGTGTGTGGATATATACATATACATAATACGGTGTGTGGATATATACATACACATAATACGGTGTGTGGATATATACATACACATAATATGGTGTGTGGATATATACATACACATAATATGGTGTGTGGATATATACATACACATAATATGGTGTGTGGATATATACATACACATAATATGGTGTGTGGATATATACATACACATAATATGGTGTGTGGATATATACATACACATAATATGGTGTGTGGATATATACATACACATAATATGGTGTGTGGATATATACATACACATAATATGGTGTGTGGATATATACATACACATAATATGGTGTGTGGATATATACATACACATAATATGGTGTGTGGATATATACATACACATAATATGGTGTGTGGATATATACATACACATAATATGGTGTGTGGATATATACATATACATAATATGGTGTGTGGATATATACGTACACATAATATGGTGTGTGGATATATACATACACATAATATGGTGTGTGGATATATACATACACATAATATGGTGTGTGGATATACACGGCTTATCATGAGGAGTGGATCAACCGAAGTAGGGAGGTAGGGGATCTCAATACCTATGGATTTAACCCCCATGTATGTTCAGCGATATTGGGTGGTGTAAAAGTTATGTAGGTACATTTTTGTGATATTTTAATAAATATCGGATTTCAGACTAAACTACATCAGTGTAGCTAAACTATTAGGTCTTCAATCATGATTCTGGGAATAGTGATGCTTATGTGAGTCAGTACCCAATAACTATAAAAAATAATCTTAAATTGTACACATGGTTTAACAATAATTATATCTTCTCTTTGTTTGGTTAACAATAAAATGAAAAAATAAATATTACACACATATAGATAGATATATTAAATTAAATCTTGATGTCGTTTCTTTTGACAAATTTTTATATTAAATTGAAAATTATATCTTTATTACTGGTACCTATGCAGCAAGGTCAGAATGTTCACTGGCAGTGGGATCTTATATTTTGATAGAGATTGGTAAAGTGATGGGGATTGGAAGTTGAGAGGACAAGAAAAGAAGATATGGTCCAAGTCTCCCACTTCCTCACCACATTCGCAAGCTGGAGAATCTTTTATCTTAATTTTGTATAAATGAGCAGGTGTACAACAGGTGTACAACAGTGACCGATTCTCATTCTGTTTATCACCGTTATCTCTCTCTCCTATTGAGCATAATAGAAGTGTACCTGGAATACTTGGCTTAACTGGAATACTTGGTTGAATTGAACCATATCTCCTAACCCCTGGTGAGGGAAAATGTGGATCAAAGTTTGGTCCATTCTGAGGTAAGGAAAGATTTAGTTAAAGGAAGAAGGTAGGGTATGAAATTATTACTGTACGAAGAAGCAGTACCTCCCTGCACAGCAGATTTTGCCAATTCATCAGCCGTCTCATTTCCCTGGATTCCCCTGTGTCCTGGGATCCAACCCAAAACGACATCAAGATTTTCATCTTTTAAAGAATATAACATATGACAAATATCAAGGTTATGGAATTAAAAGGATGGTGGAAAGGCTTAGCGAAGACAGTTTGAAGGGTACATCTAGAATCAGAAAGAACTAAGTATTTTGACAGATTTAGTGTGTGAATTACTCGTAATGCTTCCAGAATTGCGATACTCTCACCAGTATAAACAGAGGTGAAAGTTGGAAGTTTAAATTGTTTAGTAATTTTCTCGTTTTTGTAATATACTGCAGCCCCAGTGTGACCGTCATTGTCAGTTCTAGAAGCATCCGTAAACAACAGGTTCCAATCATTCCAATTTGAGTCAATTTCGTTCTGCTCACTGGTCACTGTTACAAGAAGTCCTGTTTGGTCCAAGAGATGATATAATATTAGGGCAATACATAAGAATTTCATATGGTACAGAAAATATCGGAATTAATATAAACCGCTGTATCAGATTGGGATGTTCTATAAATCTACAATAACTTTTGACTATTAATGGTAAATTATTGCAAAGGGGTTGATGAATATTTAAAAGGGAGTGTACTTTAGTTATAACAGGGTGAGTAGAGAGCCTAGCAGCTTTGTAGAGGTAATGATCTGAAAGAAATTGTCTACGAAGATCAAGGGGTGGTTCTATATTTTTCACTTGAAGAGCATTAGTTGGAGATGACTTCATGGTTCCGGAAATAATTCGGAGGGCGTTGAATTGAATTTTATCTAATTTACGAAAGTGAGACTTTGCTGCAGTACCAAAAAAAATCGAACCATAATCTATGCGGCTGCGAATAATTGCATTGTAGAGCAGTTTTAGTGTAGAAGAGTGGGATCCCCACCACACCCCCACAACAGCACGTAAAATGTTTAGATGTTTTTGACATTTGGAGGAAACCAAGTCAATATGGGTTGCAATAAGTCAATATAATTTAAAGGATGTTTGAATTGGAATTGAGGACTGTTGATAAATGATGGAGACCACAGGGGGTATATGATTTCTAGAAAACACCACAACAGAGCTTTTGGAGGGAGAGATTTCCAGACCGTGTCTGGATAACCACTGCCCGAGTCCAGCCAATGATGTATTCAAGGTTTGGTCTGATATATGCACAAATTTATTCAAAACATATATTAAAATATCATCAGCATAAGAAACGATACAAGCCTCGGGGGATATAAAATGGACAAGTCATACGTGTATATATTTTAAAGAAGAGTACTAAGGACTGATCCTTGAGGAAGTCCCTTCCAAAATGACCTAGAATATGAAATACCATCTACCACAACTATGATAGAATGAGATGCTAGGAAATTAAAAATGAGGTAAGTTAATTTAGATGGTATTTTAAGGAGCAACATTTTTTATTTTAAGATAGAAAGTATAACATTATCATAAGCAGACGACACGTCGAGGAAAGCAGCAATTAAAGGGGAGCGTTGGGAGAATGAAATGTGGATATCAGAAGTTAACATACTGAGATTGTCCATAGTACTTTTGCCCTTTCTAAATCCAAATTGATGTTTATCAAAGATATTATGATTAAAAATAAATTAAACACTTGTTTTTCTTTCTACATTTATTTTTACTCTCCAGAACGACCGTTTCGCCTGGTGAAGGCCTTTTCAACTGGTGAAGTACATGGTGTGGTTTTTTCTTATATACTATTACATTAGATGGAATTTATACAAACCTTTTCAAACCTAATAATGTATAATGTATAGTTAGATATAATCTCAGTGTATTTTTATCTTATATGTTTAATCTTATATGTTTAGTAAGTACATAGGTATCTAAATTGCCAAAAGTGGGTATATCCCACAGATGAATATCCCCTACAGCTGCAACACGACCTAATTGTTTAGGACTAGATATAATATTTTAACTGTAACAACCACCCACCCCAAAGCAATTAATTTATAATGTAAGATATTACTTCAACGTGTATTTTTTCTCATATTTAGTAAATAGATACCTAGGCAATAAAAGTGGGTATATCCCAAAGATGACAATTCCCCACAGCTGCAATTAGGTACAAATGCTCAGGTAAGAATAAGAGATTAGGACTGGATATAATACTTAAACTGTAACAACCACCCACCCCTTTTTTGCTTTGTATAAATTCCATCTAATGTAATAGTATATAAGAAAAAACCACACCATGTACTTCACCAGTTGAAAAGGCCTTCACCAGGCGAAACGGTCGTTCTGGGGAGTAAAAATAAATGTAGAAAGAAAAACAAGTGTTTAATTTATTTTTAAAAATTGAATTCTACATAGTAAACGCTGTCAGTGTAAATAAAATTAAAAGTGCAGATATTATGATGGTCACAAAACCATTCCAGACAATTTTTCACAATATGTTCCGTTATTTTCAACAAACATAATGAAAAAGCGATGGGGCGGTAGGAATCACCTAGAGAAGGGTCTTTATTATATTTTAGTATTGGGATGATTAGCTGAGTTTTCCAATTTTCAGGTACCTTGCCTGAATCAAAGATCAAATTTAAAATAGACGAGAAATAACTTCCGGATGTGAGGTTTTGTGAATTGAATAAATGAATAAGAGATTCCATCTTGACCAAGGGAAGAATTTTTGACACTTCTGAGAACCAGGTTAAGTTCTTCTAATGTGAACGGGGAATCTAGTTGTTGGGTATGATTGGGAAGGTAATATGAATATGGAAGATCTTCATTCCATGGAACGAAGGATGGGGCCAATATATTATGGTGTGTGGATATATACATACACATAATATGGTGTGCTCCACACTGTGGGATATAGTAAGTTATTAATGAATAAATAGATTTTAATGTAAAGTGACCTGATGTTGAATTTTCCTAATTCTTTGGCAGCAGTTCGAGTCATCCCTTCTACTCCCGCTTTACTTCCGCTGTAGTTTGTCTGACCTGGAAATAGTATTGCCATCGTGTTATTAAGGACAATCATCATCATACATACCATCATGCCATGTCCCTCATGGGATAGGCAGAGAGAACCAAACGTCACATATTTCTATCTTGACAGACATTCATTGCCTCGTCAACATGATTTCCTTGTTTTACTATCCATCGACCCACGCTGCCAGTAGAAATATGTACAATTTCCATACTAACACAACAACTGTACTGAAAACTGAAGTAAGAGACAGTATTATTATAGAAACACAGACTAATACTGCATTACAAAATAACACAATCAGTGACAAGACATAAGAAAGGTCATTCATTAAAGAAATATGACTGACCATATTATTGATCTAATGGTAAAATAATACAAAGCATTAAGGAATGAAATAAAATTAGCTAAAGAATGGTGTGGATCGTTGAAACATGACCACTTTAATATGCAACTGTGAAACATGACAACTTTAATATGACACTTTGAAAATGGTCACTGGATGACCGAAACTAGTCAGTGTCATTAAATTAGTAGAACTGAAAACTTTGGTTTTATTTTACCATTCCAAATTTATTTATTATTTTTAATATGCAACTGTGAAACATGACAACTTTAATATGCAACTGTGAAACATGACAACTTTAATATGCAACTGTGAAACATGACAACTTTAAAATGCATAGAAAGAAATAGCAGAAATGCACAAAGACAAGGCACCTATGGGCATTCTCAATATTAATAATAACTTGCTGTCTACATGAATTGGAAGTTAGGTTTGGTTCTTACTTGAATCGAGCAGATCAAAAATTATAAGGGACACACACACTAAATGTTTTACTCCGAATTCTGAGTAAATCCATATATAGAACACATATGCTACGAAGCCTCGAAGTTGGTGTTTTTTGACTTCAGTTGGAAAAACAGTGAAAAATATAGACCCTGAATACAAATCTCGCTTATCTTGGCTTGATACATTGTCGATATGTTAAGAGAAATAAATTCTCTTGAACAAATCGACAGTTGGATAAATAAAAAAGTTTGGGCTGAAACCAAGTTTATGATATTCAGCCGACAGTCTCATGATAACTTGACATTGCAACTTGAAGGAAAAGCCATAGATCCTGACAAAGAACTAAGGTGCCGCATGGAGACAGCTCATGACATGTTTTTCAGAATGAAGACACTCTTGCGACGATAGCTTTAACCTTAAAACAAGAGTGAAGTGTTGCATATGGTCCATACTTCTATATGGTGTTGAAACCTGAACCATAAAGGTCATATGTTAAACCATCTGGAGGACATTGGAATGTGGCTGCATCGCCGAATGCTGAAAATGCCTATGAACGAGGAACGCCTGATGAAGAAAATATACATTGCGGACAGGAATGGAAAATTAATTGTCAAGCACAAGCTGGGTGACAGAGTTATGCGACTACAGGCTGATTATGAAGGGCTGCAATAGATGGACATCACATGTCATGGCTCCACAACATGTCATGAGTGGAGCAGATAGACTCTGATATGGCAAGAAGAATTTATTTTCACTCCTTATCAATCCTTTAGCTGTTGAACATAATATTATGTTTTGACAATAATCCTACCAGTGTGCAATATTCCAACTGTCGATTTGTTCGGGAGAACTTTGTTCTCTTAACATATCGATAATGTTTCAAGCCAGGATACGCGAGAATTTGTATGCAGGGTCTACTTTTTTCACGGCTTTTCCATCTTTGAAGTCAAAAAACACCAATTTAGAGGCTTCGCAGCATATATGTTTCATATACGGATTTACTCAGAATTCGGAGTAGAACATTTCGTGTGTCCGTCCGTCCCTTATAACTTTTGATCCGCACAATTTACAGAGCCCAAAATTTCAGAATATATAAATATTTATAGGCCTACTAAACTTTTATACTCAGAAATTTGAATTTTTATTTCAGTCAGGGGTTATCAACTTTTGAATTTTTTGAAGTTTGATACTTAATCTTCAAACATACATACTGACTGATCTCCATACTATCCTATCTTGACATACGCGTGTTGTATAAAAAACAAAATTTCTTAAAATATTCAAAAATTTGTATCTATGGGTTTATAGTTTGGTACTTATTCTTCAACTATACATACTATCGCTATGGATAGTTGGATCTCATGTGTTACATGCAACTATTAAATAAATAAATATTCGATACTTCATCTGGTTTTTCAAATTTTAGACAGACAATCAAATCTCTCATTACTTAATATTGCGACATCGATAATAGTAACATACATAATATGATTGATTGATTGATTTACATATCTACAACCTAGACCAGGGGGGCAAGTCTGGTTCAATACGATTCCATTTACATTTCACTTTTCGATTACCCGTTAGCGAGTCTCGTCACACAGGCGAAATCTATTTTACCCGGGTAAATGATTTCCCAATAATGATTTTGATCAGTCGTTCATCATTTAATCTTTTAATATGTCCAAACCACACGTTCATTTCACTTATAATTTTATTCTTTTGCAGCATTCTCTGCTTATGTCTCAACAGAATGGAAATTAATTTAAAATCATTTCACATGCAAATTTTGCTACTAAATCTTGCTTCCTATTCAGTACCTAACTATTGTAACTAAAATAGGAACACACTAAAATTGTAGATTTTAGATTTACGCTCTTATTTCAGCGTTATAAAATATCAACTTGGACTAAATGGAATAGGAACGTACCTATATTGGCCGGAACGTTCTTAAAAAGTTACTGAATTAGACGTATTTTGAATAATTATGAAAATTATGAAATTTTTATCATTTTCATAAGTATTCAAAATACGTCTAATTCAGTAACTTTTCAAGAACGTTCTGGCCAAAATATGTACGTTCTTATTCCATTTAGTTTAAGTTTATATTTTATAGCGCTGAAATAAGATGGTAAATCTAAAATGTACAATTTTAGAACGTTCCTTATTTAGTTCCAATAGTTACTGAATACGGGTTATTATTATATTATCTAATCAATTCTTGTTAAATATTCCTACTGCTTTCATCGATTTCCTCTTTTCATTTATTATTAATCATCAATGTTCACGTCTCACTTGCATCAGTCAAAATCTGCATATACTTATGTAAATGTAACCCCGATTGACAAATTTAGTTTTACATGACATTACTTTTTGTTTTTTTATTGATAGAATTGATTATTTCTATTTTCTCTTCTTTCTATATTTTAAGCATCTATTTTCGATAAAATCGCTTTTTATCAAAGTCTATTGTTGGTATTTTTTATACATTACATATACTAACTGAACGCTCGTCAGCGAAAAAAGCCTAAACTCGTATTTTTTCAACTTGTTAAAAAACAATCAAGTTCCGAAAGATAAACACCAAACAAGCGGTCGTTTATCAAAAACGAAATAAAACTAAAAACACAAAAAATACTTAAAAAAAACACAATAACAAAACAGAACGAATCTCACTTGAATCCCGAACAAATTGACTATAAATAACACGAAACACAGCCATAAATTTTATTTCATATTCAAACTTTCCCAAATAATTGTATTACACTCACTGATAGAGTAAGTATACAATACATATAAACGTTAGATTTCCCTGTACATCCGACATTATAACAATTAGGTACTGATTAATTTTATTTTTCCCAACCACCCTCAGCTTCTTCTCAACTCATGAATCTGTCAATATATGTTCGTCTACACACACATGCACACCCTCTCTCTCACACACCCTCTCTTTCTAGATATCTCTTTCACACACACACACATGTATGTATTACTCTTCTCTCATGCGCGCACCCACACTAATTCACACTTTTTTGTTGTATTATTTTGATATTAGGTATAGTACGTAAGAGGTAGGTACATGTTATATTTGTATTATTATTTATTTACTTTTAATATATGTATGCATGTACCTACTGTGTGCTGTACTTTGTAAAATAAAATAAAATAAATATTGCTGGAGTATCATCATATTATTAAAATTATGAGAGCAATGTACGCTATCTCGCGTTATACAGGATATGTTTTTATGTGATATACTTTTTATGTTTTTCTTCAGTAAAAAATACAATAAGTTAAGGCCCTTGTTAACGCCTTTGACCATGAGCATTAAGGATGTACACACATATGCACACTTATTGGTTAATTGCTGGAAGACTGGCTGGTCTAATAAATTAATTTGACATATCATATTATTATCAAAATATTTGTAAGAATTTATGCACTGCAGATAAAGAGTCACAATGCACTTACCTTAAGGCTGGCAGATTCTGGGCTAAATGACCTTCTCATCATGCAGTCTTGGTTGGGTGGTTGAAGCTGTATTATCTTGATACACAGATGATAATAAATAAGAGGTAGGTATTTTTAATTTGTTTGCGATGTCACAGTGACAGTCAGAAATGTTATTTATTTATTACTTCTCGGGCAACTAACAGCTGTACTATGTCAAATATTAATTTAACACGCACCCAATAACTACATAGCAAGATGACACATTCTGGAGACTTACGATATTAATCGTCTCACAGATCCAGACTAAAAACATAATTTAAAACTATGTCTCCACCCGGAATCGAACCCGGGACCTTTGGATCAGCAGTCAGATACCCAACCAACTGAACCACGAAGGCCGACATATATTTAAATGTAATTACTGATTTAAATTTTTTTTGAAAAGACTCGATTTAGTATGCAAGACCAAGACCATGACCGGAGTGCAAGACCTAAACCAAAAACCACCCCGGCCTTAGTCTTGGTCTAGTATTTGCTCATCACTATCAAAAAATTCCTACAGTTCCTCCCCCATCTCCGTCCTTGTTGCTTTTGTCATGTATATATTTTTTGTAGTTTTTAATAGGTATATAATATTAATATTTTTTCAGAATCAACTGTTAATACGTACCTACTTTGTGGACAGTTTTTTTGGCCTTGATTTATTACTCATTGTTTTATATTCATATTAGTTAATAATGCTGTTATTGTCCCAAATAAACCAAATAAATAAATAAAAAATATCATAAATAAGATCAGACCATAAACCGCTCTACCATCACCCATCTATATCATAATGTAGTTGGGTCTGTGCGTGGATAGTGCGCTGGGTTAGTAATCCAGTGGTCGCGAGTTCGAATCCTGCCACGACCGATTTCGTTCACCTAAAGCACAAGTATTTATGCTTGATTTAGGGAATGTATGAGGATAAATGGCTATTTCTTCCAACTAACTAGTATTTCCCTGCCCAGAGACACAAGAATGCATGTATGAATGTAAAAACAAGAATTGTGTGAGAAATGAATTTTATTTAATTTCTTCTCTACTGGGTATCTAACCCAAGACGAACGCACAGAAATCAAACGACTTACCAACTGTGCCACGTTGGTCGGTAATGGTACAAAAAGAAAAAAAATAGGTGTGGTCTCCGACGCGCCTCCACAAGATTTGGCTGAAACCAAGGTGCAGATTGCGTACTGCCATCTGCTCACAGATGGCACTAAATAATTGTTTCGGTAATTCGGTTTGAATGCCATCCAAATTTTAAAGTAAAAAGGGTCATTTTTATGATACGCGAAAATATTTATACACGGTATTTCGTGCAAACCTTTTATAGTCGAATCTAAACTGCGCAGCGCTTCACTACCCGTCATTTTATATTATCAGTTACTATGCCAGTACATCCATACCATACTATTATACCAAAGTACATGACGTATATTTTTCGCGCGCGCATTTTGTTTTAGTGTGAAGGGAATAATTTTGTTTTCATCGAAATGAGGCGAGTGTATTTACAAAACTATTAAATTAAATCATTTATTATATATCCATGATTATTTCATATATAAGTATTTTATTTTATACACATTATAAATTACATATTCAACAACTGTAAATTCCTGTATGTATTTTATTATGGAAAAAATCAAATGAAAACATGTACCTACTGTTTACCTACATACCTATTGCAATTTTTTATTGCTTGACTAATAAATATAGGTACCTATAGATTAAAACTAAAATGTTACTTTACCTAAAAAATTGTCAGAAATCAATAATATATTGATTAAATGAAGTATGCACAAACAAGACAAAAGTAAATTAGCATTAAAATAAGTATGTGCTTCTCACAGAATGATTCGTTTTCAAAATCATTATTGAGTTTATTAAAAAATTACACGCTAGCATATGTAGGTTAAATTAACTCAAACCGTAAATTCTAAATCAATCCAATTTTATTTTTGACAAATTTATTATATTATTAATACAGTCGAGGCGGAAAAATAACATTACAGAAGATCCGAGAAATGAAGTGACACATTTTATATTTCCCTCCTTATTAAAACCAAAGATAACGAAACATAGAAAAACAATCAATTTTACAAGAGAAACACGCCAGAAACAACAAAAAAGACGTAATATTAAAGTGGTCATTTTGCACACAAATAACCTTTCTGGATCAAAATAAATAATTTTGAACGAAACATTAATGTTTTATTTGTATACTTTCGTAAAAAGTTGATGCACTTTTCTGAAATATATAAAAGATTCGTCATTTTAAACTTTGGACAACTTTTTGACAGCTCGCAAAACGCGACCTATTTTGCAAGCGAAATCAAAACCCCGATTATCGATGGAATCTTTTCGATTACCCTGAACGGGACTTGCCATGAGGTTTAGAAAATAGAATGATTCCATACCCTGGGTAAATAAGCAACCAGACTTGCCCCCCAGATGTTACAATTGTTTAATACTGTTGTTGTTTATGTACTTACTTAATATGTTTTTGTATTTATAATTTTAGTTATCATAAGTGACATATTTTGAAATGAGATCGCTAAGAAGAATCTGTAATAGAACGATGTATGACAGGGTAAGAAATGAGGACATAAGGAATGAATGTAGGATAAAGAAAGATGTTATTAATAGAATGAAAGTGAACACATTGAGATGGTTTGGCCACATGGGAAGAATAAATGAGGAACGCCTGACGAAGAAAATATACATTGCGGACAGGAATCGAATGAGAGGTCGGGGCCGCCCAAGGAAGGGATGGCACGACCATATGAACGGTATTTTGAAAGACGGAAATGTTAGATGCGTGAACAACAGACGAACATGTATAAGACGATGTATGAATGTTGTCGAGGCGATGAATGTATGTCAAGATAGAAGTAAGTGGCGTTCGGTTCTCTCTGCCTACCCCGTAAGGGACATGTCGTGATGGTATGTATGTATGTTATCATAAGTATCATGTTTTATTTATAGTTATCTTTTACATTGGATGCGTCAATTTTTTTTTTCTTTTTTCTCAAACTATATAAGATTGCTGTATGATTTCTTGGGGTTATATATATATATATATATATATATATATATATATATATATATATATATATATATATATATATATATATATATATATATATATATATATATATATATATATATATATATATATATATATATATATATATATATATATATATATATATATATATATATATATATATATATATATATATATATATATATATATATATATATATATATATATATATATATATATATATATATATATATATATATATATATATATATATATATATATATATATATATATATATATATATATATATATATATATATATATTGTATCTATTGTATTATGTATGGTCTTTTTTATATACATAAATATGTGTTTTACCCATGTTTCCAATTTTACCCACAATACTAGCAATATTGACAATAGAACCAGTCGGTATCTTTGCATCCACCATCGCCTTGGAGAATGTTTGCATCACAAGGAAAGTGCCCTACAAAAGTTAACATAATTGGATAAAATACATTAGTCAATAGTACACATGAGCAGTTTATCATATTTAAAAGCAAATTGTTAGTCACATATAACCTAACTTCACTCACTCATTACTTTTAAATCACCTCAGGAACAAAATGCAAGTACAAAAGTTCTATTATTATATATCATTCTCTTCTTAGTGATCTCATTACTACACCATTTAATCTACTATCATGCGTCTTATGCCACGTCCATGTTTCACTGGCATACGTCAAAGTAGACACTACGGTAGCATTACTTTGGCTCCGTTTGGGATACTTGGATCGGACAATAACTCAATTAGTTCTCTACTTTTATATTACATGTAGTTTTTTTTCAGATACCAATATTAGATTTACTAACATTCATTCTCAGACCATTCTGTAGGCATCCTTCATACACTTTATTCACTACTATTTACTGTAAATCATCCACGGTTATAGCTTCAAATTTTACATATCCAACTTTCAATCTAATAATAAAGAAATAAATTATATTTTAAGAAATAAAATAATCCCTTTTCAAACAAAACAAAGGTATTATTGAGATTATTAAAGATATGACAACATTTAGATGGACTAAAGTAAAAAAATAATAAATTGTATTGAAAGTCGTGGAGTGAGGTAAAGACAACTCAGCCCTAATATACGGACTTTAAAAAATTGACCCTGATGACTTCATCATGTCAGTCAGTTACCTTAAGATTGACCCTGATAACTTCGTCAAGTCAATCAGTTACCATAAGATTGACCCTGATAACTTCATCAAGTCAATCAGTTACCATAAGATTGACCCTGATGACTTCATCAAGTCAGTAAGTTACCTTAAGATTGACCCTGATGACTTCACCAAGTCAGTCAGTTACCTTAAGATTGACCCTGATGACTTCATCAAGTCAGTCAGTTACCTTAAGATTGACCCTGATAACTTCGTCAAGTCAATCAGTTACCATAAGATTGACCCTGATGACTTCATCAAGTCAGTCAGTTACCTTAAGATTGACCCTGATGACTTCATCAAGTCAGTCAGTTACCTTAAGATTGACCCTGATGACTTCATCAAGTCAGTCAGTTACTTGAAGATTGACTGTGATGACTTCATCAAGTCAGTCAGTTACCTTAAGATAGACCCTGATGACTTCGTCAAGTCAATCAGTTACCTTAAGATAGACCCTGATGACTTCGTCAAGTCAATCAGTTACCTTAAGATTGACCCCGATGACTTCATCAAATGAGTCAGTTACCTTAAGATTGACTCTGATGACTTCATCAAAGTCCATCTCTGACATTTTGAGGAGCCAATTATCCCTTGTGATGCCTGCAGAGTTGATTATGATGGAGGGAGGTCTCTTGTACTTGGCTATGGTCTCTTGCAGAGCTCCACCCACTGATCCTGATTGGTCCACATCAACACACAACCAACTGTGATCTGGAAACATTAGGTAGGTACATACAAATATAATTAACAACAAGTATAATTTGTATAATGTCCTTGTTAAACAAGTACATATACATCTTCCTACGTTCCCTAAAATAAGCATAAATGCTTGTGCTATAGGTGAACGAAATCGGTCGAGGCAGGATTTGAACTCGCGACCACTGGATTACTAGCCCAGCGCGCTAACCGCTCTGCCATCGACCCATCTAAATAATAAGTATAATGCCAACTGCTGTGGCACAGTTGGTAAGTCGTTTGGTTTCTGTGTAGGTGTCCTGTGTTTGATTCCCAGCAGAGGAGAAATTTATTTAAATTCATTTCTCACGCAAATATTGCTTCTCTGGGCTGCAAACACTGGTTAGTTGGAAGAAATACGGCAATAAACTCGCCACTTGCACAGGGTGCAAGGATGTGATTATTATTATTATAACATCACAGTAAACTTAACCTCAACAGAAGACGGGCATCATGTACCTAAAATGGTTGATCAGTATGTTTCCTTTTTATTATTTAACATTCTTATCAGACATGCATCCATGTAGATTCTACCAAGACGAACATGAAACTCCGCTACACCTGCTCAAAGACTATGCTCAAGAGCCAGAATACTTGGCTCTCACATCGCTGATGAAACACAAATCAGAGAAGCCAGCCCACTGAAGATCTTAAGATTCATTTGAGAGATCGGACTATGGGAAGAACTCTAGAAGCCAATCATTCACAATGAGCTACATATCAAGCTGACGTTAAGAAGCCGATAGAAGGATTTAAAAAAAAATGCTTCTCTGGGTTGGAAACTGATTAATTGAAAATTAAAAACATGTAATAAATAGATGCTAACTGAAATGCTAAATGAAATAAATGAGGTATCCAAAGCTGTTGGATTGAACATGAACATGGCAAAAACAAAGGTGATGGGCACAGCTGGATCTCAGATCACGGTGGATGGGATCTTGATTGAAAATGTCCAAAAGTATGTGTATTTGGGACACATTATGAAAATTGGTCGAGAAAACCAAACGGCCGAAATAAAGAGGCGAATTGGACTAAGTTGGGCAGCCTTTAGGAAATTAGCCCACATCTTCAAAAATCCCCAAATTCCCATCAACCTGAAACGGAAGGTATATGAGACCTGTGTACTGCCAGTAGCTACTTATGGCTTGGAGACTATGACAATGACTCAGAAAAGTGCTGAAAAACTAAGAGTCACCCAAAGAGCCATGGAAAGAGCCATGTTAGGATTAAGTCTGAGAGACAGGGTGCGAAATGACACCATCAGGGAAAGAACAAAATTGGTTGATGTCGTCCACCGCATTCTTACCCTGAAGTGGAGATGGGCGGGCCACGTGGCTAGATACCCCGAAGACCGATGGCCAAGAATAGTGTTGGCTTGGAGACCGAGAACGACAGTCAGAGGTGTTGGAAGACCGCCAATGAGATGGAGAGATGACATCAGCCGTTATGCTGGTGCCAATTGGTTGCTCAGAGCACAGGATAGAGTGGCGTGGAAGGAGATGGAGGAGGCCTTCTTCCAGGAGTGGACGGGATTGGCCTGAGAAGAAGAAGAAGAAGAATAAATAGATGGACAGGTACCTTCCTCACCGGCAGCGGGAGCAACGAAAGATTTGATTGTCTCTTGAACCGAGTCCAGATTCTTGTCAGCGGCCACTACGGTGGCTCCCTCTCTTGATAATATCTGACAAGTAGCTCTTCCAATACCAGAACCTCCACCTACAAACAAATACACTTTAATAGGTAAGTACCTACCTACTTACATATATATTATATTTATTCAATTCATTATTGTGTTTCATTTCTTTTGTCAGATAATATTTCTTCCAATTGAGGTGGATTGGTATATGTAAGAACACGCCAACAGTGTATTACATACATATATTAATTAACTAATAAATAGGTTTGTTTCCTCCAATTGTATATACACACCACCCTCTGCCTGAGGCTTCGCAGCATATATGTTCTATATACGGATTTACTCAGAATTCAGAGTAGAACATTTCGTGTGTCCGTGTGTGTGTCCGTCCCCTCTTATAACTTTTGATTGGCTCAATTTACAGAGCCCAAAATTTCAGAATATATAAACAATTATAGACCTACAAAACTTTTATATTCAGAATTTTGAATTTTTGTTTCAGTCAGGGGTTATCAACTTTTGAATTTTTGATTTATTTTTCCATATATCTCAGAAACCATAAAAGCTAGAAGCTGAAAATTGGTATAAAGATAAGACAAATACAAAATCTCAAATTAGTTATTTTTTTAAATTCCAGGGTTTCTCAAACATTTTTTATTAAGAAAAATATTTATTTTAAGATAAATTTATGAGTTTAACTGCCTATATTTTCATTTTTTTTTAAATATCGAAAAAAGCCGAAACACCCCAACTAGATAATTTAATTTTATATAAAAAATACAAACATTGTATTAGCACATCTCAAATTTTTTTTAACAATTTTTATAAAAATTGAATTTAGTGACGACATCACTTCATACAATTTGTATGGTAGTCGCCTATACACAATATGTAAGAAGACTTAATAGTTTGATACTTAAATCTCCAAACATACATACATACCATCATACTGTTTTCATATTCTGTGTAGGAAAAACAGACTGACCTCCATACTATCCTATCCTGACAAACATACCTACATGTTTTATATAGAAAATAAAATATTTTCAAATATTTATTAATTTGTGTTGTTTATAGTTTGGTACGTATTCTTTGATTATGCATACTATCGCCATCGACAGTTGGATCTCATGTGTTACATGCAACTAGTCTGAAGAAATATGACATGATGTATTATACTATGTTGTGAAGTTGTCCCCTATCTGATGTGAAGTTGTCAATACGTTGATTTATTATTTTTCAGGTAACTTAAGTGACTTTTTCACGTTTCTGTTTATAATTTGTGCGTAAAAATTATAATATTAGTATATTTTTGACTCTTACACATATCATTTGTTGCTTCAGGAAGATTTTCTAACTATACAATTGTCTTAAATCTATAGTTGTGTTTTGCAAATAATGTTAAAAGATTTTAATGGTAAAATATAACAAATTTAATTGATTAATCCATAAAAAATACATTTTTCACTCTTCAATACACGTGTTGTGTTTAAAAATGATTGTCTTATCATAATATATATGTATATATGTAGAATTGAAAGTATTGAATATTTAACAATAAATTGATTTAGTCTGGATTTAATTATTGTTTCAAATATTTTTGATAGTGTCGATAAGAGAGAGATTGGCCTATAGTTAGATACATAATAGCGTAGAATCTTTCTTATGTATCGGTATGATACAAGCTGTTTTAAGTGCATCAGGAAATATGCCATTTTGTAAGCTTAAATTTATTGTATGGGTGAGAGGCTTGGCGATTTCTAATTGTACAGTTTTAAGTAGTTTGGAATTTATGCCGTCAATTCCCGTGGACGTTGAGTTTTTTAAGGAATTGATGGTCGAAATAATTTTCACGTCAGATGTTAGGTCCAAGTGGCTCATTCTATTGAATTGTTGAGATTGTTTTTTTTTTTGTTTTCTTTTAACACCAATTATCTTCTGTTGTATTAGTAGATTTTAAAAATTCCGAGGCAAACTGCTTTCCAATATTTCCAGGTATTCATTGAAGCAATTTGTAATCTCTTGTAAGTTTTCCTCAGTATTTAAGAGTTTGTTATCGTGTTTGATTTTGTCAACCCTGATAACTAAATTGAGCTGATCAAAAGTTATAAGGAGGGGACGGACACACACACACAGACAAAAAACACACAAAATGTTCTACTTCAAATTCTGAATTCATCCATATATATAGAACACCAAGTTGGTGCCATTGGCATGCAAAAAGTCCACTACACCATACAAAATGTTCCTTGAACACGCGTCTTGACTTTAAACTGCCTCTTCCTTCAAGAGAATTACATTCAATGTATTTAAGCTATCAAGAGTCTACTTGACGACCATCTACTAACTCTTAACTCCACAAAAACTAAATTCTTAGCATTTTCAATCAACAAACAAGAAAACCCCACCATCCCAAATCTCATTAAGTACACACATTCATTCATACCATCACGGCATATCCCACAATGTGGGGTAACTAGCGAAAGGTGTGCGGGTGTGCATTGCCTTATAAAAGGGAGAACAACACATCTATGTATACCCACACACCAGTCTCGTTTCACCTAAAAAGGCACTACATTCAGAATGGATGGTGAACCTCATTGCTGAACTATGTAAGATGTTATGTTACCTGTTGCATTTTTGATTACCCGGCTCTTACGGGACACTCGAAAACAATGATTTAAAAGAATGGAAGCACTATTCTAAGCAGGTGCCTCACAGCTGAAAAAAAGTACACACACACTTAAAGTACACACTTGCTCCACAAATGCAGCCCTACAGTGTAACTGCGAGACTATTGAAAGGACAACTGAAATCAAGTATCTCGGTATAATATTGGATGACGGTCTGAGATGGGTCCCACACATTGAATATGTTAGCGCCAAGGTGCGAAGATTAATATATATATTCAAAATTCTACGTAGCTTTATGAACATTTGACTACGCTCTGTGCCAGAGTATTATCAGTTATGCAATTAGTACCTGAGGTGGTGCTGCGCGTACATTACTGGATTCACTAATTAAATCACAAAAATTTGTGGTAAGAGTTATCAACAAAAAGCCTTTTAGGTATTGTTCTGAAGAACTTTTTAAACAATTCAAAGTATTGGATGTGAGGCAGCTTTATACCAGATCAATATTAATTCTATTTCTAAAAAACAAACCTCCTCAAAAATACTCCATCTTGAAGAACACAAGAGGTAAAACATCGGGTAACTACTCGGTGCCAAAAATGAATACTAAATTTGGGCAAAGATTTTTTGTATTTACTGCGCCTCGAATTTACAATAAACTGCCATCGGACCTTAAAGGGTTAACTCAATTCAAAGCCCGTGGTACCAAGTGGCTACTCGATGTGGGTAGAACCCAAAATGAAAGTAACGTAGCAACAATAATTTCTTAACTTATTATTTTTTGTTGTCTGTTCAGATTGTGTGTAGGTACCTATTTCACTTTTAAAACTGTATTTTGTAATTTAAAATATGTAAGTATTCCTAATGTTTATTTTTATAACTTTCTTATTCTTTTGTTTTTTAATGTAATGTAATAATTTCACAAATGTACAGGTGGCTGCTTCAGAACAGATTTATTCTAGTGAGGCGGCTATCTTATATTAAAATAATGTATATGTTCATATGATCATAAATAAATAAATAAAATAATTCTCTTGAACGAATCGACAGTTGGATTATGGCCACAAAAAGTTATTTAACCTTTTCCGTGCTACGCGTATACTAAACAATGTAACACCTCAGTGCGGCGCAATTTTCGGACAAAATTAAAATGGTCATATCTCAATAACTACTCACATGAGATATTTGAAACCATAGATGAGAAAATTCGTTTTTTGCTGTTTTAAATGTTGAATACATTTTTTGTTTTTTTTTTGTTTTTCTGCATACTATTTAATTGATTTTTTCAACATTCCAGCTTACAAAAACTTGACTAATTAGCAAAAAATATCACATACGTAAAAAATATATGAGAAAGTATATAGTGAATAAAATCAGCTTAAAATTTATGAATTTTTAAGTATTTCTTCAAAAACAAACAGTTTTCAACAATTGCTTAGTGCCTTATACGTTTGTATGAAGTTTATCTGTAAGCGCTATGACCTATGTGCCGCTGCACCGTGACTTTATCAACTTATATAGTAGAAAATAATCATAAAATCATTGGTTATTATAAATAATAGTGTAATAACTCAACAGGCTCTGAGTACTTTTTCGGAACATTTATAAAAGCAAAATTCATTCATAATAGCAAAAAATATTCAATATATTTTGTGTATCACCTACTTACTAAGATTTTAAAAGTCGATAACACAAAAAATCAAAGTTACTCTCAAAAACACATGAACTTTAAAAAAAGAGTTATTTTGAAATATATGACTCAACGTTAAAGACACAAATAAAAACATATAAATTTACAACAAAATACTTTGCTTTTATATACTAAATAAAAAACAAACATAAATATTTTTCTAAACCGGCACACAATCTCTACGAAATCAGATGTGGGTTATACGCAACATTAATATCCATACAAAGCGGTATCTCAGTGCGGGTCCCGATTACGTCTCGGGATGAAATAGACAAAAAGTAAACACTCTACTGCCATCTACCAAATTTTTTTTAAAATCATATTTACTTAGATAAATGATTCGGTTACACGATGTAATTATTATATTTTGGATATGTCGATAAATAAGATTTCTACAGCGAATTTAAGTGGAGCATTTGTTCATCCCGATTACCTATCGTGATCCGCACTGGTGTAGCAAATGATTCATCACGAACACGTCTCGGGATTAGCACTGAAACGGCTAAACACAGTACACAGTTATGTCTGTTGGCTTCAAAATATTCCTAACTACGATCATGTTTTCATCTATTGTGAACTTTTATGTAAAGTCTGTCATTTCGATATTTAAGTAATTGGCACAAAAACTTGAATTGCCTTATACAAAAAATTCCAAACACAATATAGGTATAAATACAAAACATGTAACAGAGATGCAAAAGCAAATATAAATCTTAGGTAAATGAAACATTCCCATGTAACAGATAGCTGCACAGATTTTCACAATTCAATTTACATCTCACCACTTTATGCAATGAAGTTATATCTATCTACTTGAAATTTCTACATGAAATAATTAATGAAATAAAATAACCTGTTACGAAAGCCAATTTTCCGGCGACGATTCCGGTCGGTCTCAACATGTTGGTTTATTTGTCAAGTATTATCCACGAGAGAATAAATTAACTAAGGTGCAAAGTCTCGTTTAATCAGGTGATATAACAAATAACTATCAACATAATATTAATATCAAATATAAACTGATAAAGAAATTATACCAACTAACTATATTAACATAATTATCTAAATCAAACGTCAAAATAAGAGTGGATCAAGACAGGACTTTGCACTTGACAGGTATAGCCACAGATAAAATAGAAGTAAACTAAACCATAGAACATACTAACCAAAGATATTAATGTATATACCATGGATGTAATGGATGGAACTTTCGAACCAATATGTATTAAGACATTTGAGTCCAATAGGGGGTGTGGAGAAACCCCCTTGTGGCCATCTTGCTCGACCCAAATGTAGCACTGGTAGCACAAGGATGTACACTAACTGGATAGATAGAGGCATTCGTAATATTTTTGAAGCCGCGCGTTATTCCAACCAGTCTGTCGTTTGGCGTCTAGCTGTCAGGGTGTCCTTTGCATACCTAATTTATTATTTTTAAAATCATTTTTGTGTTGAAACAGTGTATTATTTGTTTTATGAAATATTAAATAAAAAGAAATATGGTGATGTGTGCTGCTTTTGGTTGCAAAAGTAGATCGAGTAGATTTAAATCATCCCAAGAAAGAGGATTGTCACATTTTAGGTAAGTGGATTTGTGTTGCATTTAATATTAATGGTCTTTTAGATTTTTTAGCATTATTATCACCGTCAATATGTTCTTTGAAGTTGTTGCTATATGTATGTATATACATTAGAAATTGGGCTGTAGGTATTCTACAGACAAAAGTAATGTCCCTAAAGTAACTTGTGTTTTTTTAACATTTGTCGACCTTCATGGCCCAGTTGGTTCGGTATCTGAGCTAAAGGTCCCGGGTTCGTTTCCCGGTGGGGACACATAAATATCACAAATCTCCAGAATGTGGCAACTTGTCATTGGGTGCGTGTTGAATTAATATTTGACATAGCACCTACCTGTTAGTTGCCCGAGAAGCAATACAAAATTAAAATAACACGTGTATTTTCTGGGAGCACACGTGTTTTTTTAAAGATATAACAAATTTTTCAATCTAATCTCATTTGAAAATATAAATTTATTGTAGGTAACGCATTTTTATCGCTGACGGCGTTAACATGTAGAACTCCATTAAAAAATCAAGAAAATAATCTATTTTCACCAGTTTTTATTTTAAATACAATTTGGCCATTATATAATATTGTAAATATACTGTACCTACTTATTCAGATAATTTCTAAAAGTACATAATAATTTTTATTGCTTTGCTTTATTTACATTTTATAAATTATACATTTTATAATTTTATTGTTGTTATACATTTTATAATTTTTTTTATATTCCTTTGCTTTGAGTATGTAGGTACAGTAAAGTCTTGAAAATATGCAGTTTTCTATATAAATATAATATATTTGTTTTCTATAGTGAAATAATGGTTTTATTTACTCCATTTTACACCAATCTTGTGCTTCATTTACTAAAATAAATTATATATATGAAGATAATCAGCACTTCCTTGAAATCACCCTGCAGCTTCAAAAATTTGATCAATGCATCCATCCATTACTTTAGTTACATCCGTGGTCACTATGAAACTTGGTTCGAGCAAGATGGCGGCGACCCCCCCCCCCCCCCCCGCGGTTACAACAATTTTATCTATGCTTCCATCCATTACCTTATATACATCCCGTCGCTTTAGTTCTTATTTGTTCCATAGACCATTTTTAACGAAATTGAGTTATGAATGGGGCGACCTAGAGTAGACTATTACGCATCGTTTAAGCCAAAAATAAACCATATTCAAATAGAATTTAGCCTATTTTTGGTTTTTTAAGAAATTCCATATCCAGTATTTGAATATAATTTTCGTGCTTATTTGTTCCATATCCTGGATTTGGACTAATGTAGTGGTTACATTACAATTGTAAGGAAAAAAACTAACACACCCAACTTCAGTTTGCGTTCTTATTTGGTCCATATCCACCTCTCCACCAATCGCATAGCTGCTAAGCTGTCACGTGATTTGTGACCGGCCGCCATATTGTAAAACGTATTCTCTGATTTGATTTCATTAGAGTGGTTTATTAGTGTTTTTTCGTGGTTTCTGTATTGTTTTTGGAATATTCAATACCAAAATGATGTTTGAAGAGTCTCCTGAAGTGACACGGATGTCGTTGGAAATAAAATATGCGAGATAAGTGTGTTTTTTGCTTAATAATGTCAGATTTTTGAACTAACTTAGAAATAGTAATATCACACACAGGGTGCTTTTTTTCTGGGATTGCATACATAGATATTTTTTCATTAAAAAATAGTCAGTTGTAAATTATGTGATAATAATTTATTATTTAAGAATGATTACGATAGAATATGAATGAATACGATTTTTTTTAAAGAGCAACTCAATATTATAGAAATTTTATATTTATTACGCTTCGACAACTTTAACTCAGGTTTCTTAAAGCTGGATTTTTATACCAATATTAAACCAAAGAACTTCCTTGTTTATTATAAATATATTTTTTTTACTTAAGTTATATTCAATTATTTTATTTGATAAGTATTCGCGCCTAAAATGTAAACAATAAATACCTACCCTTCGAACGGTCGACGTCATGGGGTGGACACTGGACTAGACACATGTGGCAGAACCTTTGTTTTATCGTTTTGTGAATGCCTGCTATTTTATGTTTTTTTTTAACTCATACTTATGTGGGATTAGCGTACAGCAGACAAGTGGGTAAGAGATAGCATCATTGATCTACTCATTTTGCTCAATCTTTTGTAAACACACGTGTTGTGTCTTCAACCAAACAAGTGCATTTGTTGCGTCTTGGAAGTGGTTTACAAACTTTTTTATTATTATTTTATTTAGATTTAATCACAATTATAAAAAAAAAATCATATACATATTCATCACGGGTTCGAAGTGTTCAGGAAATGGCACAAAGTAGACATTTTTTTTTCTTAGAAATCAGTAGGAATTGTAAACCTATAATCCAATGCAATTTTAACTAAAAAATTATATGTTTTCATAGAAATGCAAAATTATTTCTTGCACAAATTAAAAACAAAAAGATGATTATTACATATTTCTTCTTGGGAAACAAGCAGGTACTATGTCAAATATTAATTTAACACGCACCCAATAACAAGTTTCCACGTTCTGCAGACTTACGATCTGTATTGTCTCACAGATCCAGAATGAAAACAAAATTAAAAACTGTGTCTCCACCGGGAATTAAACCCGGAACCCGGATCAGCAGTCAAATACCTTACACACTGAGCCACGAGGGCCGACAAATGATGGTAGTGATATATTTTTTTACATATTTGATGGGTAAGGTGACCTGTGTATTTTTATAATAAAATATTATAAATTAGAATATTCTTTTGAAGAACATAAATTTATAAAATTTTGAATTAATGTTTCTCACAAATATTGCGCATGTTTTTTTGAAGAAAAAAATATTGATTCGAAGACAAAAAAACTCAATATTTTTATGAAATAAGATATATTTTCTTTCTTTTAATGTCAAATCGTTTTGTATATTTAGTTAAAAACATATTTTTAGAATTAAAAAAAAAACTATTTAAGAAGCACTTGTCAATTTTTTTCAATGTGACAGGCAATTCATTGGGCATTCATTTAACAGATGATTATGGTACTAGCTAGTAGGTAGGTGTCAATGTGGAGAGCTCCGTATTATTATTACATTTTATATTTCTATGAACATGAGCTGGGAGAACGAAAGACCCCACTTCGGACCATGCGTAATTTTTCAATACTCCGGGTGAGAAAGGCGAATGGTATAATGAAGCCACGGGAGTAGTGTCTGTTAATTAAATTACGAACGGATAATATGCCAAATTGTTATATTTATATCATGAAATATAACGCGTAGCCCCAATATAGGCGCGAAGCGCTAAAACGGTGCTTGCAGAGAGGGTTTTTAGATACAAAATAACTTACGTAAATCTTAATGCTTCAAAATGATTTTTTTTTAATTCATCCTGTAAATATCAAAATGGCGGAACGTCACAGTTTTCGAAAATTCATTAAATTCCGTTAATATCGGTCATTGAAAAAAATAAAAAGCTCTTGTATGTGTATGAAAACAGATAAATAATATTTTCACAACCGTTTTTTATAAGTGAATGAATCATTTATAGATTGAGTTTTTGATCTTCTCAAAATTTCAGACTAGAATCACAAAGAAAAACTGTGACCCCGCCGGGAATCGAATCTGGGACCCTCAGCGTGTGAGCCAAGCATTTTACCGCTGAGTCACGAGGGTCGACTTAGAACATCTTCGGTTTAATGTCCTAACTTATACCCCAAATGAAACGAACATCCTGTATGTGTAAATCGCAATGAATATGGCATATGGCACATTTAAGAACGAAGAGATTTCTATCACTGAATGTCCATATCCGGACCTTTTTGTTCCATATCCATCAAAGTGAACTAAGTTTTCGTACATTTGGTCCATATCCAAATAATATTGCAAATAATGCCTATATTTACGTATTTTAATTAAAAAAAATGTCTATTATATTTTTGGGTTCTTTTACTTTATACACTGGTAAATTTTCATAGTAAACTTCTGTATAGTTCTCCTTCAAAACAAATAAAACTGTCTCCTGTAAAATTTATCAAATGGTCTATGGACCAAATAAGAACTGAGGCGACGATCCATGGTATATACAATGAAATATAGGTATACTGGAGTGCTAAATGTTGTTCAAATGTTGTGCCGAAGTAGTAGAAAGAGACAGATATAGTAGAAGTGGCATTCCTATCTCTTTCTAGAACTCTCACTTCATACAATATATGAGTAATTTTGAAGAATAGAATGAGATTATCCGATAATTAATGATGTAATTCAACCAAATGAAAACTATATATAATCGAGTGTACATATATAGTAAAAGTAATATATAGATTATCATACATATATGAGTACAAATTACTTATTAGAAACATCTCATAACTCAGAATATTAGAACATTTTTGTGAAACCATATCTTTTTAAAACAAATATTACGACTATTTACAAATCCTGTACTTTTTCATAAGCGTGTTTGCAACTATTGAGATCATTTCTGTCTTTAATAAGGAATCAACTTGATTATTCCTTCCCACACTGAGAATATTTTTTTATTTACTATTCATTAATTAGGTTAATTAGGAGTCAAATGATATTTTTACTGACAAACTTTTTAACATCTCAATAGAGACGAAGTTGGGATATTATAGAAGAACCAGGAACTCAAGGCACCTAGAGCATACAACCTGTCATCAGTTGGTTTACGTGATCACTTTATGTGCTTGCGCAACGTTCACGTAAACCAGCCGATTTTTGTTAATTTATTTAATAAATATGAATAACAATTCAAATATGTCAAATACCAAAAACACATAAAAATATATGTAGACAGAAAAAAAAATAACAATACACAATAAAAATATATGTAGACAGAAATAAGAATTAAAGAGAATAAATACAATTAGATATTTGAAAAAATATATAATATGCAAATTTGAGCATAAAATTGATTATGAAAAATAAAAGCATAGTAAAAAAAACACAAAAGTTTAAAATCATATTATTAATGATAAGTTATAAACAAATAATAGCACAAGTTATAAATCTAAAATAATAATGGACAGTAAAATTGAAACGTAAAAAATATCACATTATTAACTACAAGAAATAACAGTAGGACACGTAATAAATACAATAAATAATTATAAGTAAAAATTATAAACGTAAAACAGAGCATATTAATAATTTTGACAAATAAACACAAGTTATAAATTCATGTAATAATTATCAGAAAAAATAGAAATGTAAAATAATAGCACAAAAATTATAAATACAAGAAATAATTACAGTTAAAGAGCATATTATGTAATTAATTATAACTGTAGAGGGAATCTGGAAGCAATAATGACAGATTTACTAATTAAAACCCTACACTGAGAGCTATTTCACACGATAAGATGAAATCAAAAGGATATATTGGTTTAATCATTTTAATGTTAGGTACTAAATTAAAATAAACTTTAAATTATTGTAGGTAATTTAACAAATATTAAAATGTAGATCATATTTTAATACAAATAGTTGAGGTATTTTTAATATTGAAGGAGCAATCTTTGAGGACGCCATTGAAGTATAAATGTAAAGTTTCTTACCCGTGAAAACTAATTCCGCTGTTGGGATACCACATGTTTTGACATCCAAAAGAGCTGCAGTATTTAACCATTGTCTTTATTTCTTTTAATTTATAGAAAGAAAAACAAATAATATCAAAAACAGACTTAAAACAACATGTCAAACTCAGGAAAACACACCAACTGACAGCCAAACTCTATATGAATTGACGCTTAGAAAGAGACGCGACTCCCACTTGCAGCGGCTATATTCGCACACCAGATCGGCACAAAATTATGTGTTTTGTTGTATGGACAATAGCACTCCAGTATACCTATATCTCATTGTGTATATATAGCAAAGATATTAAATGTATATACCTAGATGGAGTACTTGTCAACTTTTCATAGCGGTGACGTGAGGCAAAAAAATGTTGTCTCTTTCGCACAATCGGTAGGCAAGAAAAACGCGGTTTGTATGAAGATTGTTGAGTATGACATGATATTTTCGTATTTATTAATCGAAAATAGAGTTAACAGTTGAAAAAAATAATAGAAAGCAATTAAGGAAGTAACTAGTGTGTATTGTAATGTAAAAAATACCAACATTGGTTTTATTATTGTCTTTTTTACCTGTTTGTGTGGTGGTTCATACATTGTTGGTAGCTTGGTTCATCTACCAACTCGAAGTACTGAAATAAAACCCTACGAATAAAAATTCATAATTTTTATTTATTTATTTAAACACTACCTTACATCCTATTTAAGTGGCGAGTTTATCGCCAAATGGCAATTTCTTCCAACTAACCAGTGATTTGCGTGAGAAATAAATTTCTCCTCTACCGGGAATCGAACCCTGGACGCCACCAAAGAAGCCAAATGGCTTACTACTGAGCCATGGCAGTTGACATCATCTCAATGTGAAAAATGAGTTCATATTTTTTATCACAGCTAAATAAGAATGGATTCCCTTTCTTTCATCAGCAACATTTCTAAAATTTACTACTCTTGGACATTTTATCTTTTGTTTTCAAAGATTTAGAAAAAAATATTAAATCAAGGGGTTTGTAGAATATTAAACAAAAATTTATTGAAAAAAAATTTTGGTATAGGTTCATAAAACTAGCAACTTAGGTCTCACAAATTTGAAAGTATTGGGTCTCTGATCACATAAAACGTTTTAAGGTAAAATATAATTAAAAGTCCATTTAACTATCACAATTACTGTGTAAATAAACTTAACCACTAATGTTAACACTAAAAATATCATAAAAAAAACTGTTTTGAACTTAGAAATAACTTAATATAACCATCAAATGTAAAAAAAAAAAAAAAATCATACCAAACTTAAAATAAAAAACAAATCGGGATTCTAATTAACGCAAAACACTAAATAAGTCCTTGGTATAATAAATACATCCATTCAAATTAATAAAATGAGGTACAACGATGAATTTTTCACAATACACGAGGAGCAAAATGTATCGAAAAACGTACAAAAATCAGTCTTCTGCCTACCAGCGGGCAAAAACTCCCGTGAATTTCGACACACTTTTTCCGACAAGTACTCCATGTAGGTATATACATTAATATCTTTGATATATAGGTATACACATTTAATATCTTTGACACTAACCATAGAACACACTAACTATAGAACGCAAGCCACCGTATATTGAAATTGTACCAATTTCTGAACCAACTTGAAGTTGGCAACATAACAATATTGCTTACTGCCATCTGTTAAACCGTACAAAAGCTCATTAAGAGGCGGGGCTAGGTCTATAGGGGCGGGGCTAAATTCGACTTTATTTATTTATTTATTCGAATATTGCCTCCTTGCAGTTATTTCTTATAATGGTTGAAATTGTATAATATGCTTATATTATTCAACCATTATGAGAAACACTGCAAGAAGGAAGTAAAATTCACATACAAAAATTCTTAGGTTAAAAAGAAAAGGCAATTGTAATGAACAATGGTGTTTATTATAACGAATTACTCGACATTTATAAAATAATATAATATGAAATATAAATGCCAAATCATACCACAATATCATATTGTCTTATTTAAATGAAATTTGCTAAAATCTTTGCTGAGAAGATGAATATTTCCACGCGCGGAAATCCACTTTATCAATCTACAACGATCTCGTATTGACGGAAAACAAAATTTCCGTTGTATTGATTTGATTGATTCCTTCGAACCACATGAAGTGACACATCATCGACGTGGCATTTTAAAATATTCAAGTTGTTTACAAAGCTTTTAAATGTGAAATGCGAAATAAGAAATAATAGTTTTGGACCGCGTTTCACGGAAAACACAATGACAGATGACAGAACACATCACCAACACGTGAAGAATATATTATTGCCAGAATAAAACAAATTTCCAACATCATTTTCAGTTATTTCAGTAAATCAATTCATCTCAATATTTTTAGCAAACGCGACATATGCTAAAAATAAGAAATAACAATTATATTAATAAATTAAGTAGTTAAAATGTATCCGCTTGTTATGCCCGAAAAAAATAATGCCGAAAAACAATGATTTTTATTTTGTTCCACGGCAACATTTCGGAAAACAGCTAGCGCTCGTTGCGGGCGAAAAACGGAACTTGCAGCTAGCAGCTAACACGCGCTATGGCACGCGCTCTCTTGGCATTCGACGCTGGTGAAGGACGGACGGTTTGGTGTGACGCCGTCATCGGTCGACACGTGCTCCCGATGGCGGCCATATTTTCGACGGTGCAGGAGGTCTGCTTGACAGGACCCGTCACGCGCATGGACGCTGATGGTGCCCCAGAACCAAGATGAGGGCATCAACAGGACAGGAGGTTGGAGGCAGAGCGCAGTGTGGGGCCACCGCGTAGGGAACGCGGCGGCTCGTAGATTGGACCACGAGGGGCAATCCGTGTCGTCTGGAGCGTCGGTTCGCCTCCGGTGAGGCCCCAGCTGGTATGCCACCTCTGTCGAGATGCGCCGTCATAGCGTGCCGTGGGGCACAGAGCCTGCCATGGGTGACGGTCTGGAGGAGGAGATCAGGAGGAGAAGAAGAAACCACGCCGAGTACGACAAGGACCTGCCAGCCTGACGCAGAGGCTGGGCCCCGCCGGAACTTCAGCCACCACGTGGAAGACAGTGACATGCCTGGAGAAAGGATGTCGCTGTACCCTGGGGCTGCACCTTCTGGTCGGCGTCTCTTCGTGCTCGGTTGGGTTTAAGAGTTGGATCGTTATCGTTTTGTTTTGTTATTTGTACTCTGATGTTGTTGTGTTTGTTTCGTTTTTATTATTTAATTGCCATGGACGAACAATGCTGATATATTGAATAAATGCGCCGTACTACTACAATTTCATAGTGTCACCATCATTTGTCTATCCTTTTCTTCCCCACACCATGGCTTGATGTTTCCTCGTGGTAGACGAGAGGTCTCATCACGCTCATGAAAAATTTAAAATATACTTGAAAGATCGATGTTTTTTTTTTTTACTTCTGGCAAAATTTTCTGATTTCTAAACAGAGACATCTTTTAAACCGTACAAAAGCTTTCTGATATTATAATACACACATACATACACACACACACACATACCATCACCACAGAATTGGACCGATTTCAATGTATGGTGGCTGGTAGGCCCTGACACTAACTAAAGTAAACTTGATGTAGCTGTCATTTGACGAGAAGCTAGCTAGGCTAAAATGAATACCAATGCGCATGCGCGCCAAACTATTACCGCTGCATTGTCAATTGTTGTCAACCTATATCTGTGAGTAGCGTCTAGTACCGGCTCTTATTTTCTGCATTCTTAGGTTAGGTTTAAGTTTGTCTATAATAATAATAGCGACTCGCGTGAGCGAGTTGCTTTATAAATTTAATTATAAATTAAATTTACATATTCTTTTAATTTTTCGCATTTAATTTAAAAATTCACAGCTCATTTGTAGACTCTAGCAAAGAGTATATAATACCTACGGATAGACTCTAGTATGCCTGTCTGTGACCAAAGAGTATATAATACCTACGGATATATGTCTGTGACCTGTGTCGGCGTTAGTGGAAATCATTTTGCGCGCATGCGCATTGGTATTTATTTTAGCCTAGCTAGCTTCTCGTGTCATTTGAGAGGTTTTATTTCTTTCTATTCTCATTATCCGTAGGTTATATCAGCGCCCTCTGGATTTGCAGTTTTTGAAAAACGAACGACGAACAATCCAGAGGGCCTTGATCGTGGATAACACTTTTAAACATAGAATAGAAATATGACCAAGACTTAATATCGATACCGTTAAATGTAGGTAGATAAATAATCGGCGGTCTTATATTATTATTATGTATATATGTAACTTTGGATGTTTCACATATATCTGACTGAAAGGATTTTTGTTTACATAGGATTTCAAAATACAATTGATCAGTTTGCGTGGATATGGCATTTAACTGACTAATTTCAATCTGTTTATTTTCTAAAGATAGAAGAATCTCATGTATGTCTTCTTGCAATGTTTCGAATTCATTATACCAATCCAACAATTTGGTACAACGCGATAAAAATATATCTTTTTTAGAGTTATCTTTTAATAAATCATATGTTATTTGTAATCGCGATATAATTCGATCGCGTTTAGCTTGTAACGACAATAACCTTTTTTCGGACATTTTATATTTAAATTTACAAAATTAAAATATATATTAGGTATAAAGAAAAATATGTTTAGATATAATCTACGTATAATATATACGTAGAACGTATAAAAGATGATTATTTTTATATAAATAATCTATTTTAAGACTATTGTGAACATAAATATAAATGAAAATAATTGTGTGAAATCACGAACTAATTACTTCAATTTACACAGTCAGTAATTGCGAATTACTGATCCGCTCGAAAGGACCAAAATTTTTATGTGTGATATCGGCAAAGAACAGATTGGACTAGACGGAAAATGAAAGGAGTGCATTTACTGTGCCAGCTGGTTTCTTCTTTTCCTCTGTTGCGTTTGTCCTTCCTTCTCGTCACTGATTCAATAAACTATGTTCACACTTTGTCTTAAAATATACGTGCGAAAGCCGCGAACGTATTTAAACTGTTTTTATGTGTATTGCGCACGCCGCTTGTATGACACGAGTGGTGCAGTTTGACGCGAATTCTCGATACTGAAGAACGTGGCTCGCTCGCACGTGAACAGAGGCGAGATGATTGTTGCCACGTTCAGGTATGGATGTAGGTATGACGAATTTTAGGTATGTCAGGAAGATGAGGATAGGTACAAAATAGGAAGTATCTGTCATCTGCGCCAACAAGTAGAGATGTGGTGTATTGGTATTGTAAGTGTGCTATTGTGTTGGGACCGTAAGTTAAGGCCATGCGAGGATAAGTGGGCGAATTTCTCTTTGAGGTACGTGGGTGTAAGAGGGTTATTAAGGATTTGGTACAGTAGGGAAAGAACATGCGAATCTCTTCGGTGACGGATCTTTAACCAGTTCAGTCGTTGCCTGCTCTCGGATACGTGGTCAAACTTCCTGAGTCCATACACGTATCGAATGCAGACATTTTGTAACCGTTCGAGTTTGTTAATTTGTTCTTTAGTTGCATCCAGGTAGGCAACGTCAGCGTAGTCAAATAATGGTAGCATGAGTTGTTGAGTTAGAGTGATTTTAGTCTTAACTGGTAAATAGTTTTTAAGTCGGTTTAGTCCATGAAAAGTACGAAAGATCTGTTGGCTTACTCCCTTTATATGACCGGACCATGAAAGATTACAATTCATGATAAGACCAATGTATCTGACCACTGGAGAAAATGGTATGATAACGTCGTCAAGGAGCACCTCAGGCATGGGTGAGAACTGTGTGGTTCTGAAAAACAGACGTTGCCTTCCAATTAATATTGACTGTGATTTAGAAGGGTTAATTTGGAGACCGTGTTTTTTTGTCCAATTTAAAAATTTAAATCGGCATTCAATGTCGCAACAGTGAGAAGGTAATTATCAGGCTTGAAATGGAAATATAATTGGAGATCATCTGCGAATATGTGATATTTACATCTGATAAATGGCTTTTCTCCTGAATGAGTTAATTGATGACTTTTTAACTGACTCCTCCTTATGAATGTTTTTCCACATACATTGCATTCAAATGGTTTTCACCTGAATGAGTTAATTGATGACTTTTTAACTGACCTTTGCTTATGAATGTTTTTCCACAGACATTGCATTCAAATGGCTTTTATCCTGAATGAGTTAATTGATGTCTTTTTAAGTGACTCCTCCTTATGAATGTTTTTCCACAGACATTGCATTCAAATGGCTTTTCTCCTGAATGAGTTAATTGATGACTTTTTAAGTTACTCCTCCTTATGAATGTTTTCCCACAGACATTGCATTCAAAGGCCGTTTCACCTGAATGAGTTAATTGATGACTTTTTAAATGACCTTTGCTTATGAATGTTTGCCCACAGACATTGCATTCAAATGGCTTTTCTCCTAAATGAGTTAATTGATGTCTTTTTGAGTTACATCTTTTTGCGAATGTTTTTTCACAGACATTGCATTCAAAGACCTTTTCACCTGAATGAGTTAATTGGTGACTTTTTAAGGTACTCCTATGTGCGAATGTTTTTCCACAGACATTGCATTCAAATGGTTTTTCTCCTGAATGAGTTAATTGATGACTTTTTAAGTCACTCCTTCTTATGAAAGTTTTTCCACAGTCATTGCATTCAAATTACTTTTCACTTGAATGAGTTAATTGATGAATTTTTAAGCGACCTTTGCTTATGAATGTTTTTCCACAGTCATTGCATTCAAATGGCTTTTCTCCTGAATGAGTTAATTGATGGCTTTTTAATTGACTCCTCCTTATGAATGTTTTTCCACAGACATTGCATTCAAATGGCTTTTCTCCTGAATGAGTTAATTGATGCCTTTTTAATTCACTCCTCCTCATGAATGTTTTTCCACAGATATTGCATTCAAAGGCCTTTTCACCTGAATGAGTGAATAGATGACTTTTTAAGATACTCTTTTGTGCGAATGTTTTTCCACAGACATTGCATTCAAATGGTTTTCTCCTAAATGAGTTAATTGATGTCTTTTTAAGTTACTTCTTTTTGCGAATGTTTTTTCACAGACATTGCATTCAAAGGCCTTTTCACCTGAATGAGTTAATTGGTGACTTTTTAAGGTACTCCTATGTGCGAATGTTTTTCCACAGACATTGCATTCAAATGGTTTTTCTCCTGAATGAGTTAATTGATGACTTTTTAAGTCACTCCTTCTTATGACAGTTTTTCCACAGACATTGCATTCAAATGTGTTGAAGAAAAAGGGACATTTTCTTATACTATATTGTCTGTTCTATGGAACTGTCATATACATTTAAAAAAGAAATAGTTTGTGTTTTTATTCTAGTTGTCAGATAGTATTTAACTTGACTTGGTTTGTACATATACAAGATTGTTGTTGCTGTTAAATATACAGAATAAAGAAACCATCGTGTGTGTGGTAATCTTTCGTCTTTTACTTTCATAAAAAAACACTTATTTGCACTTAAAGATCCCTACAGGTTATGGGCTCAAGTGTGTGAACTTAAAAAGAGTGCTAATAAGATCGTGGTTTATAATTTGTGATAGTGACAGAAGCACATGTTCTTTGTACGCGGCTATGGAGACCACATCGCAAATGAAATTCGTCGGTAACAACTACAGGCAGTGGAAGTTTCAAATTTCCTGTGCATTAAAGGCCAAGGGTGCATATGATGTTCTGAGTAAAAATAAACCGCCAAAGGAAGAAAAGACAGAGAGAGAAGTATGGGAAAAGCGTGATGCTCTAAACATCATACATGTTATAGAGTCATGCAACAGTGCGAAAGAAATCTTGGAAAAATTGGATGCAATATAGACAGAAAGGGTGAATTAGGAAAAATATTGTTGTATGAAAAATTCTCTACGTGCAAATTAGATACTAATGAAAATGTTGCTTCGTATATTTCAAGAATTGAAAACAACTACGAGACGCCGGAGAAAATGTTAGTGACCTATTTATAGGCCCAGTATTTCAGTCGGCCCTTAGGAGTTTAACTCAAGTTTAACAAAAATATTGCGTATTTCAGTACCTAATCTTCCCTTAAATACGTCACTAAACGACAAATATTTAACTCAACGTTTCTGGCGGATCGCGTGTCTTAATCTTGAGTTAAGTATTGTTTCTAGTCTTTTTCGACAGGTGGCGTACTAATCGCCGCACGCTTTAATGTTTTATTTCATTTTATACTACAAATAACTATGCATAATAATTATAATCATGATTTATTTTTGTTGTTAAAATAAAAGACTTGATATAGAAGTGGTTCATGTATTTAATATTTATTTTCTTTTTTACATAATTATAATGTATTGCCTGACAACAAACGAAATAAACTGTCAGCCATAATAAAACGTCAGGCACGCAACTTTATTTTTGCGATGTTTTTTCATCCCACTTTTTAAATTGATCCATCCTGTTTCTATATATATAATGCGTATTCTTAAATTTTCTACATAAGACACTATTTTACCATTATCACTTAGTTCCATATCCATCTGTAAAATGTACATACATTTTGCATTGAAGTACTTCGTACGTAGTACATATTCAATGACATTTTTTCACTACAATGTTTGATATTAATTTAAAAAAACATCGGTCGGTATAAAATATTGAAAAAGTAACAAGCTGTGTAATGAAACAAATAAAATAATGTGTTGTTATAATTATAAAATAAATAGTCACAGCTTCGCGTCACGTATCATTTAAGGTTGAAGATTACGTAACCAATGAGCTATAGGTATACTGGAGTGCTATTGTCCATACAACAAAACACATAATTTTGTGCCGATCTGGTGTGCGAATATAGCCGCTGCAAGTGGGACTCGCGTCTCTTTCTAAGCGTCAATTCATATAGAGTTTGGCTGTCAGTTGGTGTGTTTTCCTGAGTTCGACGTGTTGTTTTAAGTCTGTTTTTGATATTATTTGTTTTTCTTTCTATAAATTAAAAGAAATAAAGACGATGGTTAAATACTGCAGCTCTTTTGGATACCAAATGTGGATGTCAAAACATTTGGTATCCCAACAGCGGAATTAGTTTTCACGAGTAAGAAACTTTACATTTATACTTCAATGGCGTCCTCAAAGATTGCTACTTCAATATTAAAAATACCTCAACTATTTGTATTACAAAAAAAATCTACATTTTAATATTTGTTAAATTACCTACAATAATTTAAACTTTATTTTAATTTATTAACACTGCTACCTAACATTAAAATGATTAAACCAATATATCCTTTTGTTTTCATCTTATCTTGTGAAATAGCTTTCAGTGTAGGGTTTTAATTAGTAAATCTGTCATTATTGCTTCCAGATTCCCTCTACATTAATAATTAATTACATAATATGCTCTTTAACTGTAATTATTTCTTGTATTTATAATTTTTGTGCAATTTTTTCCACATTACTATTTTTTCTGATAATTATTACATGAATTTATAACTTGTGTTTATTTGTCAAAATTATTAATATGCTCTGTTTTACGTTTATTTTTTTACGTGTCCTACTGTTATTTATTATAGTTAATAATGTGCTCTTTTTTACGTTTCAATTTTACTGTCCATTGTTATTTTAGATTTATAACTTGTGCTATTGTTTGTTATAACTTATCATTAATAATATGCTTTTTTAACTTTTCTATTTTTACTGTGAATAATTTTGTGTTTTATAACTATGCCTTTATTTTTCTTAATAAATTTTATGCTCAAATTTGCATATTATATATTTTTTTTAAATATCTAATTGTATTTATTCTCTTTAATTATTATTTCTGTCTACATATATTTTTATTGTGTACTTTTATGTGTTTTTGGTATTTGACATATTTGAATTGTTATTCATATTTATTAAATAAATTAACAAAAATCGGCTAGTTTACGTGAACGTTGCGCAAGCACATAAAGTGATCACGTAAACCAACTGATAACAGGTCGTATGCTCTGTAGGTGCCTTGAGTTCCTTGTTTTTTCTATAATATCCCAACTTCGTCTCTATTGAGATGTTAAAAAGTTTGTCAGTAAAAATATCATTTGACTCCCGACAGAGAAAAAATCCAGTGTTTGCGTATATGCTTTTAAAAAAATAATCGATTAAATATATATTTATATATAAAAAATGAGATTTTTTAAATCTGTTCTAAAGTTATTGGATCAACGTTGAAGATCTTGTGTTTTTTTATAGAAAAACACATAATTAATGAATAGTTAATAACAAAATATTCTCAGTGTGGGAAGGAAAAATCTAATTGATTCCTTATTAAAGACAGAAATGATCTCACTGGGTGCAAACACTCTTATGAAAAAGTACAGGATTTGTAAATAGTCGTAATATTTGTTTTAAAAAGATATGGTTTCACATAAATGTTCTAATATTCTGAGTTATGAGATGTTTCTAATAAGTAATTTGTACTCATATATGATAATCTATATATTACTTTTACTATATATGTACACCCGATTGTGTATATTTTTAATTTGGTTGAATTACATCATTAACTATCGGATAATCTCATTCTATTCTTCAAAATTACTCATATATTGTATGAAGTGAGAGTTCTAGAAAGAGACAGGAATGCCACTTGTACTATATCCGTCTCTTTCTACTACTTCGGCACAACATTTGAACAACATTTAGCACTCCAATATACGTTTCATTTTGCACTGAAATACGCGAATGAAATTTAATCTTCCCTAAACTTTTAACTTGGATTACTAAATCCAACGATTTAAGGGCCAACTGATATCTCGGGCCATAATTACAAAAATTGTTGGTGGACTACCAGAAAAATACAAATCATTTCGACAAGCATGGTTATCGATGGAAGAGGCTAAACAAACAATAAACAATCTAACGGCCAGACTAGTCGATGAAGAGATGTCAAATAAAGAAGAAATGACTGCATTGTCAACTTCAAAGAAGTGGGATCAATCCAAAAAGAAATTCAAGAAGATCAACATAAAGTGTTTTAATTGTAATAAGAAAGGGCACTTTGCGAAAAATTGTTGGGCTGATAAAAAGGACAAAGAAAAGAGAAATTCAGCATTTAATGTGAGTGATGACTGCTGTGATACAAGTGACTGGCTACTCGATAGTGGAGCGTCAGCACATATGACAAGTAATCGGAGCTACTTTACAAATATGAAAGAAATAGAACCACTTTCTGTTATACTTGGTGACAACAGTGAACTACAAGTGATAGGAATCGGAGATATAAATATTAAAAACTATGTCGATGGACATTGGTACGATTCCATGATGAAGGATGTATGGTACGTTCCAAACTTGAAAAGGAACTTGTTTTCTGAAGGTGTTGTAACAAAATTAGGAATGAAGGTTACAAAAGAAGGAAACACAGCAAAAATATTCAATAAAGGTAGTTTAGTTTTGATTGCTCAAAGATCTTCTAACAACTTATATAAAATGTTAATAAAAACAGATACAAATAACAATGAACTGAACTCTGTAGACATTCAAAGATGGCATGAGAGACTGGGACACATCAATTTCAAAACAGTGAATGAAATGATTAAATCTGGTGTTATTAAAGCCACAAGGTGTAATATCGAACAATTTTGTGAAGCGTGTTGTTATGGGAAGCAAGCACGTAAGTCATTTAAAACGACAGAAACTCCGAACATTAGTAATGGTGAAGTAATTTTCAGCGACCTGTGTGGACCGTTCAATGTAGAATCAGTTAGTGGAGCTAAATACTTTATAACTTTTACAGATGGGAAAAAACAAGGCAATTCATATATGCAGATGATACTGCTGTAGCAGCACAAGCAAAAACGTTTGACGAAGTGGAAGGAAAACTGTCAACAACTCTCCAAGATTTGGCTATATATTACAAGGATAATCACCTGAAGCCAAATCCAGCGAAGACTCAAGTCTGTGCCTTCCACCTCAGAAATAGGGATGCGGGAAGAAAGCTAAGAGTATGGTGGCAGGGTCAGGAACTGGAACACAGTGACGCACCAAAATATTTGGGTGTTCGACTGGACCGATCCTTGACTTTTAGGAGGACCTCAAGAAATGGGGTTACAGAGAGGAAGACATCTGCGAGTGTGGCGCCAGACAGGACAACGTGCACCTACTGTCATGTCCCATGACAGGAGCGACATGCACGCACCAAGACACAGTGATAGCGAACACTAGTGGAATCCGAGTGGCTGAATATTGGGGGCTACGAATATGATGGTGTTCCGGATACGGAAAGTAAGTAAGTACAGATGGGAAGAGTAATTATAAAGTTGTTAAATTCCTCAAGTATAAAGATGAAGCTTTAAGCGCTTTTCAAGCATATGTTGCCTTTGTGGAGACTAATTTCAATATACGTGTCAAGAGACTACACACTGATAATGGCACTGAGTACTGTAACCGAAACTTCAAACACTTTATAGATACGAAAGGCATTGTTCATGAGAGAACGGCGCCATATACTCCTGAACAAAATGGGAAGAGCGAGCGCGCCAATCGAACCATAATGGAGAAAGTGCGCTCCATGCTTCATGCTAGAGACTTGCCAAAATACCTGTGGGCAGAGGCAGTGAACACCTCCGTGTACATACTCAATAGGACAACAGACAAAGATGGTACGTCTCCATATGAAAAGTTGACAGGAAGAGCACCAATTGTAACACACTTAAGAACATTCGGTTCAACTGCATATGTACATAAGTATACCAAAAGAAAAACGTACAAAACTAGATCCAAAGAGTCGTAAATTGATACTCGTTGGGTATGAAGGAATTTCAGAGAATTACAGATTATTCGACATAAAAACAAGAAATATAACAATATCTCATGATGTAATCTTCAATGAAGACGAACCGTGTCAAATCCAGGAGTCAGAACATATTGACAGCCTGACTCCATTATTATATGATCAACAAGAAGATGATTACTCATTAGAAGTCCAGGATACCAACTCTGATATCACATCTAAACAACCAGAAGACACATTGCCAACAGATGATTCTGTAAAAGATCCGAGTGAAGATGAGATTGAAATTCGTGCCGAAAGAAGTACTAATTTGAGACCTAGACATAACTTAAAAAAACCAAAAAGGTATGAAATAAATCTAGTTGAAAGTATTCACATTCCAGAAACATACCAAGAAGCCATAAACAATTAAAACTCTTCAGAATGGAAGAAAGCTATAGACGAAGAACTTGACGCTCATGAAAAAAATGGAACTTGGAAATTATTGCCTCGACTGGTGGGTAAACGAGACATCGATTCGAAGTGGATTTTCAAAGTGAAAGAAGAGGCACATGGAATAAGGTACAAAGCAAGACTTTGTGCCAAAGGTTGCTCACAAAAAGAGACTGATTGCACTGAGACATTCTCACCTACTGTAAAGTATGATTCAATTAGGTTAATGTTTTCAATAGCTGCAGAAAAGAATTATAAGATGATACAATTTGATGTCAAAACAGCATTTCTTTATGGAGAACTAAAAGAAGAAGTGTATATGAACTGTCCAGAAGGAACACATGCTGACCCAGGTTTAGTTTGTAAATTGGTCAAGTCATTGTATGGTCTGAAGCAAGCTCCAAGATGTTGGAATCTTAAATTTAAAGAAATATTACAAAAATTTGGTTTTAAACAACTTGATTCTGATGAATGTGTGTTTAAGACAAACAATGACTTTTCCAAGACTGTATTTTTGTTGCTATATGTTGATGATGGTTTGTTGATGTCTGAAAGTACTGATGAGATGTTATCTATTGTAAAAGATCTGTCGAGCAATTTTAATATTATGGTTAACATGAAACCAACCTTGTTATATTGGTATGTTTATTGAGAACCTCGACAATGGTATTTTCATACATCAGTGTAAATATATAGATAAAATTGTTGAAACTTTTGGACTAAGTAATGCTAAGTCTGCTGTTATACCAGCAGATCCAAACAAGTATCGAGGTCTGGTTAAGGGGGAACGGAGCGATGAAAGTGTTCCTTATAGGGAAGCTGTAGGCTTACTTCTCTATATTGCGACAGTCAGTCGACCAGATATAATGTATGCAGTTAGTGTATTGAGTAGATTTTTAAATTGTAACAGTAAAATACATTGGACTGCAGTAAAGAAAGTCATAAATTATTTGAATACTACAAGAGAATATGGTCTCTTTTATAAACAAAATATGTCTAATAACATAAGTGTATATTCAGACTCAGATTACGGGGTTGCATGGACACAAGAAGAAGTACAACGGGCTATATAGTTATGAAAAACGGGGCTGCTATATCTTGGTCTAGTAAAAGACAACCAAGTGTAGCATTATCTACTATGGAAGCGGAATTCATGGCAGCATGTGAAGCAACAAAACAGATTTTGTGGACAAAACAATTTTTAATTGATATTTATCATATTACAGAAATATGTCCAATTACTTTGAATATTGATAATCAAAAGCATAAGTTACATTAAGAATGGTAATATAAATAAACGTTCCAAACACATTGATATCAAATATAACTTTATTAAAGAAAAATATGATACAAATATTATTGCATTGGAATATGTTCCTACAGATATGCAGCTGAGTGATTTGTGTACTAAAGCACTTCATAAAACTAGATTTGAATTTTTAAGGCAATTGATTGGAATTATTAAGATGTAGATATAATATATTAAAAGTATACTACTTATGTAGTAAGTTTCATTGTTGAATTGATTAGATTATAAGTAATCTACTTTTAAGTTTATGTTATAAAAGAAATGTCCTTTTTGGGGGAGTGTTGAAGAAAAAGGGACTTTCTTATACTATATTGTCTGTTCTATGGAACTGTCATATACTTTTAAAAAATAAATAGTTTGTGTTTTGATTCTAGTTGTCAGATAGTATTTAACTTGACTTGGTTTGTACATATCATAGACTTGATATATATATGGACTGCGTGCAAAGGCGTTTTGCTTGGCAGGTTTTCGGCAAACATGATTTGTATGGAAAGACCACGTGACTGAAGTCCACAAATGGCGGCAAGGCAAATTTTCATACAAAAACACTAATTTTATAATTAAAATTACCAGTTATTTAATGCTCGAACTGAATAAATTTTAATTGATTTTGAAAGTTTCAAGTTAATATTATATGGTACTAGGCATAATCTATATTATTCATATCCTACTCATTGTTTATAAATCCATCTATTTGAGAGTCATATTCTTTTTCCCTACATAGAATAATCTACTATTAATAAAAATAAATGCTCAATATACATATTTTTAATTTCAGTAGATGACTTGCAAAGTAAAATACTGTCGAATTAACTACTTTGGATAGTTTATTTTCCCAAAACTGATTTTCGTACCAAGAAGCTTATAAATATATTTTTTTATTAGGCTTTATTGAATCAATATTTACAATGAATCGTTTGTTTTTCTTTTGATCGCGATAATCTATCTAGCTTTACTTTCAGGACCGTTCGGAAATCTCAAATAAAATAAATTTCTTATTATAATTTTAATTTACATTCATAAAACGCTAAGAAAATCAAATAGCAGAATCTATTTATGGTTAAGTTACTATAATATGCACGAACAAAAATCTTATGCGCTGAGGCACTTTCTTAGAATAGTGCTTCCACACTTTTCTATAATTATTGTTTTCGTGTGTCTCGTAAGAGACGGGTAGGTAATCGAAAATACAAGAGGCAAAATAACATTTCACATAGTTCAGCAATGAGGTTTACCACCAATTCCGAATGTTGCCTTTAAGGTAATGCATACCCTGTCGCTGGTTACCCCATCATATTGTGGGATATGCCGTTATGGTATGAATGAAAACGAAAATCTTTCCTTCTATACTGTAATGTTAGGTTAGAAATAAAGTATTTTATACCTATACCTATGTGTTTATTGACAAATTTTTGTGTCTAAAAAATCGAGTATTAAGTAGATGTATATTTTTTTACATAAATAATCGATACAAATCTAATTAAACATCAATTTTGACAAGAAGTATGCCATCATAGTATTGAATCAGTGTTTTTTAAATCGAAATCGACTGCTATTCAACAAATATAATTTAATTTGACACGTAAATTTACAAAAAAATATTTAAATTGAACAATTATGTCTATAATTTACAAATGGAAAGACAATTAACACCCTTCGGAATAACGGGAATTGCATTTATATGCGGCACAAGTATGCATCATTTTATTGACTGAAAAAACAAATTAAATAATGATTCATGTTGTTCTAAATGATGTATAAATATTCTATGAATACTAAAATCATTAATTGTCCTTAAAAATAAGATATTTATGTCAATATAACGTTAAATTTCTAAAATTAAGGGATGAACTCGCTCACTTCCTATACTATTCTCAAGGAAACAACGTCGTTCTGCACTTGAATCAGCTGTTTATGATGTTTGCTGAAAATACCGTTCACGCACGCTGTCCATTCTATTAGGTCTATGGTACGTATACAAGATTGTTGTTGCTGTTAAATATACAGAATAAAGAAACCATCGTGTGTGTGGTAATCTTTCGTCTTTTACTTTCATAAAAAACCACTTATTTTCACTTAAAGATCCCAACAAAATGACTTTTCACCTGAATGAGTTAATTGATGACTTTTTAAGTTACTCCTATGTGCGAATGTTTTTCCACAGACATAGCATTCAAATGGCTTTCCAACTGAATGAGTGAATAGATGACTTTTTAAGTTACTCCTATGTGCGAATGTTTTTCCACAGACATTGCATTCAAAGGCCTTTTCACCTGAATGAGTTAATTGATGACTTTTTAAGTTACTCCTTTGTGCGAATGTTTTTCCACAGACATAGCATTCAAATGGCTTTTCACCTGAATGAGTGAATAGATGGCTCTTTAAGATACTCTTTTGTGCGAATGTTTTCCCACAGACATTGCATTCAAATGGCTTTTCACCTGAATGAGTGAATAGATGACTTTTTAAGATACTCTTTTGTGCGAATGTTTTCCCACAGACATTGCACTCAAATGGCTTTTCACCTGAATGAGTGAATAGATGACTTTTTAAGGTACTCTTTTGTGCGAATGTTTTCCCACAGACATTGCATTCAAATGGCTTTTCACCTGAATGAGTAACTTGATGTATTTTTAAGTTTCTCCTTATTGCAAATGTTTTTCCACAGGCTTTGCATTCAAATGGCTTTTCACTTGAATGAGTTAATTGATGAATTTTTAAGCGACCTTTGCTTATGAATATTTTTCCACAGTCATTGCATTCAAATGGCTTTTCACCTGAATGAGTAACTTGATGTCTTTTTAAGTTTCTCCTTATTGCAAATGTTTCTCCACAGACATTGCATTCAAAGGCCTTTTCACCTGAATGAGTTAATTGATGACATTTTAAGTTACCCCTATGTGCGAATGTTTTTCCACAGACATAGCATTCAAATGGCTTTTCACCTGAATGAGTGAATAGATGACTTTTTAAGGTACTCTTTTGTGCGAATGTTTTCTCACAGACATTGCATTCAAATGGCTTTTCACCTGAATGAGTAACTTGATGTATTTTTAAGTTTCTCCTTATTGCAAATGTTTTTCCACAGGCTTTGCATTCAAATGGCTTTTCTCCTGAATGAGTTAATTGATGGCTTTTTAATTGACTCCTCCTTATGAATGTTTTTCCGCAGACATTGCATTCAAATGGCTTTTCTCCTGAATGAGTCAATTGATGAATTTTTAACTCACTCCTTCTTAAGAAAGTTTTTCCACAGACATTGCATTCAAAGGCCTTTTCACCTGAATGAGTTAATAGATGGCTCTTTAAGGTACTCTTTTGTGCGAATGTTTTCCCACAGACATTGCATTCAAATGGCTTTTCACCTGAATGAGTTAATTGATGAGTTTTTAAGTTACTCCCTTGTGCGAATATTTTTCCGCAGACATTGCATTCAAATGGCTTTTCAATTGAATGAGTTAATTGATGAATTTTTAAGCGACCTTTGCTTATGAATATTTTTCCACAGTCATTGCATTCAAATGGCTTTTCTCCTGAATGAGTTAATTGATGACATTTTAAGTTACCCCTATGTGCGAATGTTTTTCCACAGACATAGCATTCAAATGGCTTTTCACCTGAATGAGTGAATAGATGACTTTTTAAGGTACTCTTTTGTGCGAATGTTTTATCACAGACATTGCATTCAAATGGCTTTTCACCTGAATGAGTAACTTGATGTCTTTTTAAGTTTCTCCTTATTGCAAATGTTTTTCCACAGACATTGCATTCAAAGGCCTTTTCACCTGAATGAGTTAATTGATGACTTTTTAAGTTACTCCTTTGTGCGAATGTTTTTCCACAGACATAGCATTCAAATGGCTTTTCACCGGAATGAGTGAATAGATGACTTTCTAAGATACTCTTTTGTGCGAATGTTTTCCCACAGACATTGCATTCAAATGGCTTTTCACCTGAATGAGTAACTTGATGTCTTTTTAAGTTTCTCCTTATTGCAAATGTTTTTCCACAGGCTTTGCATTCAAATGGCTTTTCTCTTGAATGAGTTAATTGATGAGTTTCCAAGATACTCCCTTGTGCGAATATTTTTCCGCAGACATTGCATTCAAATGGCTTTTCTCCTGAATGAGTCAATTGATGAATTTTTAAGTGACTCCTACTTATAAATGTTTTTCCACAGACATTGCATTCAAATTGCTTTTCATCTGAGTGAGTGGATTGATGACTATTTAAATGACTCCTACTTATTAATGTTTTTCCACAGACATTGCATTCAACGGCCTTTTCTCCTGAATGAGTTAATTTATGTTTTTTTAAGTGACTCCTAGTCAGGAATGTTTTTCCACAGACATTGCATTCAAATTGCTTTTCAATTGGTTGTGTGGATATCAGAGTTTGTTTTTTCTTATAAACATTAGTTTCATATCCAATATCAATACCTTGAGAGGAAGTTTCTTGAACAATGATTAAATGCTCCTTAATTTCTTTTTTTAAATCTGGTACAAATTCATCTATCGGAAAATCAGTTATTGGCTCTTTCGGAGAATTTTCTTCGTCACTTGTATGATATAATCTTTCTTGCTTCACTTCTTTAATCTCGTCCATACTCTAAAACAATTATAAGCAATACATATTTATGATAAGTGTACCTATGTATCAATTTTCAGCATTTGTTATATTTAAGCGTCACATAAGGCGACTGATTTTAGTTGAAGTTATTTGTCGATAGCCGCACAGACATCCATTGATTTTATAAAAACAATAATAATATTTTATAACCTTCGATTTTGGACCAACCTACAAAACCCGGCAGATGCCGATCATAATGATTTTTGTGCATAAAGATATTTAAATATAAACAATTACTTACTCCGAGTTCGTTGAATATGGCAAATAATTTGATTGTTTCTTCAAATATTGGAGCATTTAGCATTCAAAATGTAAACCAAAATAAAAGACTGATCCGCATTCAGGCAGCGCCATCTTGTAAACTTTTATGTTTGACGTAGCGACGGGGAAAAATGACACTAGCGTCTACACGTAGCTTTTCCCGATTTCTGATTGGTTGGTAGGCGGTAACTTTGAACCGGATGTACCATGTGTAAATGTTAACAGACGAAAAAAATAGGAATAAAATATTTTTGGTTTTATTTTATTTATTTTATTTCGTAATATATTATATTTTTTTTTATCGTGAATAAAATAAAATGTAGGTATGCATTAGTAAATAATTATTTTGTATATTTCAATGTATATTTACTATAAGATTCTTAGTAAAACAAGAACTTTACTTTTTAATAATTTAAATTATATTTAAAGAAAGTATTAAGCTATACCTATTATATGTTCATGGTGTCACAATTTAATCGATTGATTTCTTCCAGAATTATGTTAATAAGTTTTAAATCTTGGAAATCTGTATAATATTTATATGTACCTACATTTAAAGAACTTGATTATTTTAAATTTTATCGAACCGTCGAGATGTTTACAATAATTAATTTCTATCATCCGTATTAAAAAAAATACGAAGTGGTCTACAATCATAGACTTTGCAACATATACTTATATAATATATGGATGAACTCAGAAAAAATTCTATATATACATATTACACCGCCGTGGCACAGTTGGTAAGCCGTTCGATTTCTGAGCGGGCGTCCTGTTTTTGATTTCCAGCAGAGGAGAAATTTATTTCATTAAAATTTTGCTTCTCTGGGCTGGAAACACTGGTTAGGTGGAAGAAATTGCCATACGGCAATAAACTCGCAACTTGCGCAGGGTGTAAGGAAGTGTACATTATTATTATACATCAACTTAACTAAATGGCAGAAGACGCATGAAAGTAGAATTAACGCGGTTGAAATGAGGTCACTAAGACGAATGTGTGGTAAAACGATGTATGATAGAATAAGAAATGAGGATATTAGACGAGAATGTATGATTGAAAGAAATATCGTAAGTAAGATGAAAATAAATGCCCTAAGGTGGTTCGGCCACATAGAAAGAATGAGTGATGACCGTCTGACAAAAAAAGTATACAAGGCTGATAAAAGAGGAATGAAAAGTAGAGGTCGGCCAAGAAAGAATTGGCACGATCACATAAATGGGATTTTGAAAGATGGAGATGTTAGAAGTAAGAATAATAGAAGAGCGTGTATGAGACGATGTATGGACGTGAATGAAGCGAGGAATGTATGTCAAGAGAGAGGAGTCTGGCGTTCGGTTCTCTCTGCCTACCCCAAATAGGGAAATGGCGTGATGGTATGGTATGGTAACTAAAAGAACCTTCGCAACAAATAATGTTCTGTACATGGATTTATTCAGAATTCGGAGTAGAACATTTAGTGTGTCCGTCCCCCCTTTATAACTTTTGATCCGCTGAATGCACAGAACCCAAAATTCCGGAATGTATAGATAGTTATAGGCCTACAAAACATTTATACTCAGAATTTTCGTTTCTGTCAGGGGTTATCAACTATTTAATTTTTACTTTATTTTTCCATATATCTCAAAAACCATAAAAGCTGAAGGCTGAAAATTGGTATAAATATAGACAAATACAAAATCTCAAATATGTTTTTTTTAAAGTTCCAGGGTTTTTAAAACATTTTTTATGATAAATTTAAGTATGTGTTTAACTGCCTATATATATTTCCAAAGTTTTTAAAAATACCGAAACACCTCAATTAGATCATTTAATTTTCTATTAAAAATATGAACATTGTAGAAGAACATCTCAAACTTTTATTTACAATTTTTATAAAAATGAAATTTAGTGACGACATTGTTTCATACAATTTGTACGGCAGTACATTATACAATTTCTACGGGTACGCAATAGTTTGATACTTAATCTCTAACATACATCATGTGTATAGGGTCATTACTGCAAATGACATGATTCTGAGTAATTTGAGATTGAATAATGAAACAAAAACTAAAGTTCCAAATCTCTTTTTGAATATCTATAAAATAACCATATTGAAACAATTGTGTAAGAGACCACTGCTTCCAAGTAGAAGACAGTCCGTTTAGCACTAAAAAGTTATTTTTTTGTCCTACTGCATCCATAGTTCATTTTTGAATAAATTTTAAGATTTGACGCTATAGTCTTAAAGATGCGATTTATGTTAATGTTCCTATGTCCTTTATTTTCTATTGTTAAATAATTACCATGTTATCCGGGGCGGAGACAAATCCAACAAATAAGAGATTACAATTGTTCCAGCTGTTCTTGAATTATAAATAGTGTAACTCATCTGACTTTCTTTTATTTATATAGATTTCCTTCCCATTTATTAAAACTTTTTATTGGTTGATACTTTCTTCCTATATTATGAATTCTTTGTAAAATATATTATATTGAAACTGTTGGTTTTCATTTTATTTAATAAGTTTAAGTTCCAATTTTAATTATTGTAACGACTTCTCACCTTTATACATTAGAAAAAGTTTCCTATTACAAAGCCTATATTTATATACAGTTAGAATAGAAGTTTCTATAATTCAATTATATGAACAATATTCTAGAAGAAGGAAATGTTAGATGAACATGTATGAATGTAGGCGAGGTGAAGAATGTATGCCAGGATAGAAGTGTGATGCTCGGCTCTCTGCCTACTACAAAAGTAATATAGCATGAAGATATGAATCTGTTTTTATTGTTTAAAGAAAAAATGCATTCAATTTTGAATATTAGATAATGATAAATCACTTGAAAAAATGGCAGTGAAAATAAATAAGAGTACTGAGTTGGACGTTTTGTGGATTATTGCTCCCAATGTGAAAAAAACTGAAGACAATACTTAAGATCCATTTGACCACCCACACATGAGTACCTATAAACAATGTTATTTAAATTGATTGTAAAAGTTCCACATCACAAGCAATATTTATACATTTTTTAAGAAAGATGTTGTATGCAGTTAGTGACTCATTGAAGGTCAAAATAAAACATGTTTTGAATTGTGTTTTCAGTCTGGATCTGTGAGACGATTAATATCGTAAGTCTCCAGAATGTGGCAACTTGTTATTTTTATTTTTATTTTATTTTGTTTTATTAAGAAATACAACAGCTGTTTACAAACATTTATAGGTATACAGTAAATAATTTTCTTATTTATATCGCCAATTACAGTATTTCCTAGTTATTAGTTACATTTTATATTGTTTATTCGGTAAAAATTCTCAATAAATACGAAAAAAGGATATTTCAAGTGATAATGGAGATGGAGATGATATCTATTTCCTTATTTTTAGCAACAAATAGAGACAAATAAAAGTACATAACATACAAATATTTTATGTACATTTTTTTATCTAGGGTAAAACATTTACGTACTGTTCATTTGTCATCTTTTTTTATAAATATCTTAAAATACGTTATTAAAAATATTTGTTAACTCGCAGATTATTTCAAATTGTGATTTCATTCGCTTATGTTTACAGTTCAATGAATTTATTGTTTATAATATATTATTTCAGTGCCATAACATTTTACTTGCTAGGTTTTATATATACTTTTCCATAATTTTTCTATAGTATATATTTAGATTTTTCACAAGAATATAGGCATCTTAATTAGACTATATATATCCATTTATTGATTTTAACAGTTCTTTTTTATAGGATGCAATGTTTGATGAAAACAGGTCTATCTTTGTATTGGTCATACAGTTATTATTGAAACTAATACACGCTCTATTGACAAATGTGTTTAATATATAGTTTGTTCTACAGGACTCGATATAAAATAGTGTTTTATTTCTGTTGCTTCTAGATGGACAGTGGAAACGGATTGCACTCAGGAGTGCACTACTATCGACTATATTATTTAAAATTTTGTACAAGTAGACCAGATCAATAACTATCCTTCGGTCTTCCAGTGATTTTATTTTATAATGTGTAAGTGCTTGATCATAATACCGGAAATACCGACGGTTTCTGAAATTGTATTGTTTTATGCATTTTTTTTGTAATCTCTCAATAGCATTAATGTGGACAGTATAACTCGGGTTCCAGACCGCAGAGGCAAATTCCAAAAGACTTCGGATAAGCGAGTTGAACAGTATTACCAGCGAGTTGGGATTCCGGAAATCCTTTGTGTTTCTAAATATAAAGCCTAGGGTCTTGTAAGCACGGGAAGTAATATTGTCATAGTGTTTAATGAAATTTAATTTTTCGTCTAATATAATTCCCAAGTCCCTCATTTCGGACTTACGTTCTAGAGTCGAGCTATTTAATTTATAATCAAAGTTTATCCTGTTTTTGTTTCTGGTATAAGTTATAAAGTTACACTTGTCGATATTCAGGAACAGTTGATTTACCTGACAGTACTCTTTTAGTGCGTCGATGTCGTTTTGAAGATCAATACAATCAGTGATACACTCGATTTTTCGATATAGTTTAGCATCGTCTGCAAATAGTAATAAGTTCGAGGTTTTTACACAGTTTCCCATGTCGTTTATATATATTAGGAACAGGAGTGGTCCCAGATGGGACCCCTGGGGTACTCCAGAATGAATAGGTAAGTATGATGATGTGTATCCGCATACAGTTACCGCCTGAGACCTATTTTTTATGTAGGATTCAAACCATCTTAGGAGGTTACCCCTGATTCCCAGTTTATATAGTTTCTCCAACAAAATGTTATGATTAAGTTTATCAAATGCTTTGGAGAAATCACTATAGAAGGCGTCAACCTGTTTTCCTTCATGCATCGATTGTGTTATATAATGGGTAAACTCAAGTAGGTTTGTCTCAACAGATCTTTTGGTTCTGAATCCGTGTTGACTATTACTGATATATGGGTTTATTTTTGGGTTAATATGATTTATTATTATCTTTTCGAGTAATTTGCTAACTATTGGGAGTTTTGATATTGGTCGGTAATTTTTAACGTCACAACGATCTCCGTTTTTATGTATTGGAGATATCCATGCTTGTTTCCACACTGATGGGAAACAACCTTCGCGCAGAGATTTATTAAATATTATCGATAAAGGTTCCGATATCTCAGGCAAACAATTCTTCAAGAAAACCCCCGGTAATTTGTCGGATCCTGAGCCCTTGTTTATATTTAAGTTATTTATATACCTACTCACTAACGAAACGTCCACCTGTAAGTCATGTATTAATAATAGATTATTATCATTTAAAGGTTGCGTCTCGCCGCTTTCGTTATTATTTCTGTTTGAGTTTTGAATAAGTACAGACGTAAAATATTCGTTAAAAGCATTACAAATGGAGGCGGGTTTTGTAAAGACGTTGTCATTATACTTAATTTTGTTTGGGATATCACCCGATTTCTTTTTAGACTTTATATAAGAGAACAAACATTTGGGGTTAGATTGAATATCTTTTTCTATATTGATTAAATACTTATCATGGCATTGTTTTAATATTAGCTTTTGACGACCTCTTAATAATTTGAAAGATAAGTAATCCATTGGGTTTTTATATTTCTTCCACTTCCTATGAAAAGTCGACTTCTCTTTTATGACCCTTATAAGTGCCGGAGAATACCAACAGGGGTAGGAATTACCTGATTTAACTTTTTTTGTTGGTATGTATTCGCGAATCAGATCCGAAATTATTTGATAAAATTTGTCAACACATTCATTTGTAGTGAGGTCAGATAATTCTAATGCCCAGTCGTGCGATGCAAGACCAGACTTAATGTGTGGGTAGTCAGCTCTTCCATAAAGGGTAATTTCCCTATAATTGCCTTTCAATAAACGGTCTCTAGTTAAGTTAACAGGAAATGTCACCAGAAGTGGGGGGTGGAATGGGTCCGGCTTACTAAAAGATACCTCGGATTTGTGGACTCTACAGTTTATATTTTTGGATAGGACGTAGTCAAGTAAATTACCTTGGCTATTGTGTATAAAGTTGTGTGTGTATTGTGGTTCAAATCAGATAGAGAGAGAAACTCAAAAAATGATAAGCTTGCCAGACTGCCCACAGCGCCTCTAACTTCTGGCAGGCCATTCTCGTCTATGCTCCAGTGTATTTGCGAGAGGTTATAGTCTCCAAGCAACAGAAAGTCATCATTGGCTCGTAGGGACAAGATGTGTTCTACTTCATTTATGTGGGAAGATAAACTAGCAAGGTGACCGCCACCGGGAGCCACATATGCACAACATATATGAATACTTCTATTATGACCTATCACCAGAGATACCCATATATCCTCGGACAGTGATCTCCAGTTTGCCTGAGGCTGGGGGTCCAAATCTGATTTTATGGCAATCAGGACCCCTCCTCCCATTTCAGAGCCAGACATGTGTCTATCTCTCCGAAAGACAGTGTATCTGTCGTCGATAATTTCAGAGGACCAGATACCATCACACAGCCAAGTCTCCACCAAGCAAATGACGTCGTAATCGCCTGCCAGACAATTCAATAGCACTTCGTTGGTTTTCGTGCGGACACCTCTGATATTTTGGTAAAAAATTGACAGTTCACTTATAAGATTTGGAGCGCCGGCAAAGAAAATAATTTGACAATTTTAAAGAGTGCACATAGATAATCAATACAAATAAAATCCAAAATAACTTGATACGACCGCATGCTATTCGTAAACAAGACTCATACAGAATACGGTGAACTAGTTCTGAATATAATGCTCCCAGTCGACAATAAATAAATAAAATAGAGTTGAAATATTTCATATACTATTTTATCACCGAGCGCAACAAGACACACGATTGACTGGGAATAGTGGGCCGATCTAAAATATATCGTTCCCAATTCATAATATAATAATATTAAGTAAAACAGATCACATAAATAATGTCGAGTCCTTGTGTAAACGGTATCACAAATCGCAACAAAACATTTGTCAGTAGAGCGGTATGAAATTGCGTACACGGTCAGAACAAAATATGATTTCATTGGTTCAGTTACGGCGCTATGTGTCGCGGTATGACAATCAGACATGCGCACTACAGGTAAGATAAGAATCGGACGTTGCGGGGTCGACAACATTTTATAATCATTGATTAAGTGGTTTACAAAAATGTCATGTTTTTTGGAAATGCATGGAGGGGCAATACAGCATGTACAAGACAAAACACACAACAAAGAATCGTGAGCGCAGCGGCCCAGCAGGACATGATCCCGAACACATGAAGAAAAGAAAGACGGCAAACACATAGAAGGAATTTGAGGGATTTGGTAATACATCCTAAAGGTAAGAGCACTTATCTCCACACGAATTACAGCCTCAACAGGTCTTCCAAGCTTGATATCCATATCTTTGGAGCCGTGTCCTCCTTCCTTAAAAAAATCCTCCCATATCTTGTCCAGGCGTATTTGAAGTCGTGATCCTTGGCATATTTCCGGGTTTCAAAAAATAAGTTTTTGTTTTTCAGAGTCAAGTGTTCGTTTATGGTTATTAGTCTTCGTTCGCCACCGACGCCTACATCCTTGGTAGAAATAGTCTTTTTCTTTGATCTGACACCCGCAAGGTAGGAGTCTCTAATATATTTTCTCAGAAACTTGACAATGATAGGCCTGGGTACAGCTTTATTTGTGGATCTAGACCTGACTAGATAGTCGACATCTTTAAGATCAGCCTCAATACCAATTTCTTTTGAAATATTCAGAAACACCTCCGATAAGGACTCGCCCGTTGTTTGGTTTACGCCACGTATTTCTATGTTATACAGCTTGTCGGCCTGTTCTCTTCTTTGTCTTTGGTTCTCAAGTTCAAAACCCTTTGCCCTGAGAGCAGCTACTTCCTCTTCCAGGGCAACAACTGATGGTCTGGCCTCCAATTTAGTTACCCGATCTTTAAGGTCCCTGTTTTCCTCCTGTGGTGCGTGTGTTTATGTGGTGCGTGTTAAATTAATATTTGTCATAGTACCTGTTAGTTGCCTGAGAAGCAATATTAAATAAATAAATATATTTACTGATTATTCATAACAAAATATATACATAATATTATCAATCATTCTAAACAATACATAATAGGCCCTATTCAGATTCGACTAAAAATTTTATACAGAATTTTAGTATATGAGAAATGTCAAAAAGTTGATTGCATTTATACGGGACTCATTACGTCACACCGCGCGGATAAAATCTTTTTATCCACGGTTGGCCGATATTTTAGACGTCTTTGTACTCTGAATTGAATCAGAATTGCACATAATATGTCCTATTCTGATTCGTATAAATTTATCCGTCTGAATTTTAGTATATGAGAAATGCCAAAAAGTTGACTGCATTTATATGGGACTCATTACGTCACACTGCACAAATGAAATCCTTTTACACAAGTCGCCCGTTGGTTATAGACCATTTCTTACTCTGAAACGAAACAGAATAGGGCATATTGTAAGAAGTAATAATAATCGGAGAGAATGTATGTAAACAAAAAATTTGTAGAAATAAAAAAAATGTTGAAATGGTTAATTTATTGAATAAGCTGTTATTTTAAATTTACTTATATGAAATGAATGTGGTGGTGTACCACTAGATCGTCTCCCTTTTTGGTCCTTATGTAGATGAATGCTGTTGGTTAAACCTGTGGAAATAATTACAAATGAAAAACTGTGAACACTGTGCTGGAAGAATGCATGCAAAGAAAAGCATGTTCCTAGATATAATGGGGACGTTCGACAATGCGTGGTGGCCGCTTATTCTGGCCAAGATGAAGCTGCGGGGTTGCCCCCGTTGAGTGAAGGGAGCACCTAGCTGGGCAAGCCTCTAGGCGAGTTAGGGTTGTCGATGAAGTTCGCTACCTAGGTGTCGTCCGAATGTCAAGTCCTCGGCTGACCTCGGCTGAAAAAGTAGCGGCCTTGTTTATGACATTTCGCAGGATTCCATTCGGGTAGGGTGAGGGCTATATACAAGGCTAAGTATATTGCCCAGATCGCATACGCATCTGAAGTTTGGTCCCATCGGCTGAGCGTTGGCTCGGTTGCTCTTGCGATCCTGAGGGGCCAGCATCCTCCCTTGCTTGCTGTTACAGGTACGTATCGCACGGCGGCCAGTGACAGTCTTCCGGTCATCACTGGTGTTCTGCCTGCTGATATTGAGGTGCGGGAGTTTGTCGCACATAGGAGTATCAGGCTCAATAGACGGGCTGAACATGAAGGAGTGATTGTTTGTATTGTGCCAGGAATTGGTGGTCTGAGTGGGGCCATCAGTAGTCAGAGAAAGGACGATGAAAGTTTGGCAAGAGCGCTGGGATAGAGGAGGAACTGCTAGGGTTACCTATTAGTTTTTCCCTGACCTAAGAAAGAGGATGCGTATGAGATCGCTGGCACTGTGCCACTATGCGTTGCAGCTCGTGTTAGGAGACTATGATAGGAGGTATGTGTGCTTGACCGCCCGGCCAGTTTGGTTTGGCGAAGTGCTGGCGAACCATCACAATGTGGCTCGTTATGAAGAGTTTTAATATGTGTGGGTCTCACGCTGGGATGAGCTCCAGAGACCGGGTCAAAGATCTCGTATAGCGATGTCCTAATCTGGCATGGAATGATGCTTGATGTGGGTGTCTCACGCTGGGAGTGGCTGTGATGACCGGGTTTACCCCTGGTCGAGGATTTCGTACAGCAGTGGGCCTAACCTGGCCTGGAGTGATGCTGTAGCGGGGTGGTCGACGACTCGTTGACAATTCGTGCCGTCCTTTCTCCCTCGTGGAGGTGTCTGATTGCATGCCCCCGTCTGGGTGGGTCCTCCTTCCTCGCGTTGATGTTAGCTATCGCATCTGGTAATGCGGGTGCGATGGTCTAGAAGCACCTAGAAATTAAGATTAGTTTTAATTAGTAAGGCGCATTAGGTAGGCTTCATCCCCTGGATAGGGGCACTGAGAATCCATAATTTAGCAGGCGGGGTTTATTGGGGGGAGCACATCCGGCGAACTCAGAGCCCGCTTGCATAAAAAAATATTTGCAACTAAGTGTGGGTAAAGAGGTGCTAACGCGCCTGAGATACCTTTCCTTTAGTGGATGACTTTCAGTGTCCTTCGTCTTGACAAGAGCTGCATCTGATGTTTACTTCTCCTGAACCTCCTCGGGGATGGTAAGTGTTGAGGAGGTAGATGGACCGGTGGCTCTCCCCATTACATCTTCCACTTCAGCCGCTAATGCGCTAGTTCAACTGGACTAGGACAGTGCTCGATGACGAAATTGTATTCTTGCAAAAACATGGCCCACCTGATTAGTTTTGCTCTCTTGTCCATTGCCTTATGAAGCCAAGTGAGTGCCCGGTTGTCCGTCACCATAGTAAATCGTCATCCTCCAATGAATGGTCGGTACTTCCATACAACGGTACTTCACCCACACCACTGCGAGGGCCTCTTTTTTGTTCGAATGGCATTTCCTGTCCGCCTCAACGAACTTGCAGCTTGAATATGAGATAACCTCCCGTGACCCGTCCTCGTTCTGGTGAAATAGCACAGTTGCTGCTCCATCTTTACTCGCAACAGTTTGCAAGATGAACTCCCTGTTGAAATTGGGCCTGGTGTGTCCACTTGAATGATCTCTTCGGGCTAAGTAGGTCCGTTAATGGGGCCGCTATGGTTGTGATCCTTGGCACGCGTTCCGGCAGCCAATTACATAGCCCAAGAAACGCTGTGAGTTCCTTCCTTGTCCATAGAGGTGGTATCTCTCTCAAGACTCTCTCATGCACCGGTTGTGGGGTGTTTCTACTGGCCGACACCATGTGGGCCAAATATTCGATGGTTGGAGAGCCGATCTTACATTTTTCTGGTGCGCACTGCAGCCCGAACTCAATCTTTCGAAAATTAACCAATGGTGTTATGGTGGCTCTCCCAATCGGCTGAATACACGACGATGTCATCTACATACACCATGACAAACTTCTCGAAGTACCCGGCCAGTACTAGTTGGCTCATCATCCTCTGAAAGTTTCTGCAAATGAGCTGTCAAAGTTGGTATTAAATGCGAAAATTTTAGCAAATTTTATAAATTTGATTTATAATAATTTATAATTCAAATAATAAAGCAACTCGCTCACGCGAGTCACTATTGTTATTATAAACAACCTTAAACCGAACTGAAAATTTATACCCAATGCTGAATAACAAATGGGCGGTGTAGACACTACTGAAAAGACAGTGTCGGTAGTGTAAACGGTCACTGTCCACCTACCATTTTAGTTGTTACTTGCCATTTTACTAAACCAATGTATAGACATTATGTATTTTTACTAAAAACATTTTAAATTAACACAACAGGTAAGATTTTGATATACAAGTATGACTTGTTAAAAAAAATTCAAATATATCACCTTTATCTCTAAGCTTGACAAGACCCTGGTGGCTAAAGAACATCTAATTTTCAAACTTTCAGACACAGCTACCGTCGTGGTGAGTTTATAAGATGGAACTTCTTTGTACAGGTTCTCATAATATGTTGGTTTCTCAACCAATCCGGTTGTTTAACTTGTCATGAACTTTTCCCTTGGAACTCTTCTAGAAATTAAAAAAATAATCACAATATACAAACAGAAGTGTCAAACTAGTGATTTTTACAGCTATCATTCATAGAATATCAGTATTATTGCCTTCACAGACACACAAGAGAATAAGTATAACCTAACAAAATTTGACAAGTGACTATTTAAAAAATACCTTCATTTTAACTTTGCCTTCTTCGGATCCTTCCTTCTTATTTTGGGTATATTGTATCTGCTGTACCAAAGACTTTTGTGTGGTTTTTGGGCGGCTAAATGAATAAAACAACATATTGTTAAATCTGACAGTTTAAAGTTATAACTTTTTGCGGCAACGTAAAACAAAACACACCACTGTTAATTATAGAACAACATTTTTACAGGGGGTTATTTAAAACACTGTACAACATAATAGTAAAGTTAAATTACCAAAAATCAATAAGAAAAAACAAATAAACTCACCATGCTGTTTTGATAAAATCACAGGATAAAATTATATTGAGATCCGGTCGGAAGTCGGAAGTCGGAGAAGCAGTCGGAAGATCGTCCGGATCGTCGTTTTGACAGTACACGCCCCTAGCTATTAATATAAATTAATATTAATATAATATAAAATTAATATTAATATAATATAAATATTAATATAAATTTCGATGCAGCAAAAATATTAGTCCAACTTAATAATGAAATAAACAGAATATACAGAGAGGCAATCGAAATCGAAAAACGGCCTCATGCCATGAACACAAGAGATGATTCCCGCCGCCTGCCGCTAGCATGGAAACCAGTCCTCGATTCATATTCAAGCGACCGCGTACCAACAAACGAACCGCTGCCCGACCATACAACCACCACTGCTCTACCCCCCTCAGACCCCCCGCACACTGCTTTACGGCGATCGACACGCATACACACCGTCATAACGTCATACAGCGAACCGCCAGTCACCCATGCTCACACCGCCACCCCCCCCACCACACGCCGCATCACACGCCAATCGACACGCCAATACACGAACACAACATACAAATAGGAACGCGAAATACAACACGGTGTTAGTCGCTCCGTGTCTGCGTTTGCGAACCGACCAGCCTCGATAATGACCGATGATATTCGGTTGAAACGTCGGCAAAACCGTCCTTTTCAGGACGAAAACAAGCGGATAGCCCGGAAAAATAGCTATTCATATATCTCTACAATCCGCGAAAATTTAAATTTAAACACATATATATATATATATATATATATATATATATATATATATATATATATATATATATATATATATATATATATATATATATATATATATATATATATATATATATATATATATATATATATATATATATATATATATATATATATATATATATATATATATATATATATATATATATATATATATATATATATATATATATATATATATATATATATATATATATATATATATATATATATATATATATATATATATATATATATATATATATATATATATATATATATATATATATATATATATATATATATATATATATATATATATATATATATATATATATATATATATATATATATATATATTGCGAGGCAGTGGTTTTGGAGAGCCTGAACTATTACAGGATCCAACTCCACTGTCATCGTTCACCAGTAGCTCAGTGATAGAAAAGCAAAAGTCTCTGCTGTCATAACTAGTGCTTACAATGACTCTCGGGGTTCTATCTCGTCATAAACTTGAATGAGACCAAATAAGAAAATAAAATAATTTTATAAAAAAAATATTATATTGATAATTAAGATCAAATTTAAAGAAATAGATTTGTTGCAAGGATTCTTGAGATAAAGTCAAAGTTTTTAAGAACAAATTAACATTTATTTTTAATATTAAGTATTGTACAAGTTTATTAGTTTCAATCTCATGAATGAATTTATTATAATTTAAATGAAAGATATGAAGACTAACTAAAATATTAAGGCTGTTAACTCTTAAATAATATAAGTAAAATTAAGAATGTAAATTACTTGAAAATATAAAATATCAAAAGATTTAAATCGTCAAAAGAGAATTCTCTTTATATTGGAATGTTAAATAAACCGAACTAATAATAAGTATGAGAATTGATATTAAGTTAATCACAAATTGATAATTCACCGATAGACAATCAAAAATAAAATCATTCTACCTACGCTCGTCTCAATCTAAATCCTATTAAATGTTATAATTTATTAATTTCAAATACAACAAATAAAGAAATCCAGCATGAGTCAAGGACGTCATCATCACTCTTCATACGGTGAACTTTATACATCAAAATTCACCCCTTCAGAGATGAATGAAGTGTGAATGAGTTTTTAATATTCTGAAATCCATATTGTGGTAATCAATTAGTACAGAGTTTCTTCATAGTGAATGGCATCATCATATGAACAATCCAAACTTCAATATCACGTCGAATCTCCTAAATATTTCCTTTTTGGATAGATTAACATGAAATCAATCCTCTCAATGTCATCCCTCAAGTAAATCCTCTGTTAAAATCCAAATTTATAATTTTCTTTTCACAGTCATCTTTAATAGAACTTTTCATAAGTTTTACTTCCCATGGTCACATTCTCGTCGATAAAAATTGATATACAATCAATATGAGTCGTCTCATGATAAATTATAGATGTTCAAACAAGATGTCAAGTACCAATACAAAACATGAACGAAACAGGACGAAATAAACGTGGTACGTTAATCAAATTGACTTGAAAAGACGAAGGACAGGACAAGAAATATAAACGGGTGAGAATAATGGGAAATCTGACATTAGACTTTCCTATGAAAAGAAGAATGATTTACATTTACAAACTGTATCAATTCACGATCTACCACAAATATTGAATGTAATAAAATATCGAAAGGACTTACCCATTTTCCCGTTTCACTATTTTTAATTAAATAACGTCACCCGCCATCTTATAAATGGCTGTGACTCGTTAACACAACAATTTTACTAAGAAAAAGCGCCTTTTCGGAATGACAATCCTATTTAAGCGGTCAAACGATAAATGTTGCTAGATTGCAAAATAACTCAGTGTGTCAGTTTTAAAAAAAAATATAAATTATTTAATTTTATCTAATTCCTAGCCAGTATTTATAACGTAACGTGACACACATCCATACTTATATAAAAAAATTAATTAATTAATTAATTAATTTTTTTCCATTGCGGAAACTAAATGTAAAATTTCATATTAAAATTAATTAAAAGTTGATGTTTTGTTTACTTTGTGGAGATCATGAACTGACACAATATTCCAAACGAAAATAAGATATTTGGGAAAATGACAATGTATGAAATTTCAATCTGAAACAGTTACATAAAAAAAATATTAAACACTTTAAAAATTCTAACTACTATCCTGAAACAGAAAACTTTCATATTAAATAAAATAAAATTTTGACATTTTTGCTGTCAAGATTCATCATACATTTAAATAACCCATTCGTTTATAAACCGATGTAACCAACAAATATAATACAATATTTACAAAGCTAGTGTTGAACATATTTCAGTCCATTACGATTGATTTTTTTTTTATCCCATCAATGATACTCCCGTGAAGTATTCATTATTTTTTTTTAATCGATGGAAAACTAAGGAAACCCCCTCTTAGATTTTCATCGTGTCTCCATATTGTGAGCTTGGATTAGCTATCATGTTGTGCTAATTCTCATTGTAAGCTAGAATCTGCGGAAGAGGCTATAATGTTGAAAAATTTATTTGTGTGCAAGCACAACAAAATAAAGAAAATATTAAAAAAAATTAGAATGACACTATCATCATCCCACAAAAAAAAATTTAAATTTATTTACCCAATTCGCACATCACAAGAAAAATGTTCTGTACCCCAATCCAAAAAATATGTAAAAAAAATGAAACGATAAACATCAAACATTAAATATTTTAAACTCATTAAATAACACATTGTGTTGAGTTTAATTAATAATATCTAACACCAACATAAAAATATAAAAAAAAGTTATTATTATATATAAAAAATATACAACGACTCAAATTAATTTTGAAATATCTTCCTGACCCACAATATACACCCCAATATGAAATTAAAAAGATTTTCTTTGTTTTGACATGTTGAATGAAATATGATTTTACATAAGAAACTTCAGTCAACATCAATAACCATATAATTAACTAATGTTGATATGTTAAGACATAATATTCAAGGCTATACATTAAGATACTACAATTTTCATTAATATGATCATCTTTACAACAAGTTCTAAAGTGAAACTCTCATTTATATTTTGTTTGAATTTAATATTCTAATATCTGCATAATAAATAATAAAATATTTCATCGAACGACAATTATTTTTTTATTTACTCAATATTAACCAACCTTTCGCACTGCTGATAGACTATGAACAAAACAAATAATTGTCCAAAAATTTTACATTATGCAAAAATTGAAAATTGATTTTTTTTATATCGTTGCCAGTCCTCGAATTGATTCAATCATGTATTCCTCCCAACTATAATCAAGTGTGTAATTAATTTTGTTTTTTTTTATATATTGTGATTATTATAATTGATCTTTTCGTTGTGGACAGATATTGAACTGACTAATTAAATGTATAATTAATTTTGTTTTTTTTTTACATTATGATTATAATAATTGATCTTTTCGTTGTGGACAGATATCGAAGTGAACTAATCGAAGTGCTCTTTCCAATCACAACCACTCAAATTATGACCAGAATTTACAACAACAGGAAGATATGGAGTGAGAATATCTCCCCATCTAAGCTCTAATTCAACTCTGACAACAAACAATCAATCATCTTAAAACAAAATCAATCAAATATTAAAATTTTCTGACTCTATATTAGATGATCTTATATGATTTATACAAAAAAAAACTACGCTGACAACTATCAACCTTGAATAAAATGACTGGTATATCAAATATTATACCCTAAAAATTAATAATAAAAAACTATGTAAAATTTTTAAAATTATATGACATGGAATAATCCATTTAATCATATTAATGAATTTTACAAACAATAAACAAACTATATACAAAAGAAATTCATTGATTATATTCTTTCACTAATCAAGATTTCAATAATTGACTTCTCCTAAAAATGTTTATAAAGAAGTTCAAAATACCTCCTACTAACATAAAATAGTGAAACATAATGTTTCTAACTTCCTCATATAACTTACCTAACAAAAATATATACAAACAAACAACAAAAAAAAATACTTTTCTTGAACCATCCTCGCCGTCTCATATCATATCTCATTCAAATAGAACTTACATCATTGTACCATCATGACGACTGATTCTGAAACATAATTACAATATTAAAAACATGAAAATTAAAACAAAAATCAATTTTTATTAACTTGACCGAATTTATTGTTTCAAAAAAAATATTAATATTAAAATTTCTAATCCCCTTTAAATCTAGTTAAATCAAAGCATAAAGCAATGGTGAAATGTTATTATTGAATTTATTTCCATACATCAAGTTATTAATTTAATTGAAAATAAAACTAAAAATTTTGATTATGATAATTCTTTTCAAATACAAAATCAAAAATTTTAAATTTGTAATTAATTCTTCTCCTATCAAATATTTATGCAACTCTGTGGATATTCTAAACAAAATAACTTGAACTCTTTCAACTTTTTTCTTTCTATACCATTGTAATAAGATGATTATATTTGACGATACATAATCGTGTATAGACAATACTTGAATTTGTAAAATATAAAGTTTGACATTAAACAATTTCAAATGATTCTTCAAAACAATAACCGATTTTAAAACTGTATTTGGAATATTTTCCATATTGAATAATATTAATTGAATCGTAAAATTCTATAAGTTAATCCTCTAATATTATGATCACTCGGAAACACAAAAATTTATTATATGAAAACTGATACAAAATGAAGTTTTTATTCACTATCTTCTTTATCAATGAAAACAAAACTAAAGAATCTCAATATTCTAACAAGAACTGCACAATATTAATTAATTTTTTTAAACTTCTCAAATATATGAGATCGTAAAAACATAACCTTTAAACGTCAAACTATATGTTGTATTTAAGACGATATTTGGTAATAAATAACACCAAATATAAATCAAATCGATGCAAAACACAATTTCACAACAGTATAAATAAATATTCACTTGGAATTAAACCTTTAAAAGTCATAAAATCACTTGTGATTACGATGTTTCAACTTGAAAATGAATTTGACATATCACGACAGTTGATGAATTTTAACACGAAATTATATAAAAAAAAATGGTTTACTATAGCCACTGACTTTAAAAATCACAACAAAGTTGTATTTCAATTTGAATCAAAACGTATTTACAACTCCAAATCATAAAAATTCAATATTTCCGAAGTTATGAAAGTTGAAATCCATGACATTTGGAAATGTCAAAACAGTTTAATCACTCCTCCCGGTATCTTGCGGTGAAAACAGGAATTATTTGTAAAATAGGTCAATAGAAAAATCAATGCGAAATGGTTTGAGTCTCGACTAAAAAATTTTGTTATAAAGTTCAACAATAGATGTCCACCAAATGAAATTTTCTTATCAAACCGAGAAACTACTTTTATTTAATAACTTAATAAATCATTCTACATCAACACTAACAGCAAACTTCAATGTTCAATAGTAATACTATTTAGTTTTTAATAAATTATCTTTACGATTCAAATTTAAAACTGATAAATGTTTATGTTTGAAAAATACAAAGCGATAATTTTCTCCAAATGTAATGAAACGACAATTTTTAAATATTGTACTCACCAATAGAATATATTTATTCGTTTTATAATAAAATGGTTCAATTTGTTTCCGAAACGGTAACCTCTATTCATCCTAATAAAAATATCAATAAACTTCGTCGTCGAGCTTCAAGATGACATTCTGAAAAATTATTAAGTTTCTTTTAAAATAAATGTAAAACACTTAATAACAACTATCTTCTCCCAGTATCACACACACTCAAAATACTTTAAATAACTAAAACTGAATTTACAATTATAAATTAAATAAAACAGCTAAGAAAACTGTAAAGACTTTTATCAATATTTATTTAATAATGCTTTCTATATGAAAAACAACAAAGCAATATAAATTTCAAATTAAAATCACTTCAAAGTTAACTTTCAAAATTTTAAACAGGAAAAATATAAATTAGTGAACTATTCAACGCGAAGATCAAACTATATCTTCCTCAAGAAAAAAAATTATTCACCCTCACAGTAATAAAATATATTTTTTAACAATACTTTTTTCACATAGTAACTAAGAATTAATTATTTTTGTTGCTAAGCAAATTAATTTTACAAAAAAAAATATGTACTTTAGGTATCAAATTGTAACATTTTTTTATATTGATTATAAATTTATCAATAAAATATTTTTTTTTTGCACTTTTTGAGAACAATAAAATTCAATGCTGAAAGAAAACAATTTAAATTATGAATTTTTATTATTCAGGAATCACAATGAAAAAAATTAACATGAATACTTAGCTCATATGTAGAATCGATGAGATGAATAAATTTCACTATACTTTCGTCATCCTTTCAATTGAAGATTTCCTCATAAGCCATTTCATGGTAGTCTTCAATGTATGACATCTCCCGTTGGCTTCTCTGTCAGATTTTAAGGTTTAGGAATGGACAAGGACTGGGAATCTTCCTATCGTACCAATTTATATCTTCCTAATCTAATCTAATTAACACGTCTTTCCTCAAGAATCAAGCAACAAGATTTTAATATGGGCGCCAGGTCACATTTCAAATTTATGACTTGACATGATTATTGAATCTCCACGTATACGCGATATGCACATCACTGAGAGAGGGATTGCTATTGGAAAACAAGCTTAACAAAGCGTAAGACTTGACCCCAAAAATGTAAAGTAACGGAGAAATAAGCCTGAAAAAACGTAAGACCTGTCCACACATGAACATGTGAGATAGCGGGGAAACAAGCTTAACAAAACACAGAACCCATCCTCACACGACCTACTCACATTTGAAAACGGGAAAACAAGCTTAACAAGGTGTAAGACTCGTCCCCACAGGACCTCCCTTCCCCAATGACTTTTAAACGGCCACCACGTCTAATTTAAATGATGGTATTATCAATTCCTTATAATCCGCGCCCCACGTGCACGCGCCATTTGCGAGGCAGTGGTTTTGGAGAGCCTGAACTATTACAGGATCCAACTCCACTGTCATCGTTCACCAGTAGCTCAGTGATAGAAAAGCAAAAGTCTCTGCTGTCATAACTAGTGCTTACAATGACTCTCGGGGTTCTATCTCGTCATAAACTTGAATGAGACCAAATAAGAAAATAAAATAATTTTATAAAAAAAATATTATATTGATAATTAAGATCAAATTTAAAGAAATAGATTTGTTGCAAGGATTCTTGAGATAAAGTCAAAGTTTTTAAGAACAAATTAACATTTATTTTTAATATTAAGTATTGTACAAGTTTATTAGTTTCAATCTCATGAATGAATTTATTATAATTTAAATGAAAGATATGAAGACTAACTAAAATATTAAGGCTGTTAACTCTTAAATAATATAAGTAAAATTAAGAATGTAAATTACTTGAAAATATAAAATATCAAAAGATTTAAATCGTCAAAAGAGAATTCTCTTTATATTGGAATGTTAAATAAACCGAACTAATAATAAGTATGAGAATTGATATTAAGTTAATCACAAATTGATAATTCACCGATAGACAATCAAAAATAAAATCATTCTACCTACGCTCGTCTCAATCTAAATCCTATTAAATGTTATAATTTATTAATTTCAAATACAACAAATAAAGAAATCCAGCATGAGTCAAGGACGTCATCATCACTCTTCATACGGTGAACTTTATACATCAAAATTCACCCCTTCAGAGATGAATGAAGTGTGAATGAGTTTTTAATATTCTGAAATCCATATTGTGGTAATCAATTAGTACAGAGTTTCTTCATAGTGAATGGCATCATCATATGAACAATCCAAACTTCAATATCACGTCGAATCTTCTAAATATTTCCTTTTTGGATAGATTAACATGAAATCAATCCTCTCAATGTCATCCCTCAAGTAAATCCTCTGTTAAAATCCAAATTTATAATTTTCTTTTCACAGTCATCTTTAATAGAACTTTTCATAAGTTTTACTTCCCATGGTCACATTCTCGTCGATAAAAATTGATATACAATCAATATGAGTCGTCTCATGATAAATTATAGATGTTCAAACAAGATGTCAAGTACCAATACAAAACATGAACGAAACAGGACGAAATAAACGTGGTACGTTAATCAAATTGACTTGAAAAGACGAAGGACAGGACAAGAAATATAAACGGGTGAGAATAATGGGAAATCTGACATTAGACTTTCCTATGAAAAGAAGAATGATTTACGTTTACAAACTGTATCAATTCACGATCTACCACAAATATTGAATGTAATAAAATATCGAAAGGACTTACCCATTTTCCCGTTTCACTATTTTTAATTAAATAACGTCACCCGCCATCTTATAAATGGCTGTGACTCGTTAACACAACAATTTTACTAAGAAAAAGCGCCTTTTCGGAATGACAATCCTATTTAAGCGGTCAAACGATAAATGTTGCTAGATTGCAAAATAACTCAGTGTGTCAGTTTTAAAAAAAAATATAAATTATTTAATTTTATCAAATTCCTAGCCAGTATTTATAACGTAACGTGACAATATATATATATATATATATATATATATATATATATATATATATATATATATATATATATATATATATATATATATATATATATATATATATATATATATATATATATATATATATATATATATATATATATATATATATATATATATATATATATATATATATATATATATATATATATATATATATATATATATATATATATATATATATATATATATATATATATATATATATATATATATATATATATATATATATATATATATATATATATATATATATATATATATATATATATATATATATATATATATATATATATATATATATATATATATATATATATATATATATATATATATATATATATATATATATATATATATATATATATATATATATATATATATATATATATATATATATATATATATATATATATGTTACTAGAAAGGTTTTCACGGGTATTTGAAAATATGAAATTATTATTATCTTTGGGGTTATCCCGCGTCAAAATCAGATCCTTGGAAGGATCTTTCGTCAACCGACGTTTCGCCTGGATCACACCAGGCATCTTCAGGGCCTTGTTGATAGATTCTCGCTTCGTGTGTCAGTGCAAGCACGTCCGTTCGAGCCGAGAACCTAGCACCAAGTGAAGATTGGAAAGTTAAAGTTTAAACTGTTGGGGTAGATGGGTTTTCCCCGCTTTTGTTCGCCTTAATGGCTTTTGACTGGCTTCTGGTGATTCACCTCACGCTTAATGATGTATCTATTGTATTAATTTTATTTGTTTGGCGTTTAACATTTAATGGGTTTACTGTAATGGGATTTTTATTGCTGTCAATTTCTGAGGTATTTAATGAATGTTTTATAATGTTATTTTTATTTTTATTGTCGATTCTATTTTTATGTAAGATATTTTTCCAGGCCAGCGGGAGACGCACACCATCGTCTCGATTATTCACGACATTCTTCCTTTTGTAAATTTCGATTGCCTCTCTATAAATTCTTACTGTTTCTGTGTTAATACTTGTCCTTCGTTCAGAGTATGTTGGACTAGTGAAGACGTTAATTTTCTATTGTTTGAATCCACTCTATGCTCCGCGACCCTGGCTGATATTTTTCTGTTACTTTTTCCCACGTATGTCTTGTCGCATGATTTACATGGTATTTCGTATATGCCATGAGACTCTAGAGGGATTTTGTCTTTTACATTTCGCAGAAGGGTTGATATTTTATTTTCTGTTCTAAAGACTGTTCTAATATTATGTTGATTTAGAAGGCGACTGATTTTATCTGTGGTTCCTTTTATGTATGGTAAAAAAGTTGTAGCTAACGGTTTTTCAGAAATAGTTTTATCAATTTTTATGACGTTTTTATTAGTTTGACGTTTGACTGCTTTATTTATAACAAAATTGGAGAAGCCATTACATTGCAGGGTTTTTTTGAGGTTATTTAATTCATTTTGTTGGTGGTCGGAGTCGGTTATTTTTATAGCTCTGGAAACTAATGTATTAGCTACCGATGCAATTTGTGCCGGGTGATGGTTAGAGGATGCATGTAGATATCTATCTGTATGTGTGGCTTTCCGGTAAACCGTATGACCAAGGCTACCGTCATCCTTCTTAATAACTAGGACGTCTAAAAATGGTATTTGATTATTATTTTCTAATTCCATTGTAAATTTTATATCGCTGTGGAGCCCGTTTAAATAAATTAGAAATTTGTTTAGTTCCTCCAATCCGTGGGGCCATATTATGAACGTATCATCCACGTATCTAATCCAGAGTTTCGGTTTCAAATGTGATTTTTCTAAGGCGTCTATTTCAAATTTTGTCATAAAAAGATTTGCAACCGGCGGTGAAAGAGGCGAACCCATTGGTGCTCCTTTAATCTGTTTGTATATTTTATCGTCATAAATGAAAAATGTATTATTTAAGCAATGTTCTATCAATTCAGTTATGTCTTTTGATGGTTCACAAATTTCTTTTACTGCGGAAAGTGCCTCATCGGTAGGTATGTTGGTAAAAAGTGACACAATATCAAAACTAACAAGAATATCTGTTTTTTCTAACTTTTGGTCTTCTATTATTTTAACGAAGTGTTCCGAGTTTTTTACGTAAGAATTTGCTAGTTCTACATCTGGTTGTAAATATTTCGATAGGTATTTTGAAAGCGATTGGAGGGGCGATCCTACTGAACTCACTATGGGCCTAAGTGGAACATTGTCTTTATGGATTTTTGGTAAACCATACAATTTGGGGAAGCGGGATGATTTTTCGCGCGGTATCAATGATTTCTTTAAGTCTTCGTTTAGTTTTGATGCTATTATTTTAGATTTTGTTGTTTTTTCTAGGTATGTAATTGGATTTTTGTTATGAAGTTTGTATGCCGGATCATTTAATATATTAGTCATTTTAGAGTGATATTCTTCGCTTTTCATAATCACTGTGGCATTGCCTTTATCCGCTGGAAGTATAATTATATCTGTATTTGAACGTAATTCTTTGAGAGCTCGGGCTTCGTTTCTTGTAATATTACTTTTAGGTGGAAGTGACTTTCTAAGAATGTGGCATGTTTCTTGGCGAATAGTTTCAGCCATATTTTCGTTTAATTTATGTAACGCGGATTCTATTCCTGTAATGATCTCTTCATTAGGTATTTTGGGTGGTACTACGCCGAAATTAAATCCTTTAGACAAAACCGAAGTCATGTCGTCATCTAGTTGAAAATCAGTTAAATTATGAATCAGTTTACTCGAATCTAGTGTCGGTAGTGTCGGTTGGTTTCCAATCTTCACTTGGTGCTAGGTTCTCGGCTCGAACGGACGTGCTTGCACTGACACACGAAGCGAGAATCTATCAACAAGGCCCTGAAGATGCCTGGTGTGATCCAGGCGAAACGTCGGTTGACGAAAGATCCTTCCAAGGATCTGATTTTGACGCGGGATAACCCCAAAGATAATAATAATTTCATATATATATATATATATATATATATATATATATATATATATATATATATATATATATATATATATATATATATATATATATATATATATATATATATATATATATATATATATATATATATATATATATATATATATATATATATATATATATATATATATATATATATATATATATATATATATATATATATATATATATATATATATATATATATATATATATATATATATATATATATATATATATATATATATATATATATATATATATATATATATATATATATATATATATATATATATATATATATATATAATGTGGCAGACCACATCTCGAAATTTCTTTCGAGCGCGCGCCTAGCGACGGCAAGTACATTTGTTTATCGCTAGGCCGAGTTCATCGCCCGCAACGTCAAATAAGTGACAATACTCCTCAACTGGGTATGACACTTCAAATCAATAAGTCTAGAAAGTTCGAGGACATTGAACTTGCTACCCCCAGCGCAGCACTATTTAAGGGAGTCTACACCTCTACACGTCGTCACTTCATTTCCGTATTTCCGTCACTTCGATTCGTCACATCACGCCGACGTTCTCGACCACGCCGTCTCGCCGACACTTCGTCTCTCGACCACCGGTCATCTCTCGACCTCGCGAGCACGATGGTACTTCACCATGCGAAGATTCGGACACTTCGAACACACCCGCTAACTCGCTCGTTATACCTACTCATCGTGAGAAAAGTTCCTTTGTAAGTTATTTCATCAATTGTAAATTTACCTTTAAGCCAACTATTAATTGTGATCAATATACTCATTGTTTCTTTTGACCATTCTTTCTTCTTCTCTCTAAACCACTGTCCTTGTGTTCTTATTTCAAATCATATCCACTTGGGATATAGTAAACTCTCTTTACTGGTAACCCCTCTGGTTACCACTTATATTTAATAGTAACCACTCTGGTTACTAACTACTGTTGATTGGTAACCCCTTTGGTTACCAATCAGCTTTAATATAATATCTGCAATAAAGAAAAATCAATTTTACTACTATGTATGATATTTAATTATAAAAATAATAAAAGGAAGACTCAAAATTTCATGAAAAAATTATTATGCTCTTTTTTTGTCCATTCTAAACAAGAAATTATTTATAAAAAACGTTAACCCATGATATTACCCAAACAAACATGTTTGCGTGTCAATTTTATTAGAATAATCCCTTGTATAACAAACATCGAATCGGTAATAGAAAATTGTTCAAAGTTGAGTCGTTTGACGTAACACCATTTCAATTAAAATTTTATTTAAAACATGTTATTTATAAAAAGCATCGAGTAAATAAGCTATGAAATACAAAACAATGAATGAAAATAGAGTATATACCTTGCTAAATATTAATAAAATAAACAAAAAACACACGATTAGCTGTCAAAATCTGATAAATGCGGGTAAATGTACGAGATTGCCATATGTAAATTAAACTGGACATAGAAATTTTATTTACATATGGCAAATTTGTACTAATGTTTGGGTCACGCCCCCTTCAGTTTTCTCACGGAGTTAACACCGGAAAACTCCATACAAAATACCAAATTCCGAGATTTCTCGGGAGTTAAGACAAGAGTTAAGACAACTCTTGGTGTTTCATACAAAATCACCCTGCTGGTGTGCGAATATAGCCGCTGCAAGTGGGACTCGCGTCTCTTTCTAAGCGTCAATTCATATAGAGTTTGGCTGTCAGTTGGTGTGTTTTCCTGAGTTCAACGTGTTGTTTTAAGTCTGTTTTTGATATTATTTGTTTTTCTTTCTTTAAATTAAAAGAAATAAAAACGATGGTTAAATACTGCAGTTCTTTTGGATGTCAAAACATTTGGTATCCCAACAGCGGAATTAGTTTTCACGGGTAAGAAACTTTACATTTATACTTCAATGGCTTCCTCAAAAATTGCTCCTTCAATATTAAAAATACCTCAACTATTTGTATTAAAATATTATCTACATTTCGATATTTGTTAAATTACTTAAAATAATTTAAAATTTATTTTAATTTAGTAACACTGTTACCTAACATTAAAATGATTAAACCAATATATCCTTTTGATTTCATCTTATCGTGTGAAACAGCTTCCAGTGTAGGGTTTTTATTAGTAAATCTGTCATTATTGCTTCCAGATTCCCTCTACATTTATAATTAATTACACAATATGCTCTTTAACTGTAATTATTTCTTGTATTTATAAGTTTTGTGCTATTATTTTACATTTCTATTTTTTCTGATAATTATTACATGAATAACTCGTGTTTATTTGTCAAAATTATTAATATGCTCTGTTTTACGTTTATAATTTTTACTTATAATTATTTATTGTATTTATTACGTGTCCTACTGTTATTTCTTATAGTTAATATTGTGATCTTTTTTACGTTTCAATTTTACTGTCCATTGTTATTTTAGATTTATAACTTGTGCTATTATTTGTTATAACTTATCATTAATAATATGCTTTTTTAACTTTTCTATTTTTACTGTGAATAATTTTGTGTTTTATAACTATGCTTTTATTTTTCATAATCAATTTTATGCTCAAATTTGCATATTATATATTTTTTCTAAATATCTAATTGTATTTATTCTCTTTAATTCTTATTTCTGTCTACATATATTTTTATTGTGTACTTTTGTGTGTTTTTGGTATTTGACATATTTGAATTGTTATTCATATTTATTAAATAAATTAACAAAAATCGGCTGGTTAACGTGAACGTTGCGCAAACACATAAAGTGATCACGTAAACCAACTGATGACAGGTTGTATGCTCTGTAGGTGCCTTGAGTTCCTGGTTCTTCTATAATATCCCAACTTCGTCTCTATTGAGATGTTAAAAAGTTTGTCAGTATAAATATCATTTGACTCCTAATTAACCTAATTAATGAATAGTAAATAAAAAAATATTGTCAGTGTGGGAAGGAAAAATCAAGTTGATTCCTTATTAAAGACAGAAATGATCTCACTGGGTGTAAACACTCTTATAAAAAAGTACAGTATTTGTAAATAGTCGTAATATTTGTTTTAAAAAGATATGGTTTCACATAAATGTTCTAATATTCTGAGTTATGTATGAGATGTTTCTAATAAGTAATTTGTACTCATATATGTATGATAATCTATATATTACTTTTACTATATATGTACACTCGATTATGTATATTTTTCATTTGGTTGAATTACATCATTAATTATCGGATAATCTCATTCTATTCTTCAAAATTACTCATATATTGTATGAAGTGAGAGTTCTAGAAAGAGATAGGAATGCCACTTGTACTATCTGTCTCTTTCTACTACTTCGGCACAACATTTGAACAACATTTACACTCCAGTATACCAGCGCCCTCTGGATTTGCAGTTTTTGCAGTTATATGAGGAAAACGAACGACGAACAATCCAGAGGGCCTTGGTATAGGCGCGGCCAACGTATCGGCGAGCGTGTAAACGGCTTAAAAGTCTACACTATTTACATGCTCGCCGAGCCCGTCAGTATGGTATGCTTTGAAGCGGCAAACATGATGGACGTTGAGGTTATGTCGGCCATAACTTTTGGCCTTACGTATTTTTATTATAATATAGGATTTTTTCAATTATCTCTACATGTACATGTTCTTAATCAAACAATGGACATTTTTCTATAATTATTATTTAAAAATTCTAAAAGAAATGCATATCAAATTATAAAAAAAATATTTTAATCATTATTTATTTATTTGGGTTTTTCTAATTGTACAAACATGCATTCATACATACATACATACATACATGCAACTAGTATGTATATACTATTATATTTAATTTTTCAATAAATCCACTATTTGATATTAATTTTATGCATATGATGTATTAATTAATAAATAAAATAACATGATTGAATAAATGTATTTTATTATAAAACATATAAATAAATATAAAAATATTAAAATGAAAGTTTTCACATCATAATATATTTAATCCTAAATAATTCATAATCAGATAAAATATAATCATAATATAACTTTGAATATTCAAATTCCAGATGTAAAATACGTGTTATTATAAATTTGGATGTCAGTTGTCAAAATTCCGATACGTCTTTCCAGCGCCAGAGCTCAAACGATTCTAAATTCTAATGTCAGGGCCAACGTGTAAATGACTCGCAAACGTCTACCGCAAACCCCCTTTGACTCGTGCCAAAATACCAACACTCGATCGGATCGGGCGCGAGCCCGGGCGAGACCACGCGAGCCTATCCAAACACCCTATTTTCACGTTGGAGCTCGGGATGTCTCGCCGAGCCAAGGCGAGCATGGAAACGGCCCTTTAGCCTACAGATATACATGGTCCGGACAGTAAAAAGTCACATGACCAACCAAGTTCGAGAAAATCTGTTTCTATGACCAGTGGGTCCCAACTTCCATACAAAAAAACGTTCTATAGGAGTTATTAAACGAGCGGCTAAATGTTGCGCATACCCCCCACTCTGCCGCTACTAGTAATGTTGCCATTCTATAATAAATAGTTTTACTTAAAATAAAATTCTTGTTATACCTGTGGCAATGATATATGGAACTGTCAAATGTACAAAAGCTGTCAAAGTAGAAAGTATTTTATGGTCCATTGTCATCTTCATAGAATGTACCGCGGATAGTACAATAAATTATTACTATCACTTGCAGGATTTTCAATTTATTTTGTAGGTAAATGGGTATAACTATTTATTTGATGTGAGAATAATTACCGAAATGTATTAATTTGTATGAGCAAGATCTGTACGTCATACTGTGTCTGTAATGATACTAATAAAATATGTGTGACAAGTTTCATGAATACGGAGGAGACATAAATATGTTTCATAAACAAAGCTGTTTTCAGTCCTTTGGTGAACGTGCTCTTACATACTTTGAACACTGTGAACATCCGGAGGCAGTGCATTCCATTTAATTGGACTGCTCACACCAAAGCATCGGTCGTAGTGAGCCGCTTTGTTGACTCTGTCAAACACTGTGATTGTTATATTAAATTTAGTCCGCAAACGCGACTCCTATTCACCGGTATTGCTCTGTGACGTGCATCGTCAGAATGGTGTTCGATGCTTGTCATTGAGCGATACCAGTGAATGGGAGTCGCATTTGCAGGTTAAATTTAATTGAACAAAATACTATTTAATATTTTTAATCATAATTTTATGTAATTATGGAGTTAATTATGGAGTATCACAAAGGGACTGTTACAAACACATTGAAGACATTATTGAATATTCTTGATATCATGTCAGTACTATATTATAATTCTATGGTCAGTACATACAATAATTAAAAAATTTAGTTTAGGGCACACTCGCACATATCCGTAAGGTTATATTCTCTTTGACTCGCACACTACAGACTTATTAGTTGGTTGATAGTTTGGTCGGGCTCTTAATCAGTATGAAGATGCAAGTGAGCATATTACAACAATTTGGTGTCGGCCGATCTGACATAAAAACTAGCAAGCAGTCCAACCAAAAATACTTAGGTATGTGGTTATAAAGAATTTGGCGATTTTGCGTTTCCCCGCCAAATTTCGGGTCTGCTCGGTTTTTGCGGCCGTGATATTCATCCATTTACAAACATAATATTCATGTCAGAGCCTAACCTAACATATTCCGACCGAAAACAGAATTCCATATTTTTTGCCAATTTTCCCATACATTTTAATCAAAACTAGAGTATTTCAGTAGAAACTAGAGTAGTAGAGTCTTGGAGGAGAGTAGAGTATTTTAGAGTATAACTATAACTTCAATTTCTGTCATTTCTGATTCTGATTGACAATTTTTCAAGGCTAAATATTTCCTTGCCATAGGTATAACATGAATTTTATTTTAAATAAAATTATTATTATTACATGGCATTTATTTAAATAAAATGATGACAACATTGTAGCGGTAGAGTGGGGGGTATGCGCAACATTTAGCCGCTCGTGTTATTAAGATCGTGAGGCAACATAGAAAAACTAAATTTAGCCAACATTACGAACCCAATTTGCAAAACTACACTAGCAAACTTCAAGTGATTTCAAACCATTTTCTGCCATTTTCTTTTAACCTTTCAATTTTGCTGTTGGTTATTGAGGTTATCTGAGACGCATTTCATATTTTTTATTCTGTTTGGGTGATAAATGTTAATAACCCATGATTTTAAGACTCCTGAGGATAATTAACGATAAAAACTTGGTAAGATTTATATTTTGTTTATTCAATATAATTCCATTTCATAGAAACAACTTCCGTTTTGCGGGCCACTATTAAGAACCACGTGTGAAGTTTATTTCTTTTTGCTATGAAAGCACGAGTGTACCTATTTGTTTTTAATGTTTTTATTGCTTAGAACCACATGAGGATTTTAATTATTTTGCTATCAAAGCGTGAAAACATCAGTGTAGATATTCATGTTTAATATTGTTATTGTTTAGAACAATATGACAATTTTAATTCATTATGCTATAGGAGTTTGAAAATAATTACATTAGTGTATATATTCAAGTTAAATGTTATTTTTAAGAACCATGTGAGAATTTTAATTCATATAGCTACATATTAGAGTTTAAAAATAATAACATAAGTGTGTATAAGTATTTGTGATTATATTGATTTTGTTTTATGTTCTAATTCTTGAGAATCAAAACAACTTTGATTAATTTTGCCTTTTGAACATCTTTCAGGTGTTTGTGCTTAATAGTATCGGCACCTACATAATTTATTGAGCATCATGAGAAAGAAAGACAGAAAATGCGTTATTTGTAATGAGAAGGTGAATAACACGAGCGAAAAAAAATCCAGGTTTCCATCACAGGAAAGTCGGTGAGTTCTCTTTCATATTATTTTTTTTCAATAAAGGTATATTGCATATATATATTTTTTGGGGCCATAAAATGATATGGGAGATGAGTTTTTTCTGTGCCTAGGCCCGTGGGACTCCAGGTGGTCAGAGTGCATTTTATATTTTATCATAATTTCAGTCTGGATCTGTGAGACGATTAATACCGTAAGTTTTCAGAATGTGGCAACTTGTTATTGGGTGCGTGTTAAATTAATATTTCACGTAGTACCTATTAGTTGCCCGAGAAGCAATATTAAATTAATAAATAATTAGCTAAATTTATTTTATAATAATTTTATTTAGATGTAAAAAATAAGTACATTTCCTTACACCTATTATTAACCAATTAATATAATAATGTTGGAATTTTTTTACATAGAATGGCATTTGTTATATTGGGTGTGTGTTAAATTAATATTAGACGTGCCCGAGAAGTAATGTAAAATAAAATTAAAATATGAATAAATATTTTGATTCTAGTGCATTCATGAATATGTAAATTGTCTATAGTGATACGCATAATTTAATATCTAACTGTTTTAAACTGTCATAAAAATGTGTTTTCTGTATATTATATATGTCTTCCTCTTTCAGATGGCACTCTCAGGAAAGAAGTGAGCACTCCATTAAAAGTAAACGTCGAAAGTAGACGTATTCCTAAAAGATAGCAAGACAGCTGGCAATCCACGTCCCAGGGAGGAAGTTGATGCAGGACTAAAAAGAGATGAAGAGAAGAAGAATATTTAGAATTTATAAATTTCACCATCTATCACCTACTTCAGTTTTATTTGATTCATGTTCTTTGAAGTATAATTTTGAACTTATTTTACTACAATCCAGTAATCAATTTGTTTATTATTTTCCAAAATGCTATGTTGATTTATCGAAATTGTAAAATTTTTGTAGCAGACTTTAACTCATTTATATTATAAAAAAAAATATACTATATTAAAAGTTTATATTACCTATATATAAAAATATATTCATTTATATTATATTAAAAAAATTATGCTGTATGTGTTTTTTTCCTGTTTTTGAGTTAATAAATAAACAAAACATATTCAATGTATTATGTTTTTCCCTGTTTATAAAATGATAAATAAACAATATGTAAACTACGCTGTGTATTTTTTACTCCTTGATTATAAAATAAACATCATTTAATGCCTTTTTTGTAAATTAATATAAATTAATTTTGATGTTGCCCATCACTAGTGTTGGCAGCATTTATAAAGCGCTTTCCCATCCCTATGTCTTGTCCACTTGTCAAAAGTGCAGAGAGGCAACATGACAATTTTTTTTTATTTTTCTCTTATGTTGTTTTTTTCTTAATATTTTTCATACATTTTGCTAATTCAATTATTTTGTATGGAGTTATGTCTCTTATCCGTAAGGTATTATATACTCTTTGGTGTTAATGAGCTAAATCCACAGATAAAATAGTACTTAACTCCTTTCTTCTCCTCTGGTGTTTATACAAAATCAGCCTGCAGATCGAGCTCTATCGGTCCTGCCACAAAAGAGGCGCAACTGCCGCGAAATCGGCCCCCAAACTGCTGCAGAACTAGGTACCTTTTTTTTTTTTTTTTAACATGTCTACGTAGGGGACGCCAGCTATTAGGATTTGGGTTCATTTTACTCTTCCGAAGAAGCGCACTACGTAGCGTTGGGAGGGGTTTGCAATCTAGAAAAGAGTTTATTAATTCGGATTTTAAAAAGACCCGGGTTGTACGAAGGTGGAAACACAGAATTCGGAAGATCGTTCCACAGTCGGGCTGCTGTGTTAATAAAGGAGTTCGAGAAGCGACTTGTTCGTATATGTTGAAGGTCCACTGTGAATGGATGCTGCGATTGAGTGAAGCGAGTGACTCTGTTGCGAGTGGGTGGAGGAGGGACCAAAGATGCAAGTTCTTCTGAGCAATTCCCGTGGTAGTATCTATAGAATAAACTTAAAATACCGACTCTGCGTCTGTGTTCTAGTGATTGCAATCCATCAGTCAGTGATGGATCATCAATCAGACGTATAGCACGCCTTTGGACAGCGTCGAGGGTATTCAGTAGGTATTGGGGGGCGCCACTCCAGAGGTGACTGCCATATTCAATAATTGGGCGTATTTGCGCTTTGTAGAGTATACAGATCTGGGTCTTAGTAAAATATCTGCGCGCTCTATATAGTACGCTCAATTTTTTGGAGACGAGTTTCACCTTAGCTTCGATGGAGCCCTTGTAGTGTAATTGGTTCGTTATAGATACTCCAAGCAGGTCGATAGAGCTGCTGTTAGGTAGGGTGCTTCCGTTGAAAGACACTTGCAATTCATTGGGGTTTCTCTTCGCAGAAATTAGACAGGCTTGGGTTTTTGAGACGTTAAATGAAACAAGATTACTTTCACCCCAGGTATTGATTGAGTGGAGGTAGCTATTTATTTTTTGATGAAGGTCTTTCCGGGCTTCTGATATTTCACTCTGTTTAGGAGGTTTGTCAAAAGAGAAATTGTCATGGACTGTGCTGTCATCAGCGTAACAGTGGATGGGGGCGCGTAAGAGCAAGTCATTGATATGTAGGAGGAATAGGGTTGGAGATAGAATGGACCCTTGAGGGACTCCCGCATTAATGGAATGGGGAGAAGAAGAGCAACCGTCCACTACAGTTATGACTTCGCGATCTTTTAAAAAATTCGCAATCCAAGTACACAGAGACTGGGGTAGTCCATAAGAAGGGAGTTTCATTAAGAGACCTCGGTGCCGAACCCGGTCGAAAGCTTTAGAGATGTCAAGGGCGACAGTTTGAGCTTCTCCAAAGCGTTCCATAACTCGACCCCAAACGGATGTCACATACGCGTGTAGATCGCCACAAGATCGATTTCCACGAAATCCATATTGGCGGTCGCTTAAAATTTTGTTTGCTTCGAGGTATGTGATCAACTTGGTGTTTAGTACCCTTTCCATTATTTTGGAGAGTACAGAAGTAATAGCGATGGGTCGGTAGTTAGATGGGTTGGAGCGATCACCTTTTTTGGGAATTGGGTGGATGACCGCTTTTTTCCAGTCACATGGGACAATACCAGTTTTAAACGAGAGTTTGAAGAGTTTAGTGAGAACTGGGGCTAGTTCGGCGGAGCATTTTTTTAACACAAGAACGGGAATTCCATCTGGTCCATTAGCTTTGTTAACATCCAACCCTCGGATGGCGAGTAAAACCTCAGAGAAGTTAATCCTTACTTCTTTCATTTTAAAACCACAATGTGGAACTGGTTGAGGAGTTTTTCCTCCGTCGTCAAGGGTTGAGTTATCTGCAAATAATTTACCGAGAAGATTAGCTTTGTCGGTGGCAGAGTTAGCAATGGATCCGTCATGGTTCGTTAAAGGTGGAAATGAAGATGTGCAAAAGTTCTGACCTATGGAGGTTGACAATGACCAGAATCTTCGGCTACCGTTAGGGCATGAGGAGAGTTTTTGACTTATATGTTGGATTTTAGAATACCTTTTTTGTAAATCTTTTGACTCAATTTTATGTAACTGTAGAGGCCTCTTTCAGACTGAAGCCGAAAGATAGAAGTAGCTTCTCAGGTCGTCGTGCGTCTCGTAACCTGCCATTTTTATTTTAACATTTGACTATATTTTACTACTGACTCGAGGCGCCGACGGCCTGGGAAGCGTTTGCCCTAGCGCAAGCCAGGGCCCCTTTGTAACCGTGTGGAGGGAAGGATCACCACAGCCTGTCGCGCCCTTGACCCAGAAATTACTCTTCTGCTTCTTCTCTCTGTTTTTTTATGTTCTGGATCGAGGACCTATACCTGAGGACGTCACCCATCTGTAGCTTCCTGCTGGTCTACGACTGGGTGATCTGCTGAGCGTCTCCCTTAGCAGACGGTCGAAGAGGAAAGGACCGCGTCCTTGGGGTGAGTGCCTTCAAGTTCTCTCTCGATCCAATACCGAAGCTGGTCACATTATTCAACCAGGACGCCTTGCGTCCATAAGACTGACAGCCCTCTCTGCAACCTCAGAGAGAGAGCTGGTGTCAGTATGGTTATTGTGGATTTAAATAAATAAATAAAAAAAAAAAATTGCCTCCTTTTCTTCCTCACACTGGTATTGATGTTTCCTCGTGGTCGGAGAGAGGGCTCATCAGAATAACGACTAATGTGAATTGTTTTCGGATTTATTTGTCTAAAAAACATTTTAATTATTACGGAAAACTGAAATATTATGTTGCAAACCAAAACGTAAAACGCGCGATATTTCATGACTCACTTTTTGCACGGAGTACTACCACTAGTATATTATAATAAAAATCTATGTATTATTTCTTTTATGGCAATATGAATTGAAAATATCATAGAAACAAAAAGAAAAATTGAATAATATTCTAATGTCAGATTGTGTTTGTTATTATCGATATTATTAATAACGAATCACAAAATGTTAATATTTCTTTCTAATTTACTTTCTGTATTAAATTACACAAGTCGTTGCTTCATTCCGTAATTTCATTAAGTAATTGATCGTGAACACAATGGGTGGTTAGCGTAATCTTCTGTTTTATGCGTCAAATTGGTAAATAATATATATTGTTTTAATAAGTTGATAAGATAAGTTGAAATATTTCCCGGTTAAGTAGCTCATCAACTGAATTACAACACTATTGTAATTTTGCTCATACACGTATATTGTTTCAGAAAGCTTTTCTTATATTGTGTTTCGTTGTAGTTTGTAGAAAATTATGCGAAAGACATAACAAATTTTATTAGTTAATTTAAGTATATAAATTACATTTTTCACTATTAAATAATTGTATAAGCCTTTTAACATCATTTTATTTTCTAATTTAAAGTCAAAATATACAATATTATTATTTACAAATTAATATTCGAGAATTAAAATAAATTTTCTGCATTTGTACATTTATTATGAAAATAGATTGAAATATAATTCACTGAACTAAATCTATAATTTGAACTCACTGTTTCAACAAAAGGAGATGCTCAGCTGTAGGAACACTAGGCACAGTAGATTAAGATTTACTTATAAATGTTTATATGTATGATATGCACACCTAAACTGTTGATCCGATTGCTTCTCTGGGCTGGAAGCATTAGTTAGTGTATTGCTGTACTCGTTACATGCAGAGATGCAACAGAGTTTTTATTATAATTATTAAAAATTGAAAAACAAAAATTGCCATCTAAGAAATATCTGACATTCTTTTTGGGGTTTTGGTTCTTTTTCTTCATCGAATATTGGGTCATTTCTACTATGAAGGTGGACTATTCTGAAAGAAGGAGGTCAAACTGTCCTTCCATCTCTTCGCAGGTCTTCTGTTGTTGGGTATTACTGTCTTAACAATTTTGACAATTGTACATAATGTCCTCCATGAGTTCAACGTGGACTCTCCACAAGCGAACTCTGACAATTGTACATAATGTCCTCCATGAGTCCGACGTGGACTCTCCAGAAGCGAACACTGAACTAAACTTTTGTATTATTTTTTTTTCTGAAGTGATGAAAGAGTCGGGAGGTACTGAAGGGGATAGGAGGCACTTAAAGAACGGGAGGTACTAAAGGAAGATAGGAGGCACTTAAAGAACGGGAGGTACTAAAGGAAGATAGGAGGCACTTAAAGAACGGGAGGTACTAAAGGAAGATAGGAGGCACTTAAAGAACGGGAGGTACTAAAGGAAGATAGGAGGCACTTAAAGAACGGGAGGTACTAAAGGGAGATAGGAGGCACTTAAAGAACGGGAGGTACTGAAGGGGATAGGAGGCACTTAAAGAACGGGAGGTACTAAAGGGAGATAGGAGGCACTTAAAGAACGGGAGGTACTAAAGGGAGATAGGAGGCACTTAAAGAACGGGAGGTACTGAAGGGAGATAGGAGGCACTTAAAGAACGGGAGGTACTAAAGGGAGATAGGAGGCACTTAAAGAACGGGAGGTACTGAAGGGAGATAGGAGGCACTTAAAGAACGGGAGGTACTGAAGGGAGATAGGAGGCACTTAAAGAACGGGAGGTACTAAAGGGAGATAGGAGGCACTTAAATAACGGGAGGTACTGAAGGGAGATAGGAGGCACTTAAAGAACGGGAGGTACTGAAGGGAGATAGGAGGCACTTAAAGAACGGGAGGTACTAAAGGGAGATAGGAGGCACTTAAAGAACGGGAGGTACTAAAGGGAGATAGGAGGCACTTAAAGAACGGGAGGTACTGAAGGGAGATAGGAGGCACTTAAAGAACGGGAGGTACTAAAGGGAGATAGGAGGCACTTAAAGAACGGGAGGTACTAAAGGGAGATAGGATGCACTTAAAGAACGGGAGGTACTGAAGGGAGATAGGAGGCACTTAAAGAACATGAGGTACTGAAGGGAGATAGGAGGCACTTAAGGAACGGGATGTATTGAAAGGGAGGAATGGTCTAAAAATACTGAAGGGATGGAAGGGACTGAATTATAATTAAAGATTCTAGATAAACTCTGAAGGGACGGAAGGTACTGAAGAGATTAAATTATAGATAACTAGTGAACCCCCGGCAAACTTCGTATTGCCTGTATAATTAAAAATGCTCCTTCAGTACCTCCCGTCCCTTCAGACCCTTTAGTACCTCCCTTCCCTTCAGTATGTTAAGAAAACGTTTAAATCCAGAAACCTTCCTGGAAGACCCGCAAAGAGATGAAAGGACAGTTGGACCTTCATTTCCCAGGATACTCCATCTTCATAGGTAAAATGATCAAATACACGAAGAAGAAGAAGAAAAAAATTTAAATCCAGAAACCTGCGAAGAGATGGAAGGAAAATTGGACCTTCTTCTTCCAGGATAGTCCAACTTCATAGGCAAAATGACCAAATACACGATGAAGAAGAAACAGTACAATTCTAGTGGCAAATAAAAACAATGGAACAAATCAAAATTTGTATTAACCCATTTTTCGCCGCTCCTCGAAAAACCGTCACATATGTTTGAAAATCAAAACACTAGCCTTAAATACTTTGATTTAGATAAATTTGAAATATGAGGTGGTGCGCTATGAGGTACCGCACCGTCAGCGGAAAGGGGTGCTACCAACTAATTCCAGCTATATACAATGTGGTTTTTGAAAATACGGCATTTATTGAAATAAAAAAAATATTTTGCGCTGTGAGGCACCGGCTTAGAATAGTGCTTCCACTCTTTTCTATTATTGTTTTCGAGTGTCCCGTAAGAGCCGGGTAATCGAAAATACAACAGGCAACAATAACATCTGACATAGCAATGAGGTTCACCACCCATTCTGAATGTAGTGCCTTTTTAGGTGAGACGAAACTGGTGTGTGGGCATACACAGATGTGTTGTGCTCCCTTTTATAAGGCAATGCACACCCCCACACCTTTCGCTGGTTACCCCACATTGTGGGATATGCCGTGATGGTATGAATGAAAGGTATGAAAAAAATATTGTATGTACAATTTTATACATTTTATTGAGAAGTAAATTTTGAAAATAAATTTAACTTAAAAATACATTATTTATTACAAATATGTACAAAATTATAAGCATATGGTTGATATATACATATTTATTATTTAATAAATGTACAAGAAATAAAATATAGAATAACCATCTGCGTTCATAAATTATGAATATATTTTAAAATATCGACCAATTTGATTAATTCACTAATTAATTTTTGATATGATATGATTCAGAACATCCACGGTTTGTAAAAATACATTACATGTACGACAAGAAAAAATAGTATGCGATTTGCAAACCCGGCATCGTCTCCGAAAATCTGTTTTTTTTGTGATTGTCTATTTCTTTAACTATGGTTAAATATGTATAATCGACTTGGTCGACCTGTCGGGTTATTATATGTATTTGAAGGCTCATTAGATTTATAGTAACTGTTCTCTTAAAATTTAGAAGTGACATTTTTTGCTCTGAATGTATAATCTGATAGAGGCGCCAAGAATTACATAAGGCGACATCACAATAATTTGAAAATATGCTCAGTCCACCACCATTTTATACCTCTAATTTTTATTCGATAATTCGATATGAAATTGTCAGCTAGGTCCACATTTCCCATAAACTTGTATGTTATGAATAACTCTCGGTTGAGTTACCGTGGTTACGGGACTTTTTCTCTCGCGAATATCTCGTTATATTTTGAGTTGGTTCGATTAGATCAAAATTTGTTGCGACTGTGACAACTCCACTGTCTTTCCATATTACGACTAGTATACATGATTTGCTGGGTTCTTTTAGATTTCATAAAATTATGTCACTATCCTACCACCTAAACCTAAATTTAAACCTATCATTTGCTCGTTAATTGACAATGCATGAGCAAATATCTCAAACTGCTGAAAAATTTTACTTAGTAATGATACAAATGAGCGTAGGTGGTGCGAGCGAGTGATGACTCGTCGCACTTTTAGAGTTTATCACTCTGATCAATATGAGAATTATTGAGAATTTGCAGTATGAGTTTCGAGAGTACCAACAGTGTCTTGAAATTTCTGGCCTTGAAAATTTTCTTCCAAATTATCCACTTCATCCGTCAGTTCTGAAGCCTCCGATGGCAAAATGACCACCTCATGTTCATCACCTGGATCATTGCCACTATCCAAATGTTCAATTATATATTCAGCAGCTTTTTCAGCGGTTAAAAAAACGTCTTTGAGCCATTCTGCAACAAATATAAAAACGCATATAAATGACAAATTCGTAATCTCATAGTACGCCTTTACGCTGACGGTTCGTTAGCGCACCATTGGTATACTTTTATATAAATACTTATTTTTGTATACTTATCGCTCAAAGAAATCAAATCTAGATACATACGAAAAAAAAATGAACTTTTATAAAATAAACTCCCTGAAGGAAAGAAGAAGAATGGTTGGTTTAATTTGCCTATATAATGTCGTCAAAGGCAGACTAGATGCCCCCAATATACTGCGTCTATTCAATTTTAACGTAAAAAAAATGTATACAAGATCTCGGGACTTTTTTATTTTAAATTCATATAAAACTAATATAGGATATTTCTCCCCCCACACTAGAATTACTCGCGATTTTAATATCATATCGTTGTCCAGACCTCTTGTAGATATTTTCTCAGTATTAAATGAATTTAAAAAATGTATTTTCTTGCCTTGATTTGTGGGGCTTGTGCAATCTATGCTTGTGCAATCTAAAATGTAATTATTTTTTTTATGATTAATCGTGTAAAATAATTGTAGGTTTAATCCTGTATATTTTACCTAAATAAATAAAATAAAATAAAATGAAATAAAATAAAAAACACATATATAATTCAGTTTTCGATTTTTTATGTAAAATATTGATAAAAAGATACATTTTATTCTAAAATTAAAATGTTAAATTGGTAATTAAATAATCATACATAGAAAATAAAAATATTTGAATATATGCTTACCTGATATTAGAAATATGCCAGACTTCAACTACAGCTGGATGACAAATGGCAAGAGGTATCCGAAAAATTTGTGTATGTAAAAAAAGTTTGTAGTTTACCTGAATATAATCCTTAGAAAAAATGTGTCTATTAAACAATAGATTCTGATAAACGTCTCTTAAATGACTGGTGCGGTAGCGCACCGTCAGCGAAAAATGGGTTAAGTAGGTGACGTCGACTTGATTTAAAAAGTGAATGAATAAAATAAAGAAATGCAATAAGTAATAATATTTACATGTTTATAGATATGATATGAAGACAGAAAATAACAAGAATAGATGGAGAGGAAGAAACCAAACTATTCTGAAGAAATGAACATCAAAATAGAACAACTGGACAATACAGAGAAGTTACAGTATGACAACATTATATTCCCAGTGAGTGAAAACAATATAACATACACAATAGACACAATCAGTCAATATAATGCAAGTGATAATATTTTAGTTTCACACGACAATTCGTCCATTTACAATAATGATAATAATATATTTTCTATGAATGAATGCAGTGATGTTCCCATTCATCAAACACCATGTAAAGGAAAGAAAAAAGTAAAACGAATCAAAAAGTATGCATGCAACGAATGTCCATATATCTGCGATCAAATCTCCAGCTTGAAGGTCCACAAGTTTACACACACCGGAGAGAAGTCATACGCGTGTGATCAGTGTCCTTACACTTGTATACAATTCTCCGTTCTCATGACGCATAAGAAAACTCACACAGGAGAGAAACCCATCCACTGTCCCAAGTGTCCTTACACATGCGGAAGACCTTCAGAGTTGGAAAAGCACAACAGAATTCATTTGGGACAAAAGCCGTACTCATGCAGCGTCTGTCCGTACACATGTAGGTATCTATCCAATCTGCGCACGCATCAGATGGGTCACGATGGCGTAAGACCGTACGGATGCGACGTGTGCTCATATTCCTGTATTCAATCGTCCAGTCTCAAGGCCCACAAGCGCACGCACTCTGGAGAGAGGCCATATGCATGCCATCTCTGCTCGTACACGTGCATTCAGTCCTCCAGTTTGAAGGCACACAGGTTGAAGCACGCAACGGAGAAGCCATATTCCTGTCCAGAATGTAATTACACCTCAGCCAGACCCTCGGATCTGGTCAAGCACAAGAGAGCTCACATCAACGACAAACCATTTTCATGTTCTATGTGTTCCTACTCAACCAAATATATGTCAAATTTGAAAACTCACAGGTCAGTTACTTTTTATTATTTCAATTTATAACTTGCTTCCTTTAATAATACATACACTATCTTGGCATGTACCTACCACAATGTGGGGTGACCAGCGGCAGGTGTGCATTTGATTTAAATATTAAAAATGTATATTCTTTTAATTGGTATTATTGATGGTCCCAGGTTCGAATCCCGGTGAAGACATAGTTTTAATTGTTATTTCAGTCTAGATCTGTGTATCATATAATTTATATTTGTCCTGTTAGTTATGCAAGAAACAATGCAATAATACATGAGATCCAACTGTTAATGTACAGTCAAGTATTGATGAGCTTGATGGTGAATGTATGAATTTTGTATTTTGAGTTGTGTAGGTAGGTACATAAGTAGGTAGATGGCGCGGATCAAACTAAAGTAAGATATTACATATGTATGATTGTTTTAAGGCTGACTCATACGGGGGAGCGTCCCTACTCCTGCAGTGAATGCCAATACTCGACCAACCATCTCTCCAGTCTCAAGTCCCACAGGAGGACGCACTCAGGAGAGAAACCACATTCCTGCCAACTGTGTCCGTACCGTAGCTCGGAGCTATCCAGCATGAAGGCCCATCACAGGACGCATACCGGTGAGAAGCCCTTCCAGTGTCCGCAGTGTCAGTACAGGAGTGCGCAGGCCTCCAGTCTCAAGGCTCACTTCCGAGTGCACACGGGAGAGAGACCGTTTGCTTGCAGTCAGTGCGACTATGCATCGGCCAGAACGTCAGATCTCAAGAAACACAAGAAAATGCATCAGAGAAACACTTAACCTAGTCATTATATTTAGTGCCGTCTAGTCATTTGTTTAGTATTAATACCATTATAACATATTATCCCACAGTGTGCGGTGTGAATTATTTTATAAAACTAAGTCTGACACAATGTACACGTGTATCCCCAACGTCATAATGTTGAATGAATAGGAAATATCCTTTACAAATTCTTGAATGAATATGAAATATCCTTTATAATATAGTACGCGGGATGCACTGAAAGTTTCCTGAATGAATAGGAAATATCCTTTATAATATAGTACGCGGGATGCACTGAAAGTTTCCTGTATGAATATGAAATATCCTTTATAATATAGTACGTGAGATGCACTGAATGTTTCCTGAATGAATATGAAATATCCTTTATAATATAGTACGCGGGATGCACTGAAAGTTTCCTGAATGAATAGGAAATATCCTTTATAATATAGTACGCGGGATGCACTGAAAGTTTCCTGTATGAATATGAAATATCCTTTATAATATAGTACGTGAGATGCACTGAATGTTTCCTGAATGAATATGAAATATCCTTTATAATATAGTACGCGGGATGCACTGAAAGTTTCCTGAATGAAAAGGAAATATCCTTTATAATGTAGTACGCGGGATGCACTGAAAGTTTCCTGAATGAATAGGAAATATCCTTTATAATATAGTACGCGGGATGCACTGAAAGTTTCCTGTATGAATATGAAATATCCTTTATAATATAGTACGTGAGATGCACTGAATGTTTCCTGAATGAATATGAAATATCCTTTATAATATAGTACGCGGGATGCACTGAAAGTTTCCTGAATGAAAAGGAAATATCCTTTATAATGTAGTACGCGGGATGCACTGAAAGTTTCCTGAATGAATAGGAAATATCCTTTATAATATAGTACGCGGGATGCACTGAAAGTTTCCTGAATGAATAGGAAATATCCTTTATAATATAGTACGCGGGATGCACTGAAAGTTTCCTGTATGAATATGAAATATCCTTTATAATATAGTACGTGAGATGCACTGAATGTTTCCTGAATGAATATGAAATATCCTTTATAATATAGTACGCGGGATGCACTGAAAGTTTCCTGAATGAAAAGGAAATATCCTTTATAATGTAGTACGCGGGATGCACTGAAAGTTTCCTGAATGAATAGGAAATATCCTTTATAATATAGTACGCGGGATGCACTGAAAGTTTCCTGAATGAATAGGAAATATCCTTTATAATATAGTACGCGGGATGCACTGAAAGTTTCCTGAATGAATAGGAAATATCCTTTATAATATAGTACGCGGGATGCACTGAAAGTTTCCTGAATGAATAGGAAATATCCTTTATAATGTAGTACGCGGGATGCACTGAATGTTTCCTGAATGAGTATGAAATATCCTTTATAATATAGTACGCGGGATGCACTGAAAGTTTCCTGAATGAATAGGAAATATCCTTTATAATGTAGTACACGGGATGCACTGAAAGTTTCCTGAATGAATATGAAATATCCTTTATAATATAGTACGTGAGATGCACTGAATGTTTCCTGAATGAATATGAAATATCCTTTATAATATAGTACGCGGGATGCACTGAAAGTTTCCTGAATGAAAAGGAAATATCCTTTATAATGTAGTACGCGGGATGCACTGAAAGTTTCCTGAATGAATAGGAAATATCCTTTATAATATAGTACGTGAGATGCACTGAATGTTTCCTGAATGAGTATGAAATATCCTTTATAATATAGTACGCGGGATGCACTGAAAGTTTCCTGAATGAATAGGAAATATCCTTTATAATGTAGTATGCGGGATGCACTGAAAGTTTCCTGAATGAATAGGAAATATCCTTTATAATATAGTACGTGAGATGCACTGAATGTTTCCTGAATGAGTATGAAATATCCTTTATAATATAGTACGCGGGATGCACTGAAAGTTTCCTGAATGAATAGGAAATATCCTTTATAATGTAGTACGCGGGATGCACTGAAAGTTTCCTGAATGAATAGGAAATATCCTTTATAATATAGTATGTGAGATGCACTGGATGTTTCCTGAATGAGTATGAAATATCCTTTATAATACAGATTTTCACCTCTTAGCCTCTTGTGGTGATGTAATTATGTAATAAGGTACCTACCAGGTTGGGACTATCAACACCATTGGCTGGTTTAATAAGGTACCAGGATGGGACTGTCAACACCATTGGCTGGTTTAATAAGGTACCAGGTTGGGACTGTCAACACCATTGGCTGGTTTAATAAGGTACCAGGTTGGGACTGTCAACACCATTGGCTGGTTTAATAAAGTACCAGGTTGGGACTGTCAACACCATTGGCTGGTTTAATAAGGTACCAGGATGGGACTGTCAACACCATTGGCTGGTTTAATAAGGTACCAGGTTGGGACTGTCAACACCATTGGCTGGTTTAATAAGGTACCAGGTTGGGACTGTCAACACCATTGGCTGGTTTAATAAGGTACCAGGTTGGGACTGTCAACACCATTGGCTGGTTTAATAAGGTACCAGGTTGGGACTGTCAACACCATTGGCTGGTTTAATAAGGTACCAGGTTGGGACTGTCAACACCATTGGCTGGTTTAATAAGGTACCAGTTTGGGACTGTCAACACCATTGGCTGGTTTAATAAGGTACCAGGTTGGGACTGTCAACACCATTGGCTGGTTTAATAAGGTACCAGGTTGGGACTGTCAACACCACTGGTTGGTTTAATCCTGTAATATGTGTGAGACACCTAAATATTTGTGTAGGATTGATAATGTCCAAGTCACACAATATCAATTTACATAAAAAATATAACAACACATATTCAAATATTTACCAAAAACATCATCATATTTATTTAATTGATCAATTTCCTTTTGTGGTACTTCACCGGCTTAGAATAGTGCTTTCACTCATTTCTATTATTGTTTTCGAGTGTCCCGTAAGAGCCGGGTAATCGAAAATACAACAGGCAACAATAACATCTTACAGTTCAGGAATGAGGTTCACCACACATTCTGAATGTAGTGCCTTTTTAGGTGAGATGAGACTGGTGTGTGGGTATACACAGATGTGTTGTCTCCCTTTTTTAAGGCAATGCACACCCACACACCTTTCGCTGGTTACCCCACATTGTGGGATATGACGTGATGGTATGTATGTATGTATATTTATAAATAACTAATGTTATTAACGAAATAATTTTGAATATTTTTTTAATTGGTATACCCACAGACAGGCATATGGTATATATGTGGTATTTTTGTGTGTACGGTTGATTTATTGTGATTGATATTATGTTTATGTTAACCGTGTACCAAATATTAAATAAATAAATAAATATTCTGATAGACGGAAATGTAAGAAGTGTGAACAAGAGATGAACATGTATGAGGCAATGTATGAATGTTGATGAGGCACGTGGTATGATGATATGTATGTATGTATGTATGTATGTATGTATGTAATATAAGTCTAAAGATAGTTAATTATTATTGTTCCTTTAATATATTAAATATTGTAATGTACTAGAACAAGATCACATTATTAGGTATTTAACTGTTGGTATGAAAGTAAATAAAGTTATATAAAAATATAATTATATTTATATTATTTTCCAGGCGAGGGGAGCAAGTCCCCGTCATATGACATATTGTAATGTTTGGGGTTACCTATATTATAATTATGTGCTTACTCTAAAGCTTACACTAAATGATTGACATAGAATGTAATATACCTATATCAATTTAGCTTTTATTGTAAATTGATATCAGAGAACTTTTATCTTGTTTCTTCAAGTACAAAGGGTCGATAGCTTTAAACATGTTATGAAATGTAATATTACTATCACTAGTTGCATGTAACACATGAGATCCAACTGTCGATAGCAATAGTACGTATAGTTGAAGAATAAGTACCAAACTATAAACCTTCTTCTTCTTCGTTAAGTAGACCTAGTTGGTCTGTTCTTCAGAAACTATGCCTCCTGGGATGACGAAGTCCAGCTATCCTTCCATCTCTTGGGTGGTCTACCGGGTAGGCGGCGGCCAGAAGGAATTTCATTTGCTGCTATATTTGCAAGTCTATCACTGTCCATCCTGGCTACGTGGTCCCTCCAATGTCTTCTTCTGGATCTACTCCACCGTACCATGTCCTCTATTCCACATGTTCATTTGCTGCTATATACGCAAGTCTATCACTGTCCATCCTGGCTACGTGGTCCCTCCAATGTCTTCTTCTGGATCTACTCCACCGTACCATGTCCTCTATTCCACATGTTCATTTGCTGCTATATACGCAAGTCTATCACTGTCCATCCTGGCTACGTGGTCCCTCCAATGTCTTCTTCTGGATCTACTCCACCGTACCATGTCCTCTATTCCACATGTTCATTTGCTGCTATATACGCAAGTCTATCACTGTCCATCCTGGCTACGTGGTCCCTCCAATGTCTTCTTCTGGATCTACTCCACCGTACCATGTCCTCTATTCCACATGTTCATTTGCTGCTATATACGCAAGTCTATCACTGTCCATCCTGGCTACGTGGTCCCTCCAATGTCTTCTTCTGGATCTACTCCACCGTACCATGTCCTCTATTCCACATGTTCATTTGCTGCTATATACGCAAGTCTATCACTGTCCATCCTGGCTACGTGGTCCCTCCAATGTCTTCTTCTGGATCTACTCCACCGTACCATGTCCTCTATTCCACATGTTCATTTGCTGCTATATACGCAAGTCTATCACTGTCCATCCTGGCTACGTGGTCCCTCCAATGTCTTCTTCTGGATCTACTCCACCGTACCATGTCCTCTATTCCACATGTTCATTTGCTGCTATATACGCAAGTCTATCACTGTCCATCCTGGCTACGTGGTCCCTCCAATGTCTTCTTCTGGATCTACTCCACCGTACCATGTCCTCTATTCCACATGTTCATTTGCTGCTATATACGCAAGTCTATCACTGTCCATCCTGGCTACGTGGTCCCTCCAATGTCTTCTTCTGGATCTACTCCACCGTACCATGTCCTCTATTCCACATGTTCATTTGCTGCTATATACGCAAGTCTATCACTGTCCATCCTGGCTACGTGGTCCCTCCAATGTCTTCTTCTGGATCTACTCCACCGTACCATGTCCTCTATTCCACATGTTCATTTGCTGCTATATACGCAAGTCTATCACTGTCCATCCTGGCTACGTGGTCCCTCCAATGTCTTCTTCTGGATCTACTCCACCGTACCATGTCCTCTATTCCACATGTTCATTTGCTGCTATATACGCAAGTCTATCACTGTCCATCCTGGCTACGTGGTCCCTCCAATGTCTTCTTCTGGATCTACTCCACCGTACCATGTCCTCTATTCCACATGTTCATTTGCTGCTATATACGCAAGTCTATCACTGTCCATCCTGGCTACGTGGTCCCTCCAATGTCTTCTTCTGGATCTACTCCACCGTACCATGTCCTCTATTCCACATGTTCATTTGCTGCTATATACGCAAGTCTATCACTGTCCATCCTGGCTACGTGGTCCCTCCAATGTCTTCTTCTGGATCTACTCCACCGTACCATGTCCTCTATTCCACATGTTCATTTGCTGCTATATACGCAAGTCTATCACTGTCCATCCTGGCTACGTGGTCCCTCCAATGTCTTCTTCTGGATCTACTCCACCGTACCATGTCCTCTATTCCACATGTTCATTTGCTGCTATATACGCAAGTCTATCACTGTCCATCCTGGCTACGTGGTCCCTCCAATGTCTTCTTCTGGATCTACTCCACCGTACCATGTCCTCTATTCCACATGTTCATTTGCTGCTATATACGCAAGTCTATCACTGTCCATCCTGGCTACGTGGTCCCTCCAATGTCTTCTTCTGGATCTACTCCACCGTACCATGTCCTCTATTCCACATGTTCATTTGCTGCTATATACGCAAGTCTATCACTGTCCATCCTGGCTACGTGGTCCCTCCAATGTCTTCTTCTGGATCTACTCCACCGTACCATGTCCTCTATTCCACATGTTCATTTGCTGCTATATACGCAAGTCTATCACTGTCCATCCTGGCTACGTGGTCCCTCCAATGTCTTCTTCTGGATCTACTCCACCGTACCATGTCCTCTATTCCACATGTTCATTTGCTGCTATATACGCAAGTCTATCACTGTCCATCCTGGCTACGTGGTCCCTCCAATGTCTTCTTCTGGATCTACTCCACCGTACCATGTCCTCTATTCCACATGTTCATTTGCTGCTATATACGCAAGTCTATCACTGTCCATCCTGGCTACGTGGTCCCTCCAATGTCTTCTTCTGGATCTACTCCACCGTACCATGTCCTCTATTCCACATGTTCATTTGCTGCTATATACGCAAGTCTATCACTGTCCATCCTGGCTACGTGGTCCCTCCAATGTCTTCTTCTGGATCTACTCCACCGTACCATGTCCTCTATTCCACATGTTCATTTGCTGCTATATACGCAAGTCTATCACTGTCCATCCTGGCTACGTGGTCCCTCCAATGTCTTCTTCTGGATCTACTCCACCGTACCATGTCCTCTATTCCACATGTTCATTTGCTGCTATATACGCAAGTCTATCACTGTCCATCCTGGCTACGTGGTCCCTCCAATGTCTTCTTCTGGATCTACTCCACCGTACCATGTCCTCTATTCCACATGTTCATTTGCTGCTATATACGCAAGTCTATCACTGTCCATCCTGGCTACGTGGTCCCTCCAATGTCTTCTTCTGGATCTACTCCACCGTACCATGTCCTCTATTCCACATGTTCATTTGCTGCTATATACGCAAGTCTATCACTGTCCATCCTGGCTACGTGGTCCCTCCAATGTCTTCTTCTGGATCTACTCCACCGTACCATGTCCTCTATTCCACATGTTCATTTGCTGCTATATACGCAAGTCTATCACTGTCCATCCTGGCTACGTGGTCCCTCCAATGTCTTCTTCTGGATCTACTCCACCGTACCATGTCCTCTATTCCACATGTTCATTTGCTGCTATATACGCAAGTCTATCACTGTCCATCCTGGCTACGTGGTCCCTCCAATGTCTTCTTCTGGATCTACTCCACCGTACCATGTCCTCTATTCCACATGTTCATTTGCTGCTATATACGCAAGTCTATCACTGTCCATCCTGGCTACGTGGTCCCTCCAATGTCTTCTTCTGGATCTACTCCACCGTACCATGTCCTCTATTCCACATGTTCATTTGCTGCTATATACGCAAGTCTATCACTGTCCATCCTGGCTACGTGGTCCCTCCAATGTCTTCTTCTGGATCTACTCCACCGTACCATGTCCTCTATTCCACATGTTCATTTGCTGCTATATACGCAAGTCTATCACTGTCCATCCTGGCTACGTGGTCCCTCCAATGTCTTCTTCTGGATCTACTCCACCGTACCATGTCCTCTATTCCACATGTTCATTTGCTGCTATATACGCAAGTCTATCACTGTCCATCCTGGCTACGTGGTCCCTCCAATGTCTTCTTCTGGATCTACTCCACCGTACCATGTCCTCTATTCCACATGTTCATTTGCTGCTATATACGCAAGTCTATCACTGTCCATCCTGGCTACGTGGTCCCTCCAATGTCTTCTTCTGGATCTACTCCACCGTACCATGTCCTCTATTCCACATGTTCATTTGCTGCTATATACGCAAGTCTATCACTGTCCATCCTGGCTACGTGGTCCCTCCAATGTCTTCTTCTGGATCTACTCCACCGTACCATGTCCTCTATTCCACATGTTCATTTGCTGCTATATACGCAAGTCTATCACTGTCCATCCTGGCTACGTGGTCCCTCCAATGTCTTCTTCTGGATCTACTCCACCGTACCATGTCCTCTATTCCACATGTTCATTTGCTGCTATATACGCAAGTCTATCACTGTCCATCCTGGCTACGTGGTCCCTCCAATGTCTTCTTCTGGATCTACTCCACCGTACCATGTCCTCTATTCCACATGTTCATTTGCTGCTATATACGCAAGTCTATCACTGTCCATCCTGGCTACGTGGTCCCTCCAATGTCTTCTTCTGGATCTACTCCACCGTACCATGTCCTCTATTCCACATGTTCATTTGCTGCTATATACGCAAGTCTATCACTGTCCATCCTGGCTACGTGGTCCCTCCAATGTCTTCTTCTGGATCTACTCCACCGTACCATGTCCTCTATTCCACATGTTCATTTGCTGCTATATACGCAAGTCTATCACTGTCCATCCTGGCTACGTGGTCCCTCCAATGTCTTCTTCTGGATCTACTCCACCGTACCATGTCCTCTATTCCACATGTTCATTTGCTGCTATATACGCAAGTCTATCACTGTCCATCCTGGCTACGTGGTCCCTCCAATGTCTTCTTCTGGATCTACTCCACCGTACCATGTCCTCTATTCCACATGTTCATTTGCTGCTATATACGCAAGTCTATCACTGTCCATCCTGGCTACGTGGTCCCTCCAATGTCTTCTTCTGGATCTACTCCACCGTACCATGTCCTCTATTCCACATGTTCATTTGCTGCTATATACGCAAGTCTATCACTGTCCATCCTGGCTACGTGGTCCCTCCAATGTCTTCTTCTGGATCTACTCCACCGTACCATGTCCTCTATTCCACATGTTCATTTGCTGCTATATACGCAAGTCTATCACTGTCCATCCTGGCTACGTGGTCCCTCCAATGTCTTCTTCTGGATCTACTCCACCGTACCATGTCCTCTATTCCACATGTTCATTTGCTGCTATATACGCAAGTCTATCACTGTCCATCCTGGCTACGTGGTCCCTCCAATGTCTTCTTCTGGATCTACTCCACCGTACCATGTCCTCTATTCCACATGTTCATTTGCTGCTATATACGCAAGTCTATCACTGTCCATCCTGGCTACGTGGTCCCTCCAATGTCTTCTTCTGGATCTACTCCACCGTACCATGTCCTCTATTCCACATGTTCATTTGCTGCTATATACGCAAGTCTATCACTGTCCATCCTGGCTACGTGGTCCCTCCAATGTCTTCTTCTGGATCTACTCCACCGTACCATGTCCTCTATTCCACATGTTCATTTGCTGCTATATACGCAAGTCTATCACTGTCCATCCTGGCTACGTGGTCCCTCCAATGTCTTCTTCTGGATCTACTCCACCGTACCATGTCCTCTATTCCACATGTTCATTTGCTGCTATATACGCAAGTCTATCACTGTCCATCCTGGCTACGTGGTCCCTCCAATGTCTTCTTCTGGATCTACTCCACCGTACCATGTCCTCTATTCCACATGTTCATTTGCTGCTATATACGCAAGTCTATCACTGTCCATCCTGGCTACGTGGTCCCTCCAATGTCTTCTTCTGGATCTACTCCACCGTACCATGTCCTCTATTCCACATGTTCATTTGCTGCTATATACGCAAGTCTATCACTGTCCATCCTGGCTACGTGGTCCCTCCAATGTCTTCTTCTGGATCTACTCCACCGTACCATGTCCTCTATTCCACATGTTCATTTGCTGCTATATACGCAAGTCTATCACTGTCCATCCTGGCTACGTGGTCCCTCCAATGTCTTCTTCTGGATCTACTCCACCGTACCATGTCCTCTATTCCACATGTTCATTTGCTGCTATATACGCAAGTCTATCACTGTCCATCCTGGCTACGTGGTCCCTCCAATGTCTTCTTCTGGATCTACTCCATCGAACGATGTCCTGTGTTCCACATGTTTTCCTTATTTGAACATTGCGAACACAATCTCGGAGAGTTTTACCAGTGATTGACCTTAGGACCTTCATCTCCGTTGTCTTTAGGACTCCCTTGGTTCGTACAGTATCTGCTCGCGTTTCCACAGCATACGTCATGATCGGTCACACACATGTTTTATATATTCTGACCTTACTGTCAATACGCATGTGTTTATTTTTCCAGATCATATTTTTCAAACATCCAGATACGACAGATGCTTTATTGACTTGTTCGCGGACTTCAGTGTATAGGTCGTTATGGCTGCAGATCTCTACTCCTAAATATTTGAAACTCATTACTTGTTCCACGGGCTTATCATCAACAGTTAGCTTACACCTTGGAGGTTGTTTGGATATAGTAATACTTTTTGTTTTACTGACTGATATAGCCATGTTTAGCCTCTGTGATACCACATGGAATTTGTTCAACATTATTTGCAAGTCATTCTCAGTTTCAGCTATTATCACCGCATCATCTGCATAACAGATAACATTAACAATTTTGCCACCCATTTTATACCCTAGTCCCAAGCCAGCCACCTCTTCTATGATTTCGTCCATAATGATATTGAACAGAAACGGGCTTAGACTGTCTCCTACCTTATACCATTGCTTGCTTGGATTTCACTAGACAACTCATTATTTACCTTAATTTGTGTTTTGCAATTGGTATACAGATCTTTAACAGTCTTAATTAATATGTATGTTAGATATTCCCCTTTCCTGTAGTATTCTTACAATACATATATTTTAGCAACACCCTGTCAAACGCTTTAGTTAAATCCACAAAACACATGAAAGCTACTTTGTTATACTCTATTGCCTTTTCTTTAATCTGTCTCAGAATGAAGATTGCATCAGTAGTTGAGCGATTTCGTCGAAAACCCTGTTGTTCTTCCCTATTGCTTATTTTTTGCTCAAGTTTTGTTTTCAGTATACTCGTAAACAACTTAAGCATTGTGCATAGTAACGATATACCTCTATAGTTCTCAGGGTTCTTCTTTTGCCCTTTCTTGAATATGGGAATTGTTATGCTTGTTCTCCATTCTTGTGGTATTTTGCCAGCTGCTAATATTTTATTAAATAACTTTTGGATCTCTTTTCCTGATTCCATGCCAGAGTATTTTATTAGTTCATTGGATATGTTGTCAATTCCAGGGGCCTTCCTATTTTTAAGTTTCTTTATATGTTTCAAAGTTTCTGTATCAGTTATAGTTTCTTCTATTGTTCTTTGAATTGTCTGATTTTCTTGTTCTGATACGTTGGAGTAAAGCCGTTCAAAATATCTTTCCCACTCATCGATTGAAATTTTAGTAGTTTGAGAATATTCATTATAGGTTTGCGTTGATTTTTAAGCATTTTCCACACTTTTCTTTGAGCGCCATATAGATCATGTTCCATGTCATTTGAGAATCTGGCCCAAAATTCTTTTTTGATTCTCTTGATGTCTGCATTAACTCTGTTTCTTATGATCTTATATTTGTTATATTCAACCGGTGTTGGATTTCTTTTGAAATCAAGATAACTCTGTCTCTTTTCGTTGGCAAGAGTCTTTATTTCCTCAGTAAACCAAGGTTTTGGTTTTGTCTGTGAGTTGATGTTAATTTTCCTTTGCCCCAGTGCTTCTGAGGCAGCGTCGTTAATATTAGTTTTGATTTTTTCCCATGCCTGTTCCAACGTATCTTGTTCACCTAAGATGTTGTTTTGAATTTTTTGTTTCATTCGGTTTGTATACAAATGGTTTATGCTTTCATCTTCCAATAATTCAACATTATATTTCTCAATATATTTGGGAGGCTTTCTTACTTTCTGTGGTCGCTTCATAATCATTTTACACAGCACCAATTGGTGGTCTGATCTAATATTCGCTGAATTCAAAGTTCTAATATCTAATATTAGTGTGGGATGTACGGCTCTGTTAGTAATAACAAAATCAATCATCGATTTATCACCCCTTGAGTTCATAAATGTATATTTGTGTTGTATTTTGTGACTAAAATAGGTGTTGTTGATCCTTAGTTCATTGCTAGCACAGAAATTTATTAAGCTCACTCCATTATCATTGATATCTGTTTCATTAAATCTTTGTTTGACTCCATGCAGAATACTATCACCCACTCTGGCGTTAAAATCTCCTAACATTATTGTTTTCTCTGACTGGGGTATGTTGTCAATAACGTTTTGAAGGTTTTCATAGAATTCTTCACTATCTTCTTTTGGTTTTGAAATGTCTGGTGCGTATATACTGATCAGATGTATCTTTTTACTATCGAGAACAACCGTCACTTTGAGAATCCTGTCATTTACATATTCAATATTTTCTATATGATCTTCGTACCTGTCATATAGTAAAAGGCCAACTCCTGATTGGGCTCTTTCAGTTTTCTTTTTCCCACTATAAACGAGGATATAATTGGAGTATTTTGATGTTCCGCTCCCCCTCTTTTTTGTTTCTGACAGAGCACATATATCAATATTAGCATTATTCAATTCCAATATGATCTCTTGGTCTCGTTTGTTCCAGGACATGATGTTCCAACATGCGACCCTTGTAGTATTTATTTTTGTTTCTGACAGAGCACATATGTATATCAATATTAGCATTATTCAATTCCAATATGATCTCTTGGTCTCGTTTGTTCCAGGACATGATGTTCCAACATGCGACCCTTGTAGTATTTATTTTTGTTTCTGACAGAGCACATATATCAATATTAGCATTATTCAATTCCAATATGATCTCTTGGTCTCGTTTGTTCCAGGACATGATGTTCCAACATGCGACCCTTGTAGTATTTATTTTTGTTTCTGACAGAGCACATATATCAATATTAGCATTATTCAATTCCAATATGATCTCTTGGTCTCGTTTGTTCCAGGACATGATGTTCCAACATGCGACCCTTGTAGTATTTATTTTTGTTTCTGACAGAGCACATATTCGTAAACTGCAAATGTTATTTGAAAGACTTTAAATTTACTTTATATAATTTTCAATAGTATTTTAATTCTAAATGATAGACATACATTTCCATTGATAATTGCTTACTTATAAAATATATTTACGTATATATACATATACATACATACATACCATCACGCCATGTCCCTTACGGGGTAGGCAGAGAGAACCGAACGCCACTTACTTCTATCTTGACATACATTCATCGCCTCGACAACATTCATACATCGTCTTATACATGTTCGTCTGTTGTTCACGCTTCTAACATTTCCGTCTTTCAAAATATCATTCACATGGTCGTGCCATCCCTTTCTTGGGCGGCCCCGGCCTCTCAATCCAATCCTATCCGCAATGTATATTTTCTTCGTCAGGCGTTCCTCATTCATTCTACCCATGTGGCCAAACCATCTCAGTGTGTTCACTTTCATTCTATTAATGATATCTTTCTTCATCTTACATTCTTTCCTTATGTTCTCATTTCTTACCCTGTCATACATCGTTCTATTGCAGATTCTTCTTAGCGATCTCATTTCAACAGCATTTATTCTGCTTTCGTGCGACTTCTGCCATGTCCAGGTTTCACTTGCATACGTCAACGTTGGCACTAAAATAGCGTTATGAATGGCAACTTTGGCAACCTTTGATATGTTGCGATCATTCATAACTGGTCTCAGTGCTCCATTCATTCTGTTTCCTGCCATAACTCTTCTTTCGATATCCTTATCAGGTCGTCCATTCCGTTGAAACATGCTTCCCAGATATACATACTCGTCGACTTGCTCGAGCCATTCATTCTCTACTCTTATTTTACACGCTGTTCTGCTTTCACTCTTTTCAAAGACCATTACCTTTACGTTACGTATTCTTTTCAATAAAGGATATTTTTTGATTCAGTCTTGATGAATTTTTGTAACTAGATATATAATATATATTTTTATCAAATTAAATAAAAAGCAATATAAAACTTGTGACACAAAAACAATTAATTAACTGCTTGGTTGTCACTGTATTGCAGTGAATTATTATTAGGAGTGGGTCCAACACGCCCCTGCACTGCGACCATAGTTTGATCTATTGTGCCTCAAGTATTGCAGTGAATATAACAAATATAATTTACTGCTTGGTTGTCACTGTATTGCAGTGAATTATTATTAGGAGTGGGTCCAACACGCCCCTGCACTGCGACCATAGTTTGATCTATTGTGCCTCAAGTATTGCAGTGAATATAACAAATATAATTTACTGCTTGGTTGTCACTGTATTGCAGTGAATTATTATTAGGAGTGGGTCCAACACGCCCCTGCACTGCGACCATAGTTTGATCTATTGTGCCTCAAGTATTGCAGTGAATATAACAAATATAATTTACTGCTTGGTTGTCACTGTATTGCAGTGAATTATTATTAGGAGTGGGTCCAACACGCCCCTGCACTGCGACCATAGTTTGATCTATTGTGCCTCAAGTATTGCAGTGAATATAACAAATATAATTTACTGCTTGGTTGTCACTGTATTGCAGTGAATTATTATTAGGAGTGGGTCCAACACGCCCCTGCACTGCGACCATAGTTTGATCTATTGTGCCTCAAGTATTGCAGTGAATATAACAAATATAATTTTATTTGGTTAAAATTGTTTTAAAAATGTCAGAAATAATATATACATACAGTATGATAATAAACAGTATCCAAATAATGTGGTATACTTCTAACGGTACAAAGTCATTTGATATTTCTTTATTAACTGTGTGGCATTGTGTTTAGTGTATGTACCTGGAATGATGTACAATAATAATATATTAATCCTACCACACCCTGCACTGCAGAATTACATCCATATATAATGTAACTATAAACTATAAACCCATAAATATAAATTATTTAATATTTAAGATATTTGGTTTTCTATACAACACATGCATGTATGTATGTCAAGATAGGATAGTATGGAGGTCAGTCCTTTGATCCTACCCAGAATATGAAAACAGAATGATGGTATGTATGTATGTTTGGAGATTAGTATCAAACAATTAAGTCTTCTTAGATATTGTGTATAGGCGATTGCCATACAAATTGTATGAAGCGATGTCGTCACTAAATTCAATTTTTATAAAAATTTAAAAAAAAAAATTGAGATGTGCTAATACAATGTTAATATTTTTTATAGAAAATTTAATTATCTAGTTGGGGTGTTTCGGCTTTTTTGATATTATTAAAAAATTTGGAAATATAGGCAGTTAAACTCATAAATTTATCATAAAAAAATATTTTTCTTAATAAAAAATGTTTGAGAAACCCTGGATTTTTAAAAAAAAAAACTAATTTGAGATTTTGTATTTGTCTATGTTTATACCAAATTTCAGCGTTCTAGCTTTTATGGTTTCTGAGATACATGAAAATAAACCAAAATTTGAAAAGTTGATAACCCCTGACGGAAACAAAAATTCACAATTCTGAGTATAAAAATTTTGTAGGCCTATAACTGTTTATATGTATATTCTAAAAATTTGGGCTCTGTAAATTGAGCGGATCAAAAGTTATAAGGGGGGGACAGACAGACACACAGACACACACACACACACACACAAAACTCATATAAAATGTTCTACTCCGAATCCTGAGTAAATCCATGTATGGGAACATATATGCTGCGAGGCCTCTAGTTGGTGTTATTAGCATGCAAAAAGTCCACTACACCATACAAAATTTTCCTTGGTACACGCATCTTGGCTTAATAATGTCGATTCATTAAGAGAATTGAATTCTATGAACGAATCGACAGTAAGTTGGATAAGTGGATGCATTATATGTAATGTAAGTATTTATCAAGTCAGATTATATTATCATCCCTAAATGTGTGACAAACAAAACTATTAAAAAGTCAGTAAGTATTGAATTAAATATAAAATGACTAAAGATTAAAACTAGTTACATGTAACACATGAGATCCAACTGTCGATAGTGATAGTAGGTATAGTTGAAGAATAAGTATCAAACTATAAACACATAAATCCAAATTATTGAATATTTTAGGATATTTTGTTTTCTGTATAACACATGTAGATATGTACCTATGTCAAGATAGGACAGTATGGAGGTCAGTATGTATGTGTGTTTGGAGATTTAAGTATCAAACTATTATGTCTACATATATTATTGCGACTGCCATACAAATTGTATGAAGCAATGTCATCACTAAATTCGATTTTTATAAAAATTGTTAAAAAAAGTTTGAGATATATTACTATAATGTATACATTTTTTATATAAAATTAAATTCTCTAGTTTACATGTTTCGGTATTTTGCGATATTTTTAAAAGAAATGGAATTAAAGGTAGTTAAAGACAAAAATTTGTCATACCAATTTTTTGCTCGGATCAAAAGTTATAAGAGGGGGGGGGACAGACACACAAAACTCACATAAAATGTTCTACTCCGAATTCTGAGCATATATTATGTTCCATGTATGGGAACATAATATATGCTGCGAAGCCTCTAAGTTGGTGTTTTTCGACTTCAAAATTGAAAAAAAAAGCTGTGAAAAATATAGACCCTGCATCTATCTCACGTATTTTTGCTTGATACTTTCGTCGATATTTTAAGAGAAATAAATTCTCTTGAACAAATCGACAGTTGGAATGTTTTTATTTTAGTTCATTTATTTTATATACGTACATTTCTGTGACTGTTATTGTCCTGCTACAGGTTCCCTCCTGTGACTGTTTATGTCCTGCGCCCGGTTCCCTCCTGTGACTGTTTATGTCCTGCTACAGGTTCCCTCATGTGACTGTTTATGTCTTGCGCCAGGCTCCCTCATGTGACTGTTATTGTCCTGCTACAGGTTCCCTCCTGTGACTGTTTATGTCCTGCGCCCGGTTCCCTCCTGTGACTGTTTATGTCCTGCTACAGGTTCCCTCATGTGACTGTTTATGTCTTGCGCCAGGCTCCCTCATGTGACTGTTATTGTCCTGCTACAGGTTCCCTCCTGTGACTGTTTATGTCCTGCTACAGGTTCCCTCCTGTGACTGTTTATGTCCTGCTACAGGTTCCCTCATGTGACTGTTTATGTCTTGCGCCAGGCTCCCTCATGTGACTGTTATTGTCCTGCTACAGGTTCCCTCCTGTGACTGTTTATGTCCTGCTACAGGTTCCCTCCTGTGACTGTTTATGTCCTGCTACAGGTTCCCTCATGTGACTGTTTATGTCTTGCGCCAGGCTCCCTCATGTGACTGTTATTGTCCTGCTACAGGTTCCCTCCTGTGACTGTTTATGTCCTGCTACAGGTTCCCTCCTGTGACTGTTTATGTCCTGCTACAGGTTCCCTCATGTGACTGTTTATGTCTTGCGCCAGGCTCCCTCATGTGACTGTTATTGTCCTGCTACAGGTTCCCTCCTGTGACTGTTTATGTCCTGCTACAGGTTCCCTCCTGTGACTGTTTATGTCCTGCTACAGGTTCCCTCCTGTGACTGTTTATGTCCTGCGCCCGGTTCCCTCCTGTGACTGTTTATGTCCTGCTACAGGTTCCCTCATGTGACTGTTTATGTCTTGCGCCAGGCTCCCTCATGTGACTGTTATTGTCCTGCTACAGGTTCCCTCCTGTGACTGTTTATGTCTTGCGCCAGGCTCCCTCCTGTGACTGTTTATGTCCTGCTACAGGTTCCCTCATGTGACTGTTTATGTCCTGCTACAGGTTCCCTCCTGTGACTGTTTATGTCCTGCTACAGGTTCCCTCATGTGACTGTTTATGTCCTGCGCCAGGTTCCTTCCTGTGACGTGGACTGCCAGCTCTCCTTCCATCTCTTGGGAGGTCGCTTTTTTGGGGAACATTATCCTTGTTCACTTTGTCTGTCATTCTTGACAAGTATTCGTTCCAGAACCTTCTTCTCTGTCGGCTCCATCTTACGACAATAACATCAACTTCGCACAATTTGGGATCTCTGTGTTTCGTACACAAAGGGTTTTGCCAGCGTTGCTTCTAAGTATCCTCATTTAGCTGATTGGAAGGAGGTTTTAGGAACGGACAGTGTCTGCTTTAGATTCTATTCCATAAGTCATTATGGGACGAATGTTATATTTTTATAATATTTATTTAAATAAAATGGTACATTTCAACCAAGTTATAACAGCTGTTATACCACTCACTTATTAAAGGAAAAAGACAAACTTGACCATGGAAAATATATTATTAATACTAACACCATAGAAAATATAATATTGGTACTTATCACCCCCTCTCAATATTATAATTATACTAAACAATTATAAAAAAGTAATGCTGATACACTTATTCGTCTTTTAACCCTAAAAGATTATTTAATGAACATAATCTACCACCTCCAAGAGGTTTAGTTAAAATATCTGCCTGCTGTTCCTCTGATGGACAATATTGTATATCAATTATTTGATCAATGACTAAATCACTAACAAAGTTATACTTAATGTCCACATGTTGACTCACACGAATAGCAGATTGATTGTCTACCATGACCATAGTTATTCCACACTTGCAAGTCTTCCAGTATGCCTTTGATCCAAAGAGCCTCACTGGCACAGCATCCTAAAGCCACATACTCTGCTTCAGTAGAGGATAAAGCTATGCAGCTCTGCTTTCTTGTTGTCCAATTAACGAGACAATTAAATGTTTTAAATATGTATCCAGATGTACTTTTTCTATCCTTTATATCTCTTCCTCAATCTGTGTCACTAAATCCAATCATGTTGGGTGCATCAATGCATTTATTATACACTATTTTCTTGTTTAGTGTTCCGTTAAATTATCTTCAGACTCGTTTCAATGCGTTATATAGATTTAAAGATAATTTTTCTTGGTATCTACTTAATATTCCAAATGTTACAGCAAATCTGGTCTTGTTCCTTGTGCTGCATATATTAAATGTCCAACTAGTTGACTACAAACGGTTTCAAGGCTTTTGTCTAATTCTACATTCTCAAAAATTGTTATTTTGTTAATTTGGCATTTTGATTTGGCGTTTTACATGGTCGACAATTATCCATTCCATATTTTTTAATAATTTGTTTCAAATACAATTTTTGGTCCAATTTTATTATATTGTTTTCTTCATCAACATCTACACGAATACCCAAATATGTTGAGTTTTTGCCAAGATTTTTCATTTTAAACATACTATTTAAATAATTCTTCATTTGATTAATTTCATTCTTGTCATCAGATATTAATAAGACTAATACTGGCCACTTCGCAGCCCAACCCCGGTTTGACACTACGCGCCATTTTTTTAGGCGCTTCGCGCCTTTATGCGTTGCGCGCATTTCATTGAGCGCTGCGCGCCATTTGTTTTATGCCACGCATCGTTTTTTTAACGCTTCCCTCCAACCTATGACCGCTGCACATCGAACCAATTCAGGTATTCATCGAACTAACAAAGTATTGAATGTTATCAATAGTGATTTGTAATTAAGATATTCATTAATTTATTATATTGTTAGTTCAATGTTTAATAATGTTACCATAATAGAAATTAAACAATAAGTTATTAGTGTAAGTATATCTTATATATAAAAATCTCGTGTCACACAGTGTTTGTTATCGAACTCCTCCGAAACGGCTTGACCGATTTTCATGATTTTTTTTGCGTTTATTTGGTAGGTCTGAGAATAGGTTGTAGGCTATTTTTTATAACCCTATGTGATAAGGGTGGCCCTCTACGGAATTTTTTTTTTTAGTTTTTTGACAATTTTTTTTTCCTGAATCGGCATTAAAAAATACTTATAACCCTAAATTTACACCCTTTTACCACTAACCCCTATTTTTAATAGCGATATTACTATTTTTACTTTTATCCACAGATGTGCAATAGGGTTGCAAGATGGCAATTGATTAATCATTGTCGTACGATACATTTTTATTTATTTATTTATTTATATAACACTTTTTTGTACATACATAAATTACATAGTACAAATGGCAGACTTATTGCCTGGAGGCAATTTCTTCCAGTCAACCATCTGAGATCAAAAGTACATAACATAGTTTCGGCATATACATAATAACACAATAACACAACCAGTATTATACAGCAAAACAAAAAGTGAGAAATTACACAAATTCAGAAAGGAGAGGAAAATCAGAAAGGAAAGGGAGAGGATGAGGAGCGAACAAAAGGGATGGAAAGTGAAATAGGGATATATGTTCGTTATGGAGTTGAGAGGAAGAGTGAGCATGTAAGGCGAGATTTGAAAATTGGAAGTGATGTGGCAGTTCTAAATTATACTAAAATTATACTAAATTGTTCCACAGCCGAGCAGCATGAATAGTGTAGGAAGATGAATAATAATCTGTAACGTGAGGTGGGATTGCAAGGGTTCTCTCTTCTTTAGACCGAAGTGGGAGTCCACGAGAGGCCAACGGTTGAAATCTTTCTTTCAGATATGTGGGGACATTTTATGTATTTAAACCCAGTGAAAATAGAAAGTGCGATTGTTATACAGGCGTCACTTCTCAACCAGCAAACAGCAAGGAGTAGGGACGAGAAAGATGGCAGTCTCCTATTTCCCTCAAACAATAAGCCTTCTATCACTCTCTACACAGTTTTCCGCCATTATTATTGTTTGTACATCGATTCTATCAGTGAGGAAATCGATAGTATAATTTCTGCGGAAATTCCAGATCCGTCTACTGATCAACCACTGTACGATATTGTTACAACAAACATGATTCATGGCCCATGCGGTAAACTGAATCGTAATGTTTCACTACTGACTGATGAACAAAGAATCATTTACGACCGCATTATGCAGGCAGTTTTGGGAGGAAAAGGTGGATTCTTTTTTTTGATGCACCAGGTGGAACTGGCAAAACATTTATCATTTCGCAAAATCTCACTGAAATACGATCAAATAATGGCATCGCATTGACTGTTGCATCATCTGGCATTGCAGCAACTTTATTAGATGGAGGCAGAACAGCTGGGATGAATTCACTATGGCACACTATACAAAATTCACTAGAGGCGTTGAACGGGACACTGAATGACATATATATATTGTTTTTTTATTATATATATGTTATTATTTTATTATTTTCATTATTGCCATAGTTATTCATGTATGCCCATAATTTTTGTGATAATCAAATTGCAGTATCATAACATTCTAATGACTGTAATACTTATTCTAAGAACTGTTTCTTTGTCAAAATATGTAAAATTTCCTTTTTCTTTTTTATTTATTGCTGAATATTGCTTTTTATTGTGTCAAATGTGCTGGCCGGAGGTTTGCGGTGGGAAGCTAACCCCTAATTGTTCCTTACTGGTTGTGATTGGACATAGTACTGTGATTATAAAATTTATTTTTAATGTCTGAAAACATTATTTTAAATGACTTTCTTCACTCAAACGAATTAGAAACCTCAGACATTGACTTGTGCCATGAAAACCTCTCTGGTAATGCTGCACTAAAAATGCTAACCTTAAACATACGCAGTATTAATAAAAACAGATGAACTCCTATTGATTCTGGACGACATAAAAATAATCTTTGATCTGATTGTACTAACTGAATGTCGCCTTGGAGAAAATTTCTCGGCTCAAAATCTCTCTGGATATACTTCAATTCATACAAAAAATAATAAACTACAAAACGATGGAGTGGTAATTTATATAAAAAATGACATACCTTTTACATCAAGTGAATTAGAGTTATATGGAGCTAATTGTATTAGCATCCATCTTAAAAATTATATAAGAGTGATAGCAATATATAGATCTCCCTCTATACAAAATTTGACGACATTTTATGAATATTTGACATTCATGTGAGCAAGAATGTCAAATATTTGGGTGTCATAATTGAATCTGAAATGAAATGGAAGGACCATATATGTAAGACAGGAGAAAGATTGCATAAAATATTTTATGTTTTTTACCGTATAAGAAATTTTCTGGATATTGAAATGCTTAGAATGACATATTATGCATTGGCTCAGTCTGTGATGCAATATGGAATAATTGGATGGGGAGGGTCGTATCCTGCTCACTTGAAATTATTATATACCATACAAAGAAAGATTATTAAAATTATTTTAGTAAAGCCAAGCGATTTTCCCACTGAAGAGTTATTTTCTCAATTTAAAGTTAAAAAATTAAATGTGTTATATAAAATAAATGCAATTAAACAAATATGTAAAGAATATTTCACTAACCAAATTCACCTTATAGACAATCTAAGAATTGGTCCTCGCACAAGTGGAATGATAAATATCCCAAAGAAAAATACATCTTTTGGCCAAAATTATGGGGTGAAGTGGTTTAATGATTTACCAGTGGATATGAGAATAGTGGCGCAAAATAATTTTGGTGGTTTCTTGGTATTGCTGAAAGACTTTTTGAAGTAACATTTTTCTTGTGTATTCATTGTGTGTTGTTTATTTTCAATTTGTGTATTTTTATTTATTCTACAGACCAATTTTGTATTTTTTTTTTCTCTCTTTATATATAATATTATGTATGTTTGTATCTAAATATGTATGTTATTGTAAATAGATTAGTGCCTAGATTAAGATGTATGTATATAAATAGATTAGATAGTTTGTAGATTTGTGAAATGTGACTCACTTCAAAGCACGAGAAAACTCTTTTTGAAGTTGAGTCATAAAAAAAAACAAAATTATAATGTATCTTTTTAAAAATTGTATATATTGTTGTATTGTGTATTTTTCTTTGTTATTTTTAATAATAAATAAATAAAATAAATTTTTAGATTCCCTTAATAGAATACTCTGCCAATATAGTACATATAAAAATTTAATTCTGAGTGGAGATTTAAATATAAATATTTTGAATGTAAACAAACATAACCAAGCGGATGATTACTTAGACGTACTCACATCTTATGGACTCAAATCCCTTATAAATAATCCTACTCGTGTAACTCACTCGACTCAGAGCTGTATTGATCACATTATGTGTATGACAAATAAAGTATGTATTCCCATAATATACCAAAACACTGCTACTGATCACTATACTCTACTTCTCCAATTAACAGATAATGATAAATATCCTAACAGTTTACACAACCGCATTAAAAAAATAATAAATTACGATTCACTTCAAAATAGCCTTAAATCTGAAAATTGGCTCCCTATATATAATAATATAGACACCAATATGAAATTTAAAATTTTCATTGATGTGTTTACTAAACATATTAATGATAATTCGGAATCAATTCTCAAAAAAACATCTCATAGATTTAAAAAAGTTAAACCGTGGATTACAAATGGACTCATTCTCTGTATCCATAAAAGAAATCAAATGCACAAAGCTTGTAGAAATTTAAACAACCCTATACAGTATCAACATTATTTAAAATATTGGAATATATGTAACAAACTTATTAGATTCACTAAGGAAAATTATTACAGACAAAAATTATATGAAAACAAATCGGATTTTAAAAAAACTTGGCAACTTATCAGAGAGGCTACAAACACACAATTATCTCGAAATACCATATTTGAACTTAAAGCTGATGATGGGATAATTTGTCTGAAAAAAGAACCTCATAGAGTTGTTGATGGGATAAATGATTATTTTGCCAATGTTGGGTCTAAACTGGCATCCCTAATAACTAGCAATGATAGTAATTCAGAAGACTTTGTCTCTTCTTCTTCTTCCTTACCTAGTATGTGTTTAACTTCTACCAGCGAAGTGGAATTGATACGGATCATTAGTGGATTATGTAACAAACCATCTGTTGGTATTGATAATATTAGTGCGGAAACTATAAAATCTTCAAAACATTATATTGCTGCTCCGTTGGTCCATATAATAAACCATAGTTTTGATAAGGGCATTTTTCCTGAAACTTTGAAATGCGCACTTATTAAACCCTTTTTCAAAAGCGGAGATAAACTTGAAATCTCTAACTATAGACCTATATCACTACTTACAGTCTTTTCGACGGTCAGTACGGTTTTAGAGAGAACATGAGTACAAGTGACGCGATTTTAGCTGTAACAGACTACATTTCTAATCACACCGATAAGGGATACAAGTGCCTAGCTATATTTCTTGATCTTGCAAAGGCATTTGATACTGTGTCCCATGAACGATTACTCCTGAAATTGTCACATGTCGGTATTCTAGGTGTGACCCATGACTGGTTTAAAAGCTATGTCAGGCAGAACACAAATAGTCTCTCTTGAGGGATTCAAAAGTTCACCAAGATTGATTAACTATGGGGTACCTCAGGGAAGTGTTCTTGGCCCTATACTTTTTCTCTTATATGTGAATGAAATGTGTAACTTGTCAATAGAGGGTCAAATTATTGCCTTTGCCGATGATACTGTTTTACTATTTAAGGCCAGATTGTGGCAAGACACATTTAAGCATTTGACTTATCTTGACCCTAGGCAATTATATATTAAGACAGCATTGATTCAATTCTATAAAGAAATATCAAATCATAAATTTAGTAGAACGCAACAATCGAGAACTACAAGACAATCAAATCGTGTGAATTACTTTGTTCCGATCATGAAAACCTTGTTTTGGCAAAGACATTTTTGCTTCACAGCTCCATATATCTTTAACCAGTTGGATAGTAGTATTAAAGAATTGACTACAACTAGATCCTTCAAGGTTGTACTAATAAACTGGATAAAGATATCATGCAGGCACTATGCGGAGGTGGTTATCCGCCCGTGACCTCTGACGAGGCACATGTTATATTTATACTCACTTTTGTTTTTTTTTTCTGTCTGTACCTACTATGTTTATTTGCTTTTTTCAGTATTTTGTGCATTTTTTTTTGTGTATTTGTATCATTCATTTTACATTTTTTTTTTTACTCTTGATTACCTACTCTTCTTTTATAACTTGTAAAATATGAAAATAACAGCTGAATAAAGATACTCAACTATGTAAAAGAAAAGTCCCAGAACAGGAATTTGCCTAGTGGGGCGTTATTAGTTAGTTTGTATATGTTGTATTTGTTTTTGTGTAATAATAATAATAAATAAAGGTGTCTTTGAAATGCAACCAATGCTCATAGTCACCAGCAAAATTTGGTACCTGAATTGGAGATAGTTTGATATCGGCCACTCCCGCACTGACTGATACAGAAGGGCTTTTGCTCTGCCCATGGCCCAATAAAACAATTCCTCGCAAAGTATTCTGTTTTTGCTTTATTCCTCCAAGGTTTTTGCTCTCATTGACATCCAAATTCTCAATTTCATCTTGTATTACTTAAACGTATTTCAAGCTCGGAATTATTTATGTTTTCTTTGTTTACAAAATCGTTAAATCTGGTAAGTTGCCCCTTTAGACAACTATTAAAGATTTTAAATTTTCTGTATACGTTTTTATTAAAGAGCAAAATTAACCCAAATATGAAAATAAAGGAAAGGAAGAAAATATGAAAATAAAGGAAAGGATATCACCTGATATCTGAATTCTTTCTTTTTGATGTCGTCTTCATGATTGAATTGCAGAATATGCATTATTAATCTGTCGTCTGGGTCCTCAATATGGCGATTTGCGATATGTCAAAAACGCCGACAATTGACATTGCCGTTCGATATATTCACAATTTCACAGGTTTCGATTCAGCTCGAAGGATCAAAATGGTATATTATTGAATGGTTAAAAAATAAACTCCTTTCCTTTTTTTAATAAATAGTTGTAATTTTCATTATTTACATTATTTCATCTTTAGTAGTCAGGCGGTCGAAAAAATATAATACAAAAACATCTGAATACAACAAAAAAAATTGCTGTATTTTAAATTGTAGAACATACTTAATATTAACATTAAAAAGAATATATTTACTTAGGTACTTAAATATTAGAATAACCACATGCTTTCCCACAGACTGTATTCAAATGGCTTTTCACCTTAATGAGTGGATTTATGACTTTTAAAGAGACTCATTTGTATGAATGATTTCCCACAGAGACATTGAATTTAAATGGCTTTTCATCTGAGTGATTTAATTGATGCATTTTTAAGGTACGCTTTATTGTAAATGTTTTTACACAGAGATTGCATTCAAATTGCTTTTCACCTGAATGAGTAAACTGATGACTTTTTAAGTTACTCCTTTGTGCGTATGTTTTTCAACATACACTGCATTCAAATGACTTTTCATCTGAGAGTTAATTGATATATTTTTAATTAACTCATAGTTAAGCATGCTTTTCTGCAGACTGCATTAAAATGGCTTTTCACCTGAATGAGTGGTTTTATGACTTTTAAAGAGACTCCTTTGTGCGAATGTTTTTCCACAGACATTGCATTCAAATTGCTTTTCTCCTGAATGAGTTAAATGATGATATTTTAGGTGACTGCTTTGTGCGAATGTTTTTTCACAGACATTGCATTTAAATGGCTTTTCTCCTGAATGAGTTAATTGATGTTTTTTTAAGTTACTCTTTATTGCAAATGTTTTCCCACAGTCATTGCATTTAAATGGTTTTTCTCCTGAATGACTCAATTGATGACTTTTTAAGTTACTCTTTTTTGCAAATGTTTTTCCACAGACATTGCATTCAAATGGTTTTTCCCCTGAATGAGTTAATTGATGATTTTTTAAGTCACTCCTTCGTTTGAATGTTTTTCCACAGACATTGCATTCAAATGGCTTTTCTCCTGAATGAGTTAATTGATGATTTTTCAAGCCACTCCTCCTTATGAATGTTTTTCCACAGACATTGCATTCAAATAGTTTTTCTCCTGAATGAGTTAATTGATGCTTTTGTAAGTTACTCTTTATTGCAAATGTTCTCCTACAGATATTGCATTCAAATGGCTTTTCTCCTGAATGAGTGAATTGATGACTTTTTATGTGACGCCTTTGTGCGAATTTTTTTCCGCAGACATTGCATTCAAATGGCTTTTCTCCTGAATGAGTGAATTGATGACTTTTTAAGTTACTCCTTTGTGCGAATGTTTTTCCACAGACATTGCATTCAAATGGCTTTTCAACTGGATGAGTGGATATTAGAGTTTTTTTTTTCTCATAGACATTAGTTTCATATCCAATATCAATACTTTGAGAGGACTTTTCTTGAATATTGATAAAATACTCCTTTATTTCTTTTTTTAAATCTGGCACAAATTCATCCACCGGAAATGCTTCATATGAATCATCTGTTTTTGCTTCTTTCGGAGAAGTTTCTTCGTCACTTGTATGATATAATCTTTCTTGCTTCACTTCTTTGATCTTGTCCATGCTTTAAAACAATTATAATCAATACATAAGTCTACCTAATGTATACATTTTCAGCATTTGTTATACTTCATGCGTCATTTATGCAACTGATAAATTAATACAACAAAACTCTTGAGGTCTATAAAGGCACAAAAAAAAAATTGTGTGAATGAATGTATGTCGAGGCGATGAATGTATGTCAAGATAGAAGTGGCGTTCGGCTCTCTCTGCCTACCCCGTAAGGGACATGGCGTGATGGTATGTATGTAATAACTTGAGTATTTTCGTCGCCAAAGAGGGCAGTTTGCAAATATACCAACGATAAAAGAAACCCAAACTAGCGCTCTGCACAGCTCACGCGATTTCTCAAGTTATTTGTCGATACCGGCACACACATTCATTGATTTTATAAATAATAATCTTTTATAACCTTCGATTTTATTAGTTATCAATTTACAAAGCCCGGGAGATACCAATCGTTATGATTATTGTGCATAAAGATATCTAAATATAAACAATTACTTCCTTTGAATTTGTTGAATATGGCTGTATTGTTTCCTCAAATATTTGAGCATTTAGCGTTCAATATGTAAAACTAAAATAACGGAAAACGCTACGAGTGTCTCGGGACAAACCAATGGCTACCATAGAAAAAATACATTTCATTAAAATCCATAGATGTCATAGCTAGATCCCTAGAAAGTGCACATACTTCAAAAGTTCTGACAGCCAGTGTGACAGCCAGTGAATGATAATACTAAAACATCGTTGATGTATGTATAAATGTAGGTATTTCTATAATACGAGTTGTTTTTTTTTTTATTTTTTTTAATAAAAAAACTATTGTGTACATCAAACTTTTGTAAATAAATATAAATGAAGTGTTTAAATATATTTTGAAAAGAATATTAGCCGTTTTACATAATCATTTATATTAAAATTATGTTGATCATGTAGGTTAATTACAATTTCAGTGATTTTATATCAAAAACTGTTTATTTTATTGAAATCAGACTTTCACCAATATTTTCTTCATTAACTTGATAATAGTATAGGCTATATAATATTATGAAAAATATCTTGAGGCAGCGCAAAAATAAGATCAGGTACGACGAACAGACCTTTCCTTGGGCAGCCCATTCCTTTCAATGGCATTTATATATGGAGGCCGCAACCTCCTCTTGACGCAAACATTTTCGTTTATCTATAAATTTAAATCGCTATAATATCATCTTAATACCTTGATGATATAATATAATTATAGTAAGACGGAAGTACCCAACAACAGAGGCACGAAGAAGAATTATTATAGTAACATTGTAACTGGAAAACTTACAAGTAGTTTAATTAATTTATATTGAATTTTCAGTAGCGACTACTTTAAAATAATAAAGTTTTTGTCATAGAAAAATATAATATAGTGATTAAAATCTCTTTTCTATGATAGTGATCAATCAAATATAGCAAGAGATCAGAAATATGGATAAAGGGTGGAATATCCCAAATTGAAACATCAATTTACTGAATAACTTATTTTGAAAACTATCAGTTAGATATTTTACAATAAATTTATGTACACAATAAATGTACAATGGGAGGTTTATTGCTTGTTGGCGATATCTTCCATCCAACCATATTCATTTGTTGAAGTAATTAATGTGTATGGTATGTAACCTGCTGCTTAAATGGATAAAAATGTTGTGAAGTAAGAAGTATTGTGCACTGCACTGGGATACTGAGTCTTTTGGTATCTGAATAAACAGACAATCCGTGTTCTGAGAAGTAAAATTGATTTTGAAGATAGATTGTTTATACATATTTACATTAAATTTACTTTGTTTAGTGTTTACACTTTTTATTTTGTGACAATTGTGGATGCACAGATACTGCCATATAAAATATACTTATAGCAAATTATTCTTTTTTTAAGAAAAAAATAAATAATTTGTTTCTAATGAAGAATATATTCACTTATGTTACTCAATCACACTTACATTACTGACTAATTTCTAATAGTTTTATTTCTAAATGTCTCATGGCATTAAAATCTTTATGTGATTAATATAATATAAAGATCACTAACCTACATTTTTAAACCATTACCAACCTAGCTTGTGGTGAGCTCTTACAAAAATGGGGCTATATAAATTATCCAATTATTTATATAATTCAAAATATGTACAAAATGTTTAACTAACTACCCAAAAATATATTTGCAAAATTTACATGAGGTAACGAAATGGACGAAAAATGTTTTATAATCAGCTCTAGGCTTATGTACTTTACACCTATGATATAAATTTGAAGTCGATCAGACTTATAGTTTGGGTTCTAGAGAGGACACAAAAAGGATACGCCGTACATATAAAAACATCTTGACGAAACTCAAACTGTATACTCTCTGTAGTTTCTGGCAAATCGCCGTGGAGGGGTCTGTATATGTACCTAACAACCGAAACGACACAAATTTGCGGTATGCGCACCCTCTATTTTGGTTCTACTAGTTTGCCGGTGATTATACATGACACCCATTGAGAAATTGATGTAAAAAATATGCTTAAAAATTGTGAAATCATGACTCTCTACTATTCTATAGTCATCATTTGTCCTTTTCCTCATGACTGAGGATAGCGGCTGCAGTCCGTCGCCACACGTATGGCCCGCCTCCATGCCAATCTGTTTTGTGCTGAACGCAGAGCACCAGTCACCGAAGACCCCATTGTGGACTTAACCAAATCGCTCCATCTGGTCGGTGAGCGACCACGAGATCTCCGTCCCTCCACGCTGCCCATCAAAACAAGCTTCTCGAGGCAGTCAGGTTCCCTTCTGGCAATGTGTTCAAATAATTGAAGGATACGTCTGTAGAAATACATAAAAAATAAATACATCTTGATACGTCGATAGACGATCCTCGATCTTCAGCTCGTCTAGAATTGACACATTTGTTCTTCTGGCTGTAGTATAGTGATTCTATAGCAGTGGAGAGTAAAAAACATTTCAATGAAAATGTAATTCTGTGGTGTATTAGCCAATGAATAAACAAAAGTTGAATCTCACTTTGTTTATTACAATAAATAAGACAATTACAATAATTAATATATAAGTATACTATTTCAATAATTAGCATGAATAATATATTTTATCAAGTAGGTAAACAATCGACACAGTGTATCATATCGTTTGTGATAAAGCAATACCTCGTAACCCACTCACCAAAGATTTTACAGGAGAGACAAAAAACTTACATTTATACATTTTTGTGTTGTATTTTGTATAATTATGTTTTTTATATATTTGAAATAAATCTTTTAATGTGAAAAGAAGAAAGCATGGATGGCATTAATAGCCGCGAAAGGATCGAATAATGAAGAAAGAGCAAAAGAAAATTATAAAGTATATAAAAAGGTAGTCAAAGACACAGTAAAAAAGGAAAAAGATGGTATAAAAGAGAAAGAAAGCCTGAAACGACTTTCCTGGAAACATGAAAATGTTCTGGAAAGGCGTAGCGAAAAGAAAAAATGGAACTGTGAAAGCTTCGAAAGGAATAAATGATAAAGATGGAAAAATAATTATGGACGAAGACGGCGTGAAAGAACGATGGAAAGAATATTTCAAGGAACTGTATGATAGCGGAGTAAGTGGGGACGTGAGTCAGAGAACATGGCAAGTAAGCGAAAGTGATAAGGATGAAATAACGCGAGAAGTATTTGAAGCAGTAAAGTAAAACACGCGAAAGCGGGGAAAGCTGCCGGATATGACAGTGTATCAGCTGAACTTATAAAATATGGCGGCGAACAGACGTTGGAGTGGTGTCTCTCTCTTTTCAACAAATGTTGGGAAGAAGGACACACTCCCTCAGACTGGAGAAATGCAGTCGTGGTACCTTTGTATAAAGGTAAAGGATCGAAGCTCGACTGCAAAAACTATAGAGCCATAAGTTTATTAAGCTCAGTTGGTAAGATGTATGCAAGGATCCTGGATCAAAGAGTGCGAAAAATTACAGAAAGCAAGAGTGTCCAAGGTGCGTTTGTGGGCGGCAGAGGATGTATAGACCAAAATTTTTTTTCTGTACACGGTCACAGAAAAGGTCCTGGATAAAAATCAGAAAATTTTCTGTGCCTTCATAGACCTAGAAAAGGCGTATGATAAAGTTGTTAGAGAAAAATTATGGGATATACTAGCAGTGTATGGAGTGAAGAGCAAGCTGATACGCGCAATCGCGTCATTATATGAGAACAGCGAAGCATTTGTTCGTGTCAACGACACAGTGACAACGTGGTTCTCTATAAATAATGGCGTTAGACAAGGGTGCGTGCTATCTCCATGGCTCTTTAACTTGTACATTGATTTCTGCATAAGAGCCCTTAAGGATGAAAGCAAGGGTCTGAAATTGAGTACTGTAATGGTGCGAGATTTGATGTATGCAGACGATAAAGTTCTATTAGCAGAAAGTATGGAAGAGTTACAGTATCTTGTAAGTCAGGTATATGAAGGATGTATAGAGAATGGACTTAGGATGAATGCCAGCAAATCAAAGACAATGGTCTTTGAAAAGAGTGAAAGCAGAACAGCGTGTAAAATAAGAGTAGAGAACGAATGGCTCGAGCAAGTCGACGAATGTGTGTACTTGGGAAGCATATTTCAACGGAATGGACGACTCGATAAAGAGATCGAAAGAAGAGTTATGGCAGGAAACAGAGTGAATGGAGCACTAAGAACAATTATGAATGATCGCAACATATCAAAGGATGCCAAAGTTGCCATTCATAACGCCGTCGTAGTGCCAACCTTGACGTATGCAAGTGAAACCTGGACATGGCAGAAGACGCATGAAAGTAGAATAAATGCAGTTGAAATGAGATCGTTAAGAAGGATTTGTAATAGAACGATGTATGACCGGGTAAGAAATGAGGACATAAGGAAAGAATGTAAGATGAAGAAAGATGTCATTACTAGAATGAAAGTGAACACATTGAGATGGTTTGGTCACATGGGGAGAATGAATGAGGAGCGCCTGACGAAGAAAATATACAGAGCGGAAAGGAATGGAATGAGAGGTCGGGGACGCCCAAGAAAGGGATGGCACGACCATGTGAACGAAATTTTGAAAGACGGAAATGTTAGAAGTGTGAGCAATAGACGAGCATGTATGAGACGATGCATGAATGTGGACGAAGCGAGGGATGCGTGCCAGGATAGAAAAATGTGGCGTTCGGTTCTCTCTGCCTACCCCGCAAGGGACATGGCGTGATGGTATGTATGTATGTATCTTTTAATCATAGGGTATCTAAATTTATGTGAAATATAATATTTTTTTTATGTGGGATATTGGGTATTGCTTCCCCAAAAATAACAAAATAGTGGCTTACGAGTAATTACTTTTAACAAATTTATGGATTGAAAATCCTAGTGCTACAATAAAGTCACATGTTTTACAAGTAATATGTGCAATAATAATAAATTATTAATTCATTTAAAAAAACAATAGAATCCATTACATATTGGCTATTTTCCTTTTGCACGTAGCTTTCTTTATCCAATCACAAAATTCACCTAATGATAATGTCGATAAAGACATAAACTTGCACACTGGAACATTTTCTTTATCTACATTTAAATGATGGGCAAAAAATTCATGGCTGGATTTTTTTTGCTTGGAATTTTGTTTTTTTATAATATAGCATATACAAAGTGAAATATAGAGAAAAAAAGATATATATGTAACTCAGAGAAGAAAACAATAAAAGACACATTATAGAAAAAATCTGTTTATTAACACTAGAGTACTCGGCCCTTCAAGTACTCCTTGAGTGCTCGCGCGGAGCACATGTGTCACCCATTACAATTAGCAATTTTTGATATTTTATTTAATGGAAATAAGAAAAACAAGTCCATGGTTTAAAAGATCTGAAAATGAATACTGCCTTTATGTAAAATCAACAGACAACGGTTACATATACTTACCAGTATTTGTTGACGATTTGTTGATATCAGGTACTGAAGAGGAAGAGGTGTCATATGTAAAAATAGTCTAAATAGTAATTTTAAAATTAAAGACCTTGGTCCTGCATGTAATTACTTGGGCATGACTATTCACCAAGATATGGTTAAGAACCAAATTAAGTTAAATCAAACTGCCTATCTCACAAACATATTAAGAAAATATAATATGCAAGATTGTAAATCTATGTCAACTCCGTTAGGTGCTAACTTTGATCATAGTAGCTTAAAAGGAAAATCTTCTGAGAGCCCAGAGTTAGAAAGTAATTGTAGAAGTTTAATTGGTGCTCTCATGTATGCCATGTTATGCACAAGACTAGATCTCGGTATTTGTTTGAGTATACTAAGTCGCTATCAATCTTGTGCTAGCAAAGAACTATGGTCTGCCTTAAAAAGAGTCCTACGTTATATAAAGGGAACTGTAAATTTAAGTTTAGTGTTTGCATTAGACAATGAAAATATTATTGTGGGCTATGTAGACTCAGATTGGGCAGGATATAAAGTCGATCGTAAGTCAACTGCTGGCTATGTTTTCATAGTGCTAGGATGCACAGTTTCATGGATATCAAGAAAGCAAGCAGCGGTTGCCTTATCATCGACTGAAGCAGAATATGTAGTAATAAATTTAGCTGTAAGTGAAGCTTGTTGGTGGCAAAATTTGATTCATGATTTCAGAGTGTATGATGAAAAGGTAAAAATAATAATTTTTGAAGATAATCAAAGTGCGATCAAGATATGCAAAAGTCCATCTCATCATACAAAGCTGAAACATTTAGATATTAAATTACATTTTGTAAAAAATAAAATTATTAATAATGGTATTAACATTGCGTATATTCCAATTAATGAACAAATAAGTGATATGTTAACTAAACCTCTTGCGAGAAAGATATTTGTGTACTCAGGGATGGATTAGGATTAGAATGAAAACAACAATTTTTTTAATGTAAAAAAATATTTTTTTTAGACATGGTATTCATTGAAGAGGGGTATTGTTAAAAAGTGGCAATGAACACTAGTTTAAAAAAATGTTTTAGCGTAGATAAACTGCTCCCTGTCTACTTATCTCTGTGTGCCTAACTCTGTTCAATTTTGTTCAATGGTGTAAGACATATGTAAAGTTACTGTAAAGGATTTCCACATAAATAAATACATACATACAAGATTAAATATATATATAATATATAAATAAATTATGTATATAAATGATATATATATATATATATATATATATATATATATATATATATATATATATATATATATATATATATATATATATATATATATATATATATATATATATATATATATATATATATATATATATATATATATATATATATATATATATATATAAATGTCTTTTAATATATATAAATGATATTACAACAATTTTCATTGTAAATTTTTAACAGACGTTCATCTGCATCAGACTTCAACCAACTTTTCGTATACATTGATAAAATGGCTGGGAAAGATAACCACTCTACTGTAAATAGTTTCGAATGTGATGAATGTAGATGTCGATATAAACATGAAAAAAATTTAAACGCGCATAGAAGAAATATTCATGGTATAATAATAATAATAAGGACAATTTATAAAGCGCCGTTTAGTGACAACCGTGGTCACCTCAAGGGCACTTTCAGTTTGCAAAAAATAATTTAAAATTAGTCCTATAGCTAACACATTGAAAATGGTGAAACATAAAACTTAAAAAAATACAATAAGTTAAAATTAAGTTAAAATTAGTCCTATAGCTAACACATTGAAAATGGTGAAATATAAAACTTAAAAAAATACCTAGAAATCGCAAATTAATCTTGTTACATAATCCAGATGAAATTAATTATAAAAAATAGTCGATTCAAAGTAAACTGGCATAATATTTAGTACACATAATATTATTGAACGGATGAAGGACAATCTGGATACGACTTGCGGAAAAGATGAGTTTTTAATTTCTTCTTGAATTCATTGATATTTTCGGCACATCTTATATCCATTGGAAGATTGTTCCATGACTTTGGTCCAGAAACGCCAAAAGATCGATATAGGTATTTTGGCTTATTTGTGAGATTGGTTTCTACTAGTTTTTTATTGGATTGGGTCATTGATCTTAGCGTACTTTGTTTATTGTTAGGTGAAAATGGAACACAAAGTTCCGATATATATTCCGGGGCCATGCTATTGAGTGCTTTAAAGACAAGGAGACATGTTTTAAATTCTATACGTTCTGGGCTCTTCAGCCAATGAAGTTTGTGAAGTGTTGGTGAGATATGCGAGAAACGATCAATCTGGTAAATATAACGGGCTGCTGCATTGAGGATGAGTTGTATTCTATGGATTTGGTATTGCGGTAGGTGTGCTAATATGGCGTTACAATAATCTACATGGGAAACTATTAAAGAATTTATAAGGACCTTAGCAGCATTTGTCGAGAGACACCTTCGAATAGGTCTAAGTTGTCTGAGAAAGTAACAACTTTGTCTGACTATGGAAGAAATGTGTTTATCCATAGAGAGTGCACTGTCGATATGTATACCAAGAAATTTTACGCAGTTAGAAGGAGTAATTTCGACATTTTGAATTACAATGGGGTCATTATTTATGTATTGTTGCCTGCGAGGTGAGGCAAGCCAAAGGAACTTAGTTTTTGTTGGGTTCAGTTTTAGCTTGTTCTTACACATCCAGGTGGATATCTGATTTATGCATGTGGATACCTCGTGTGTTAAATGATATTTAAATTCAGGTGAACAGGACTTGAACAGTATGCGGTCATCTGCATAGGCATGTGTGTTGAAACCAAGATTTTGAACAAGATTTTCCAACTGATTGGTATATAAATTAAAGAGAATTGGTCCAAGTACAGAACCTTGTGGGACCCCGTACAAGGAGGTAATATTATTTGTGGTACTATCTTTAAATACAACTTTGTATTTACGGTCTACTAAGTAGGAAGATAGCCATGCAATGCAGTCATTACCCAAGCCAAATTCATGTCTAAGTTTAGAAAAGAGAATATTATGGTCTACAGTATCGAAAGCAGCGCTCATGTCTAAAAATGAAATTAGGGTAATCTTACCTGATTCAGCTTGAATGATTAAGTCAGACAAAATTCTTACTGTGGCCGTTTCCGTAGAGTGGAATTTTCTATAGGCAGATTGATTTCTGGCCAGAAACTTATCAGAATCCAAGAAGTTGGTATAACCACTGCTTGTAAAATAAATCCGGTTACTAAACAGGTAGAATGTAATCTTTGTAAATGTGTTTTTTCTACTAAATCATCGTTATTAAAACACAGAAAAAACGTACATAATACATCCAAAACCCGCAATTGTAGAATAAAGTGCTCAGAATGTTCTAAACATTTAGTTTCCTATAAAAGGTTGAGAGAACATTTTGTAAAAGAACATGAAAAGGAATTTCATATTGAAAAACTGACATTGAAATGCAATGAAGGTAAACTCAGACTTTATTTATTATTTAAATTGATAATAGATTACATATTCTTAGAGAAATTGTAGCATTGAATGTATTTTTGATTACTTGACAAAATTGTTAATTTTTAGATTTTCTAGAGTGGAAGGAAAACTATGAGAGGAAGAATTTTTATTCTTATGTGTTGGATACTTCTTCTAAGAAATGTACATCTAATACAGTCAAATATTACTATCACTGCCATAGATCTAATTCTTATAAAGGGCGAGGAAGTAATCAACGATCTATAAAAAATATAGGAACAAACAAAATTGGAGCAGCTTGCCCATCTACAATTGAAGTGGTGGTTAAAGACGGCACATATTGTGTTACGTTATTTAGCACTCACATAGGACATGAAGCTGAAATTGGCAGAATAACTCTCCAAGCAAACGATAGAGCTAAACTTGCAGGTAATCACCAGAATGCATCTTTTTGATAATGTATTCATTCCTTTATTTTTATCATTGTGCATCAATGAAAGTGGTTTAGGCATGATGAGAGAATGATTGATAAAAGTGACTGTGGCCAACAGGAAGGGTCTCAGAAAATGGATGTATGGTTATAGACGAGGAAAATGTCAAGGAAAGATGGAAGGAATACTTTAAAGAGTTATATGAAAGTACGCAGTATGACAGTGTGACGTACGAAAGAGTACCAATAAATGAAATTGAGAATGACAGAAAAAATTTCAATAGAAGAAGTTAGAGAAGCAGTGAAGCATGCACGTACATGAAAGGCTGCGGGATTTGATTGCATACCAACTGAATTTATTAAATATGGTGGCGAAAAGACGATAGAATGGTGTCATTGCCTCTTCAACAAATGTCGGTAGGACATACTTCATCAGATTGGAGGAACGCAGTTATTGTGCCCCTTTTAAGAAAGATTAGAAATTAGATTGCAAAAACTACCGAGCTATCAGTCTGAAGAGTTCAGTTGGAAAACTGTATGCTAGGATTCTGGACCAAAAGTTGAGAAAGGCTACAACAAGCAGGGTATGGGATGCACAAGGAGCATTTGTTGGAGGTAGAGGATGCACTTACCAATTTATTTACCTTTGAATAGCTACTGAAAAGGTTTTAGCTTAAAACCAGAAGCTTCTCTGTGCCTTTATAGACCCGGAAAAGGCCTACGACAAAGTAGACCGTGAAAAACTTTGGAAGGTTCTATCAGTGTCAGTGTATGGAGCGGAGACCAGGTTAATAAAAGGTAATATCGTCTCTCTATGAAGGAAGCCAAGCCTGTGTGAGGATTGAAAAATCTGACAGGATGGTTCTTCATAAATAAGGGAGTAAAACAAGATTGCGTATTATCACCGTGGCTCTTTAATCTATACATTGACTACTGAGTGAGAGCACTAAAGAATGAGAAAATTGGGCTGAAACTGGAAGGTGTGACTGTATGTGACCTTGTGTATGCAGATGACGAAGTATTAATAGCAGAGTGTGTGAAAGACTTGGAATGTTTGGTTAAAATAGTATTCGATGGATGCATGCAAAATGGACTGAGAATGAATGCAACTAAATCAAAAGTGATGGTTTTTGAGAAGAGCCAAAAACGAACAAAATGCGAGATACGAGTGGAGAATGTAGAATTAAAACAAGTGGATGAGTATTTATATTTAGGAAGTATATTTCAGCGTAATGGAAGACTGGAAAAGGATATTGAAAGAAAGATAACGGCAGGCAACAAAGTGAATGGTCCATTAAGATCTGTAATGAACGACCCTGTTATTTTGAGTCAAGCAAAGCTCGCAGTACACAATGGCATCGTTGTACCGACTCTAATGTATGGTAGTGAGACATGGACATGGCAGAAGACGCATGAAAGTAGAATTAGCGCGGTTGAAATGAGGTCCCTAAGACGAATGTGTGGTAAAAAATGTATGATAGAATAAGAAATGAGGATATTACATGAGAATGTATGATTCGAAAGAGATATTGTGAGTGAGATGAAAATAAATGTCTTAAGGTGGTTTGGCCACTTAGAAAGAATGAATGATGATCGACTGACGAAAAAAGTATATAAGGCTGATAAAAGAGGAACGAAAGGTAGAAGTCGACCAAGGAAAAGTTGGCACGATTACATTAACGTTGGCACGACGGGTAGCTGGAGGTGGATAGAGAGCTGTGGAGGTCTCATGAGGAGGCCTATGTCCATTACTGGATGAAGGAGGGCTGACGTAGAATAATACAAGTTAATAACCTATTAATAAATCTATGTTGATGTAAAATGGTATAATTAACAAACACAAAAATAAATATAATTAAACTGTTTAAATTATAAATGAATTTGGTATGGTAAAATAAAAACCAAAGTTTTCAGTTCTACTACTTTAATGACACTGACTAGTTTCGGTCATACAGTGACCATTTTCAAGTAGAACTGAAAACTTTGGTATTTATTTTACCATACCAAATTCATTTATAATTTGAAATGGAGTTCTACCAAGAATTGTCCGTAGAAAAGTTAAAAAAAGTAAACTGTTTAAGAAAATTCTTGATTATTCTAATCATTTGATATTCAGGTTTGAAAAAATTTTTGCTCTTCTTTGCAAACGCATTTATGTCTGATGATTTTCCAGCTTTTTATAATGCTTGGTGTGAAGTAATGGGGCCCATTCCAAACCGCTTGCTTTGTTCGTGGCACATTCAAAGGAACTGGTTCCAGAACCTAAATAAAATTTCTGTGATGTCTAAAAAATCATTGATTTATAAAACTTCGAAGGTTTTGCAAAGAGAAACAAATATAGAAGTTTTTACAACAGGCTTAGAAAAAACTTTAAAACAGCTGTTGGAAGATGAAGACACTCTGGAATTTGGGAAATATTTCAAAAAAACATATGTTTCAAGAGCTGAAATGTGGGGTTATTGTCATCGTTAATATATTGGAATAAACACCAATATGTATTTGGAGTCCCTGCACAAGAGAATCAAATATCTGTACTTAGAAGGGAAGAAATGCAAACGCTTAGATAAGTCAATAAATGCTCTTCTGGGACTCGTACGTGACAAAACATTTGAAACGATAATAAGACTGTCAAAAAATAAATTATCTGACAAAAGTATTAAGATAAGGGAAAGTCACAAAAGCAGCGGACACATAACAGAGGCAATGGTAAATAAAATTGATGAGGGTAAATGGCTTGTTGCTAGTTCCAGTCTCAGTAACACAAATTATTTAGTAGAGAAATGTACTTCAGAGAGAACATGCCATTATGTAAACTGTAATTTAAAATGTATTCCATGTACCATTTGTATTCATTCATTTAAATGTAGTTGCATAAATAATGTGATTCAGCTAAATATTTGCAAACACATACATGCATGTGCTCGTTTATGTATTCAGAGTAATACTGAAGATGTGCAGCAAATTGACTCAAAACAATGTAAAGATATCATACAACTTTTGCCTTGTGAAAATAAGACAATGCATTCTAATACTTTGAATGAGATAAAGACTAAATGTGATCTTATTGTTGGGTTAAGCCAAAGGGCAAATATTAGTGACAAAAGTACCAAAGTAGTTTTTGATTATTTGAACAAAGCCATTGATGAATTAAATAAGGGCGAAGTAAATTTTAAAAACAGTGAGAATGTGAACACTAAAAAATGCATAGAAAAGCAAGTAAAGTTCACAGCAAAAAAAAAGCACAACAAATCAACTCAAGAAATTCCTTCAGTTGTGGAAGCCCAAATAATACGAAAAAGTTTTATTGTGAATGAGAAAAATGTTCTTAATGTTCACCAGAGTTTTGACCATACATATTTTAAATAATCTTGCAATATTCTGTAATACAATGAGTAACTTATTATTCATCATTATCTAGAAAGACTTTATGAATGGTGTGAATTGAATAAGTTACCGCTTAAAATGTCAAATAATCACTTTCTTCAATATAAAAAATAAGATCACCTTTCAATATTCTATAAACAATATAATATTAACTAGGGTGTCCAGTGTATCTGACTTGGATGTAATCTTTGATAAGCGACTAACCTTTGTCATGCATATAAATGATAGATGTCGTAAGGCTTTGAAGATGTTGGGCTTTGTTCTGCGAACCTCTAAGAATTTTAAATCTTTGTTAGCTGTAAAACATCTCTATTGTTCTTTAAATCGTAGTCAATTGGAATATAACTCGACAGTTTGGTCACCGCATTAAAATATTCATTCTAATACATTGGAAAATATTCAGCAGAAACTGTTACGTTATATTAATTTCAGGCTTGGCATATCCTTGTATGTGTATGACATTAACTATGATTTCCTTAGAAACTCATTCAGTCTGCCTACTATATGGTTGGATGGAAGATATCGCCAACAAGCAATAAACCTCCCATTGTACATTTATTGTGTACATAAATTTATTGTAAAATATCTAACTGATAGTTTTCAAAATAAGTTATTCAATAAATTGATGTTTCAATTTGGGATATTCCACCCTTCATCCATATTTCTGATCTCTTGCTATATTTGATTGATCACTATAATATAAAAGAGATTTTAATCACTATATTATATTTTTCTATGACAAAAACTTTATTATTTTAAAGACTACGCTGCTGAAAATTCAATATAAATTAATTAAACTACTTGTAAGTTTTCCAGTTACAATGTTACTATAATAATTCTTCTTCGTGCCTCTGTTGTTGGGTACTTCCGTCTTACTATAATTATATTATATCATCAAGGTATTAAGATGATATTATAGCAATTTAAATTTATAGATAAACGAAAATGTTTGCGTCAAGAGGAGGTTGCGGCCTCCATATATAAATGCCATTGAAAGGAATGGGCTGCCCAAGGAAAGGTCTGTTCGTCGTACCTGATCTTATTTTTGCGCTGCCTCAAGATATATTTTCATAATATTATATAGCCTATACTATTATCAAGTTAATGAAGAAAATATTGGTGAAAGTCTGATTTCAATAAAATAAACAGTTTTTGATATAAAATCACTGAAATTGTAATTAACCTACATGATCAACATAATTTTAATATAAATGATTATGTAAAACGGCTAATATTCTTTTCAAAATATATTTAAACACTTCATTTATATTTATTTACAAAAGTTTGATGTACACAATAGTTTTTTTATTAAAAAAAAATAAACAAAAAACAACTCGTATTATAGAAATACTTACATTTATACATACATCAACGATGTTTTAGTATTATCATTCACTGGCTGTCACACTGGCTGTCAGAACTTTTGAAGTATATGCACTTTCTAGGGATCTAGCTATGACATCTATGGATTTTAAAGAAATGTATTTTTTCTATGGTAGCCATTGGTTTTACACAAGCGTCTTTAGCACAAATTAGTGGTGCAAAGTTCGATATTTTTGTAAGATCCTGTCTTTTAAAATCGATTCATGAAATTTATGCGGATCATCAATTCGCTCTTCGATTCAATATGATTCAAATATAGCTACCCTTATCTATCGTACATAACATGTACGTAGAATGACAGAGAAAACAAAACCGATTCAAAATATGATATGCAAATGTAGGCGTTAAAATGTTTGCATTTCAATGTACTTAATGGTCAATATTGCTTAAATATTTTATGAACCATAATGAATTAGTCGTGAATCGAAGATCGCCTTCAAAATAGTATATTCAATTATAGACGTTACGTATTTGTTTTTCAAAGTATATTGCGGTCAAAATTGCTTAACATATTTAAGAACCGCAATGAATTAGATTTTATGAACCATAATGAATTAGTTGTGAATCGATGATTGCCATGAGTCGGTATGTGTATCGCATTCTAACGATATATTTTATATGAGATAGAAAGTGTGAGAGTGATGTCTGGTTCATGAGCGGATCGTTGTGGCAACGTGAACCGTGAGTCACCGATTCAATTTAATGATCCGGTCAAATAATACGGATCACTCATTTTTCCCCGTCGCTAGCACAAATAACCCATCCGTGCGAAAATGGCGGCTTTGTTGTCAAATTTGACGTCTCTCATAAAACCTAAAGAACCTAGCGTATACCAGAGTATTTGGTATACCTTCATTCTTCATAACCTAGCGCCGACTTTTTCCCATATTTTTTGTTTAGGTTTGTTTATAATAATTGAGAATAATATATCTTTTTATAATATATACCTTTGTGTTTTAATTCAAAATCATAGCATCCCAATCTGTAGAAATTTTCCTGATTAATGGCAATGAGAATCCTATTTTATTTCCTAAATTATTACAAAAAAAATTTCAGTGTGATATTTGTAATACAGAATTCAATCACAAACATAACATGAATAGACATAAAAGAATCAAACATGGTTTGAAATTAAAAAATAATTCAGATGATTCGAAGATATTTAAATGTTCGTTGTGTCCTTTAAAATTTTCCACAAAATTATCTCTAGGAAATCATAATCGAAGAAAGCATAGATTTAAAAAATGAATATGTTCTAAACTGTAAATTTTGCTCATTTTCGGCTTCAAAAAAGATTTTGAAAAAAAATTTCTAACAAACCATAATATAAATAAATTAAAAACCAAACTATTAGTTTTAATTCCATGAATGAATTTAAAAGTTGGAAAGATAATTTAGAATTAGAAACAAGGAGTAAATTTATTTATAAAGCATCCATGTCTTATGATAATATAAAAACTACGTATTTTTCTTGTCATCGTAGTGGTTATTTTGTTTCAAAAGGAGAAGGTTTTCACCATATTAAAAGCCAAGGATCCAAAAAGATTAATGCATTCTGTCCTCATGACTGAGGAAAACTGCTGCAGTCCATCGCTACACGTATGGCCCGCCTCCATGTCAATCTGTTTTGGGCTGGACGCAGAGCACCAGTTACCGAAGACCCCATTGTAGACTTAACCAGATCGCTCCATTTGGTCGGTGAGCGACCACGAGATCTTCGTCCCTCCACGCTGCCCATCACAACAAGCTTCTCGAGGCAGTCCGGTTCCCTTCTGGCAATGTGTCCAAAGAATTGAAGGATATGTCTGTAACATATTGTCAACAGACGATCCTCAAACTTCAGCTCATCCAGAATTGACACATTCGTTCTTCTGGCTGTCCACGGTTGCATGGGTCCAGCACCACATTTCGAAGGCATCGATCCTCTTTCGCTCTGACTCCCTCTGCGTCCATGTTTCCACACCATACAGGTACATCGAGAATATCAGAGCCCTGATGAGTCTAGCCTTCGTGTTTTTTGTGACGGTCCTGTCCTTCCACACTCTTATGAGATTTCCCAGTACTCTCTTTGCCAAGGCGATGCGTCTTCTCACTTCCACGTCACAACCACCGGTGTCACATATGTTGGAACCTAGATATGTGAAGTCATGTACTATTTCAAGATGTTTTAGAGAAGTTATTGGGGGAAGTTTACATGTTCTATCAAACACCATCACCAGTTTGGTTTTGCATTGATTTATGCTCAGACTGAGTGATAAGACTTTCTCTCTCAACACAATCCAAGAGCTGTTTCATATCTGTCTCGTTCGTGGCTACACGGATATAACATACAAAAAATGTTGTCAACAAGAACAAAATAGACTTTGCAAGATATAATTAAACCAAATTCTTGTGAAAAGACAAATCTAAAGAAGGGTCGCCGGACAATTATTCTTTATGACCTTTCCTAATATTTTTTATCAAAAAAATATCCCCTTTAACTAATCATCTCATATTGTGTATCGCTAATGAGCCGTCTAACACATTGTATGTAAAAAAGCTTATCTCATTTTACTTTGCGCTTTGTTATCTTGCTACTTTTGTTTTCAAGTAAAATATATACCATATGTTAACAGTTACAAATTAGCTCTCTTTTCATGCTTTCAACTCATTCACTGTGTAAAACGTGTTTTGACCGTTTTTTAAGTAATAACCAGTACATACATAATACATAAATCCTGAACCTGAATATATGATCATATTTTGTTTGATATTTAATTGTGTATTTATTAATTTGACTTTAATGTACTGTAAATTCACTATGTCATATGATAAATAAATAAATACATAAGTATATAATTTTGGTTGAAATTAATTTTGATTTCATTGATAATTAAATATTTGTTCTTGAATACATTATTGTATGTTTTATAAGGGACGGCCGGAGAAGGATTCTGGAGGAGGCCAGGGCCCACACAGGGCTGTAGCGCCAATGATGATGATGTTTTATAAGTAGACCTCTAAGCATATCCTAAATACTTACCTATTTGTACCTAACTCTGATATTATAACGAGTAATGGTTATAACAAGCAAATTTAGTTTGTCCTTTTGTGCTCGCTATAACCAAGTCTGACTGAATTTATTTTTAACTTCTTTATACTTGTAACATTTAGTACTTAATTGTATTATAACTTTAAAATTCTAAATGGTGAAAGGATTTTCTATTTCTAATATATGCTTCTGTTTATTTATGGGTTATTGGAATTATTTGTAACAATTTGTACTTAACTATATTATGACTGCAATTTTTCAAATTGTGATAAGACTGTGTATTTTGAAAATAAGAATATTTTATTTATAAGCCATTGATATTATTTCTAACATTTTGTACTTAACTGTATTATGATTGTAAATTTCTAAATGGTGAAATGATTTTTTATTTCTAGTATATGCTTGTGTTTATTTGACGGGTTATTGGAATTATTTGTAACAATTTTTACTTAACTGTATTATGACTGTATTTTCCAAATGGTGACTGGACTATTGAAAATATGTATGCGTTTATTTAACTTTAATTTTTGAAATTTTAATTAAAATATGTAAGCATTAGGATCATGCTGAAAATCAGCTGCAGGGGGCTTGTCCTCCTGCAACATAGCTGAGCATGGTCCTTTTGAGTTGGAGAGGTTGTTTTAATTTATTTTTATTTTATTGTTTATATCTTGTATTTGTATGTAACTTCTTCTGCTCAATAAATGTATTATTATTATTATTATTAACTGGTAGCAGCAAAATTAAGAGCCCTCATCTATACATAATATGTATTATGGCAAAAGCGCTCAAAGTAGAATGGAAACCTAATCTCAAAATCCTGAAGAACCATTAGGTAAGGTTGGAGTTCAGAGAAAAAGTGAATCTATCACTTCAAGAAATAAAAGAGAACACTCCAATTAATGAAATATGGGAGGAACCTCAGAAAATCTATTGGGAACAGTACAGCCAAACAGAAGATTAGGCCTGGTTGACGAGGAGTGTGAAATAGTAACTAGGCAGAAAAATGACGCCTATTTCCGAATGCAGCAAAGAAAAACCAGGAGTAGGAGAAACAGAGGGCTACAAAGATAAAAGAAAGGCAGGAAAACAATTACGATGTCAATGAAAGTAGAAAATTCTAAAGAGCTGTTAACCTACTAAGAAAATATTTCAGTGAGAATCACAGAAGCAAAAACAGGTATATACTCATCAACAGTGAGGATATTATTCTGAAGCGTTGGGTCGAGTACTAAGTACTCGAGTACGAGTAGATAATGAGATCAATTATATGTATAAAGAATTAAACATCTCCAGGGCATGATGACATACCAGCAGAACTGTTCAAGTATGGTGGTAGTAAAGTTATCTCAATTCTGCATGAAATTATCACCTAAATTTGGGAATTTGAAGTAATGCTAAAAGATTGGGAGACTGGCTTGATCTGTTCACTACATAAAAAGAGAGAAGCATTGAACTGTATTAACTACAGAGGCACACACTTTTAAGCACAGCATATAAGAGTTTTGTTTATGCGCGACTCCTACACTTCGTGGAACATGTCGTCAGGCAATATCAAAGCTGGTTTGGTCAGGCAGATCACTTAAAAGGAAGACAATATGTTATTGGTGTTTGAAACAACTATATTAAGGAAAAATTTTGGCCCAAATAATGATGGTGGGGCTTGAAGAATACGGTATCATCATAAACTAGAGGAAATGGATAATTTAGTCTAATTTATAAAAAATTCAGCACCTACGTTGGCTGGATAGATGATGACCGTTCTCCAAAAAAGGAATTAGACACCTGTCCTGAAGGGAGAAGTAGAGGCAGACCTAGGTTAAGATGACTGGACGATGTGGTGTGCGATATAAGAGAAATGGTCCTGATAAATTGGAGAAGACTGGCAGTCGATAGGGAGGGATGGAGACGACTTCTGGAGGCCAAAGTCCATAGCGGACTATAGCACCGGTTATGTATTTTTTTTTTTGGTTATTGGAATTATTTTTAACTGTAATTTTCCAAATGGTGACAGTGATTTCTATTTTGAATATGTCTATGTTAATTTTATGGGTTTTTGGAATTATTTGTCACCATGTTATGACTATAATTTTCCAAATGGTAATAGTGCTTTTTATTTAGTATAATATGTTGTTATAATAATTTAATGGTTCATTGGAATTATTTGTAATATTTTGTAACTGTATTATTATGACTGTAATTTTTCAATTGATGCCAGTTCTATAATACTAATACAGTATAAGTATGATGTTTATTTTTTATTGAAATTATTTGTATAGTTATTGAAATTATTTGTATAGTCTTTTTTGAAACATTAAAAAGAAAATAAGAAAGGTATGTATAGATTGAAATAAATATTGTTTTATTTAATACCTACTAATAAAGAGCGCATTCCCTTTATATTATAAAATTTGTGTCCCATGAAATGCAAGAAATACTGTAGGTATTAATGCATACTTACCATACATCCAATTTTTTTATTTTATTTTACTTCTCGGGCAACTAACAGGTACTATGTCAAATATTAATTAATCAAAATTAAATATTAATAATTAAGACACGCACCCAAAAACAAGTAGCCACATTCTGGAGACTTACAATATTTATCGTCTCACAGATCCAGACTGAAAACACAATTAAAAACTGTGTCTCCACCGGGAATCGAACCCTGGACCTTTGGATCAGCAGTCAGATATCTAACCAACTGAGCCACGAAGGCCAGACGACATTTTTATTTATTAACTAGTGAACACCCGGCAAACTTCGTATCGCCTGTATAATTAAAAATTGTCCCCCATAACCACCCGTCGCTTCAGACTCTTCAATACCTCCCATCCCTTCAGTACCTTCCGTCCCTTCAGTACCTCCCGTCCCTTCAGTACCTCCCGTCCCTTCGGTCACTCCCGTCCCTTCGGTCACTCCCGTCCCTTCGGTCACTCCCGTCCCTTCGGTCACTCCCGTCCCTTCGGTCACTCCCGTCCCTTCGGTCACTCCCGTCCCTTCGGTCACTCCCGTCCCTTCGGTCACTCCCGTCCCTTCGGTCACTCCCGTCCCTTCGGTCACTCCCGTCCCTTCGGTCACTCCCGTCCCTTCGGTCACTCCCGTCCCTTCGGTCACTCCCGTCCCTTCGGTCACTCCCGTCCCTTCGGTCACTCCCGTCCCTTCGGTCACTCCCGTCCCTTCGGTCACTCCCGTCCCTTCGGTCACTCCCGTCCCTTCGGTCACTCCCGTCCCTTCGGTCACTCCCGTCCCTTCGGTCACTCCCGTCCCTTCGGTCACTCCCGTCCCTTCGGTCACTCCCGTCCCTTCGGTCACTCCCGTCCCTTCGGTCACTCCCGTCCCTTCGGTCACTCCCGTCCCTTCGGTCACTCCCGTCCCTTCGGTCACTCCCGTCCCTTCGGTCACTCCCGTCCCTTCGGTCACTCCCGTCCCTTCGGTCACTCCCGTCCCTTCGGTCACTCCCGTCCCTTCGGTCACTCCCGTCCCTTCGGTTACTCCCGTCCCTTCGGATGCTTCCAGGCCCTTCCGTCCCTTCAGGCCCTTTCGTCTCTTAAGGCCCTTCCGTCCCTTCAGGCCCTTCCGTCCTTTCAGGCCCTTCCGTCCCTTCAGGCCCTTCCGTCCCTTCAGGCCCTTCAGTACGTCCCATCCCTTCATAACCTTCCGTCCCTTCAGTAGGTTAAGAAAAGTTTAATTCCCGAAACAATCCTGGGATAATTGGACCTTCTTTATCCAGGATTTTCCAACTTCATAGGTAAAATGACCAAATACACGATAAAAAAGAAGAAGTAAAAAAATGTTTAGGTCCAGAAACTGTCCTGGAAGACCTGCGATGTGATGAAAGTACAGTTGGACCTTCTTTTTCCAGGATTCTTCAACATCATAGGTAAAATGACTAAAAACACATTAAAGAAGAAGAAGAAGAAAAAAGTGTGAATCCAGAAACCGTCCTGGAAGACCTGCAAAGAGATGGAAGGACAGTTAAAGCTTCTTCTCCCAGAGTATTAGGTCATTTTATCTTCATAGGTAAAATGACCTAATACCCGATGAAGAAGAAGAAGAAGAAGAAAAGTTTTTCAATCCAGAAACCATCCCGGTCATACGCTCAACAATTCACCAAAATTTAATTGCAATAGGATGAACGGTTCCCAGGATAGTCCACCTTCATCGGTAAAATGACCTAATACCCGATGAAGAAGAAGAAGAAGATTTTTTTTTTAATCCAGAAACTATCCCAGTCTTACACTCGACAATTCATCAATGTTTCATTGCAATCGGATGAACGGTTCTCAGGATAGTCCACCTTCATAGGTAAAAAGACCTGATTCCCGATGAAGAAGAAGAAGAAGAAAATATTTTAAATTCAGAAATTATCCCGGGCATACGTTCGACAATTCACCAAAGTTTAATTGCAATCGGATGAACGGTTCCCAGGATAGTCCACCTTCATAGGTAAAATGACCTAAAACTCGATGAAGAAGAAGAAGAAGTTAAAATTTTTTGATCCAGAAACCATCCCTGGTATACTCTCGACAGTTCACCAAAGTTTCATCGCAATCGGATGAGCGGTTTAGGAGCGCATTCAACACATACATAGATACATACATAGATACATACAAACATTCAAATTTATAATATATGTAGATTACAATTTCACTTTTTTGTACATATATATAGATATACACCTCTTTCTAAGGGTTACAAAAAGTAAATGGTAAGTGGTCAATAAAAGTATTTTATTATACATACCTATGTTGTATAGAAAACAAAATATCTTAAAATATTCAATAATTTGTATTTATGGGTTTATAGTTTGGTACATGTTCTTCAACTATACATACTATCGTTATCGATCTCATGAGTTACATGCGACTAGTTTATGTATAAAATACCTAAACCAAATACTGGGGCATTTTCTAACATTTCAATCTGGCATATTGTTATGAATCCACATTGACTGGTATACATACATACATAAAATTAATAGTTCAAAGTATCAAAAGCAACACTTTTGTATATAATTGAAACAAAATAAATTTCTCTGATTCAATAATTCATGTGATAAGATCAGACAGTATTCTCATAACGAGATGGCAGAGTGGTTAGCGCGCTGGGCTAGTAATCCAGTGGTCGCGAGTTTGAATTCTGCCTCAACCGATTTCGTTCACCTATAGCACAAGCATTTATTTGCTTATTTTAGGGAACGTAGGAAGATGTATATGTACTTGTTTAACAAGGACATATTCATTTTTTATAAAAAAAAAAAACTGTAGTTTCAAAATCTACATAGACTTTGCCTCTTCCTATACCTTGTTTGCATAGTTTGTTTTATCTATATTTATTTTTCAGATCGCATTTCAATTGTAAGCTTATTTAAATATATACTTACCATCACGCCATGTCCCTCGCGGGTAGGCACAGAGAAACGAACGCCACATTTTTCTATCCTGGCACGCATCCCTCGCCTCGTTCACAAACATGCATCATCTCATGCATGTTTGTCTGTTGCTCGCACTTCTAACATTTCCGTCTTTCAGAATATCGTTCACATGGTCGTGCCATCCCTTTCTTGGGCGTACCCGTCCTCTCATTCCATTCCTGTCCGCAAAACATATTTTCTATGTCAGGAGTTCCTCATTCATTCTCCTCATGTGGCCAAACTATCTCAATGTGTTTACTTTCATTCTATTAATGACATTTATTCTTCATCTTACATTTTTTTTTCTTATGTCCTAATTTCTTACCCTGTCATACATCGTTCTATTACAGACTTTTCTTAACGATAAAACTTAATCAAATACTACCAGAGATACTCCATTTACTATATTTTTTAAATCATGTTATACTTTTATTTGTAGTATATCAATATTTGGAAAAATAAAAGCACTTTATTTCGTCATAAACAATTTTGTAATTACCTACTATATATTTTGTAAATTATATAAAACCTCGTCAAACCAGACCGATCTTCTGTGTAATGCTATATTTTGTAAATTATGTATAATAGAGATCACAATAAAATAGTAGTTGTACATTGATCTTTTCAAAACAATGGTTTAGGTTATGTTGTACATAAACCTTTAACTTAAATATAAAACATTACTTATACCTTAACCTCACATCTTAAATAAATACATTGATTAATAAACACATATTAGTGCATTTCCAATAAATATTTTGATCATATTTTACGAGAATTTACTTGTTTAATGATAGATGTCAAATTTGACAGCTAAGCCGCCATTTTCGCACGGATGGGTTATTTGTGCTAAAGACGCTTGTTTGGTTTTACTGTCCCGAGACACTCGTAAAACGCTCCGCATTGATGCAGCGCCATCTTGAAAAACTTTCGTGTTTGACGTTAAGAAGCAGTGTGACTGTTTTCCAAACTGCCGAAAATACCGCACTTGTGGCGAAAATATGAGTCGTATATTTCCTAAATCCGCCAACTCCACTATGATACATTTTTGTCAAAAATGGCAACATCTGTTTGCATTTTCATATTAAACGCTTGGTTCCTAAATCCGCCGTAACATATAGAAAATCCAAAACTAAAATACAGGTTTTTAACTAAAACCGCTAACTCCAAAGAGCTTACTGTTCCTAATACCGCCAACTCCCGCGCAGCCAATGAACGATACAGGATATGAACGTTATTTAATATGGCTGTCATTCAGTTCAATGTGGTTCTATGTAAGAGTTGCGTGAATATCTTGTCAGTTTATTTTACATTTTAACAAAATAATAATGTCTGATCTTGTGATTAATGTTACAAAAATTACACCTAACAAAGCTAGAAAACGAAAGCAAAATCCAGAATTATGGAGGAAACAAATTCTTCGCAGACAAAGGTACATAATTAAAATTCGTCATATTTTGTACCAAGCTTGACCACCTACAGGGTTATTTATAATTAAGCGAACCTATTTTTAATAGTTTATCACACTTTTTTTAAAACCATATATTTTAACCATAATATTTTCTTGTTTTACATTTTTTCAGTTAACTATTAATGATTGTAGATAACTAAATGCTTATTTCGAATAAATATTTTCAATTATTTTTTTAATTTATTTTAAAAAAATCAAAATACTTATAAATTAATATTATAATTTCTTCAATGTCTTTTTTTTTTTTTTTTTTTTTCTTTTTTGGCGAGATGACTCCTAACAAATGGGTCTTACGGCCAGTTTCAAGTTAAAATCTTCTCTTTGTTTAAAAAAACAATAAAATGAAAAAAATAAGTATTACAAATATAGATATATTAAATCAAATCTTGATGTCGTTTCTTTTGACAAATTTTGATATTAAATTAAAAATGATATTTTTATTACTGCTATGCAGCAAGGTCAGAATGTTCACTGGCAGTGGGATCTTATATTTTGATAGAGATTGGTAAAGTGATGGGGATTGGGAGTTGAGAGGACAAGAAAAGAATATATGGTCCAAGTCTCTCCCACTTCCTCACCACATTCGCAAGCTGGAGAATCTTTTATCTTAATTTTGTATAAATGAGCAGGTGTACAACAGTGACCGATTCTCATTCTGTTTATCACCGTTATCTCCCTCCTATTGCGCATAACAGAAGTGTACCATGGCTTAACTGGAATACTTGGTTGAATTGAACCATATCTCCTTCCTCTGGTGAGTGAAGATGTGGACCAAAGTTTGGTCCATTCAGAGGTGAGGAAAGATTTTGTTAAAGGGAGAAGATCGGGTATGAAATTATTACTATAGGAAGAAGCAGAACCTCGCTGCACAGCAGATTTTGCCAATTCGTCAGCCGTCTCATTTCCCTGGATTCCCCTGTGTCCTGGGATCCAACCCAAAACGACATCAAGATTTTCATCCCTTAAAGAATACAACATATGACGAATATCAAGGGTTATAGAATTAAAAGGATGGAGAAAAGGATTAGCGGAGACTGTTTGAAGGGTACTTCTGGAATCAGAAAGAACTAAGGATTTGGACAGATTCAGTGTGTGAATTACTCGTAATGCTTCCAGAATTGCGATACTCTCACCAGTATAAACAGAGGTAAACGTTGGAAGTTTAAATTGTTTAGTAATTTTCTCGTTTTTGTAATATACTGCAGCCCCAGTGTGACCGTCATCGTCAGTTCTAGAAGCATCCGTAAACAACAGGTTCCAATCACTCCAATTTGAATCAATTTCGTTCTGGAATAACTGGTCACTGTTACAAGAAGTCCTGTTTGGTCCAAGAGAATATATAATATTAGGGCAATACATAAGAATTTCATATGGTACAGAAAATAACGGAATTGATATAAACCGCTGTATCAGATTGGGATGTTCTGTAAGTCTACGATAGCTTTTGACTATTAATGGTAAATTATTGCGAAGTGAAAGGGGAGTATGAATATTTAAAAGGGAGTGTACTTTAGATATAACAGGGTGAGTAGAGAGCCTAGCAGCTTTAAATAGGTAACGATCTGAAAGAAATTGTCTGCGAAGATCAAGGGGTGGTTCAACATTTTCTACTTGAAGAGCATTAGTTGGAGATGACTTCATGGATCCGGAAATAATTCGGAGGGCATTGAATTGAATTTTATCTAATTTACGAAGGTGGGACTTCGCTGCAGTACCAAATAAAAACGAACCATAATCTATGCGGCTGCGAATAATAGCATTGTAGAGCAGTTTAAGTGTAGAAGGGTGGGATCCCCACCACACCCCCGCAACAGCACGTAATATGTTAAGATGTTTTTGACATTTGGAGGAAACCAAGTCAATATGGGTTGCCCAAGTAAGTTTTGCGTCAAAGGTTAAACCCAAGAATTTAAAGGATGTTTGAATTGGAATTGAGGACTGTTGATAAATGATGGAGACCACAGGGGGAATATGTTTTCTCGAAAACACCACAACAGAGCTCTTGGAGGGAGAGATTTCCAGACCGTGTCTGGATAACCACTGCCCGAGTCCAGTCAGTGATATATTCAAGATTTGTTCTGAGATATGCACAAATTTATTCAAAACATATATTACAATATCATCAGCATAAGAAAGGATACAAGCATTGGGGGATATAGAAATGGACAAGTCATACGTGTATATATTGTAAAGGAGAGGACTAAGGACTGATCCTTGAGGGAGTCCCTTCCAAATTGTCCTGGAATATGAAATACCATCTACCACAACTATGATAGAACGAGATGCTAGAAAATTAAAAATGAGGAAAGTTAATTTAGATGGTATTTTAAGGTGCAACATTTTTTCTTTTAAGATAGAAAGTACAACATTATCATAAGCAGACGACACGTCGAGGAAAGCAGCAATTAAAGGGGAGCGTTGGGAAAATGAAATGTGGATATCAGAAGTTAACATACTGAGATTGTCCATAGTACTTTTACCCTTTCTAAATCCAAATTGATGTTTATCAAAGATATTATGATGTTCACAAAACCATTCTAGGCGATTTTTCACAATATGTTCCATAATTTTCAACAAACATGATGACAAAGCGATGGGGCGGTAGGAATCCCCTAGAGAAGGGTCTTTATTAGATTTTAGTATTGGGATAATTAGCTGAGTTTTCCAATTTTCAGGTACCTTGCCTGAATCAAAGATCAAATTTAAAATAGACAAGAAGTAACTTCGAGTGTGAGGTTTTGTGAATTGAATAAATGAATAAGGGATTCCATCTTGACCAGGGGAAGAATTTTTGACACTTCTGAGAACCAGGTTAAGTTCTTCTAATGTGAACGGGGAGTCTAGTTGTTGGGTATGATTGGGAAGGTAATATGAATATGGAAGGTCTTCATTCCGTGGAACGAAGGATGGGGCCAATTTAGAGATAAAAGAATTCAGCCAGGATTCTGGCGGATGTTTTGGAGTGTGAGGGGACAGACTAGAACGGAATTTGTTTATATTTTGCCATATTTTGTTAGCGGGGAAACTTGGAGATAAAGATTGGCAAAACTCTTTCCATCCCAATCGTTTTTTCTTAACAAGAGTACGTTTGGTTTGAGCCTGAATTTTACGAAATTGGAGAAAAGAAGACACACTAATGTTTGTTTTTAAAGATTTAATGGCCTCTTTGCGGAGTTTTACTGCATCTGAACATTCTTTATCCCACCAAGGAGGAGATAACTTTTGTTTTTTCTTATTATAGGTCTTAGGTGGGATACTTTTAGTTGCTGCTTCTTCAATAGCTTTTGTAAACTGATCATAAGTTGAAAATAGATTAGAATCAGTAGGTTGATCTAATTTTTTTAATAAAGAGTCTAAAGTATCTTGATATTTAACCCAATCAGCCCTATGAAGATTGAATTTAAAGCGGGAAAGAGGAGGGGAGGGAGATAAGAAAGAAGGAAAGGAAAGTATGATTGGGAAATGATCACTGCCAAGTGTGTCATGAACGAGGTTCCAGGTCAACATGGAAGCGATGGATGATGATGAAACAGATATGTCAACCGCACTAATATTCTGATTGGGATGAGTAATTCGGGTAGCAGATCCATCATTCAAAATGCATAAATCAAATTTCTCTATAATATTAATCAACTCTCTTCCGAAAGCGTTAGACTTGGATGATCCCCATGAAGGGTGGTGTGCATTCATGTCTCCTAGTAATAATATTGGAGGAGTGAAAATGTGAAGAAGTTGTTGTAACTGGAGAGTGGTTGTTTGGGATGGATGTGGTATGTATATAGATATAATTGTTATGTTTTTGACTTTTGTAGCCACTACATTGAATGCTAAACCACCCGTGTCAATATGCACCGGTGAAAAGGGGATAGAATTATGTATTAAAAGTGCAGCTCCGGCCTTTCCGTCCAATCTGTCATCTCTCAGGCAGGAATAACCCGGGAAATGGTACCGACGACCAGGTTGGAACCAGGTCTCAGATATAGCACTTATATATGGAGTATATTTATTTAGTAGGTAACAAATGTCTGCTTTGTTGGACACAGCGCTACGGCTGTTCCACTGGAGAATCCTTTCTGCGGGATTGAACATTCTTTAGGTTGTTGAAAATTTCTGTAATCGACTGGGCAACGTTGGGCGGTATATTATTGTTTGAGAGAAAACTAGAGACAATTAAGAGGAGATTAGAAATTATCATATTTGTATCATCTTTTTTCTCTGTGTTATAACGAAGAGCGCAACCGTTTTCAGGTTGTGGAATTTGGAATTGTTTTAATATAGCATCGTGTTCTATTTTATTATAACCAGGTGGTGTAGGTAGACGAGGTGATTTTGTAGAATAAACAGTCTTACGGAATGAACTTGACATTTGACTAGGAATAGGATTCGGGTATTGGGCCGTGATTTCAGAATATACACGCTTTACAGCAGGAATCAATTTTACTGCTTCCGAATATGAAATATTATCTTCAGACATAATTTTTTTAATTTTATTTTGTCTTTCCCATTCCGGGCAGACTTTACTAGTAGCTATATGACTTCCAGTACAAGAAATACATGTTATAATTGAATTATCATCTTTACACTCTAAACCCATGTGAGGACCTCCGCATTTGAAGCACCTAGCTGTAGAGCGACAAAGTTTTACAGTGTGACCGAATCTACAACATTTAAAACATTGAATTGTCGGATATTCATATTTTGTAACAAGAAAAGAATTATAAGCTATGAAAACTCGTTGAGGGAGAATTTGACCATCAAATGTTAACACAACTGTTTCAGAAGGTGCATAGGTGGCTTGACCGTCTGAAATTGTTTTCCGATTAAAACGTCTCATTTTAGTCACACGCCCACAATTTCCTGGGACAGTAATATTATCAATAATTTCATCGTCTGTTAAACTAGTGGGGATACCTCTAATTACACCCATACGTGAAATATTGAATGTAGGAATAAAAGCTTTATAATTATGTTGAGAGACAACTGGGTTCAGAAAAAAATTATTTGCAGCATCAGCAGAAACAAACTGAGCAGAAACTCTGTTCCTACCAATCTGCCTCATACCACCTGGTAAAATTCCTGAAATGTTTTGCTGCTTTAAAAAAAATCCCAATTTGATAGAGTTCAGTCTGATATTTAATTCCTGAGAATTTAATTGAATATGGACAATGTAGGGTCCGGGATCATTTTTACTGTATGATCGGGTAGTACCTGGGTTACTGTTAAACGTGTGCAAATTGTTGGATAATTTTGGCTCTTTGCGAGGCATAACCTCTTCCACATCAGAACTTTGAGGAGTAGAACCCCGTTGTACTCTTTTATGGGTCTTTTTTTTTTCCTTTACCCTCCTTCGTCTGAAGAATCTGAGACTCATCAGAATCTGGAGGGTCAGGAGGTTCAGGAGGGGATATATTTGACATATTGAGTTACAAACACTTACTGACAGCACCACCAGACAGCACAAATATATACACTAAATACACCACATTAACACAAAAAAAAACAAAGAGAAGATTTAATCACTAAGATTGAAGTGTACAAACAAATTTTCAATATTATAACACAATTTTTTCAATAAAATATGAATTTTCAGTTGAGAGCAAAATATTGTATGTTTGACAGGTATTATTGTCACTCGCCAAAAAACCCTTCAATGTCTTATATTAATATTTTATTTTTTATTTTATTTTTATTTTCATTTGTTTGGAAACTTAACAGCTATACATTTATAATACTTAATTTCAAATGAGAAAACAAAATAAATAGCCAATTATAAAGTTTCACATATTTAAATTATTATACATTATTAATGTTGGGTAGTCATTGTAAGATGGTGAGTGTATGTGGGGGAAAGGGAAGGGTAATGGATATAGGAAAGCGTTGATAAGGAAGGGATGAATGTTTAAGGAAAGTAGGTTTGATTTTTAACCAGTAATATTACCAATAACTGCGCGTAATTGGCGTTTCATCGATGTCTGTGTGGAGTTAAATATATCAGGTTGGGGGTCAAGACTATTGTAATAATTTAAGCATCTGTTGACATAATTATTCTGTGCGTAATTTGTTCTGCAGTATGGTGTATAGAAAAGGTGATTTTGGCGTGTTGTTTTCATGGGGCAGTTGAAAGAAATTTTTTGGAGTAGGTAAGAGCTGTCTACAAAGTTATTAAGTATTTTATAAAGCAGATAGACATCGGATATCTTTCTTCTTTTTTCAAGTGTTATAAACCCATGTAATTTTAAAGATTGGTCATAATCATGGCGGTAAATTTTTTTTCTAAAATTAAGCGTTTTAACAAACCTTCTCTGAATCCTCTCAATTCTGTCGATGTGAATATTGTAACTAGGGCTCCATACGGTTGATGCAAACTCCAAATGACTTCTAACGAAGGCATTAAATAGAAGAACTAGCGAGGTTGTTTCTTTGAAGGATTTGGTTATTCTTTGTATGAAACCCAAGTTTCTGTAGCTTTTATTTACGACAGAATCAATATGAGGAATAAATGATAGTTTGTTATCAAGGATAACGCCTAGGTCTCTCGCTTCGAGTTTTTGCGACAATATATTATTATTAATAGTGTAGTGAAATTTAATTACATTTCCGCTTCTACTGAAACTCATTGAGAAACATTTATTTATATTTATATATAATTGATTTTTTTCACAGTAGCAAAAAAGGTTATTTAAATCCTGTTGTAGCAGTGAGCAGTCATGTGTAGATGAGATTTGTTTATATAATTTACTGTCGTCGGCAAAAAGAATTATTTCAGAGGTAGCTATGCATTGTGTTATGTCGTTAATGTAGATCAGGAAAAGCAAGGGACCCAGGTGAGAACCCTGCGGTACTCCGGAGGGAATTGGAACAAAACACGATTGGAAACCTTTGGCGGCTACTGCTTGTGATCTATTTGTTATATAGGACTTTATCCATCTGTACAGATCGCCACGTATGCCAAAGTTCCATAATTTAAAACACAGAATATTGTGGTTAATTTTGTCGAACGCTTTGGCAAAATCTAGGTATATTGTATCTAACTGGTTATTTTCGAGTAAGGCAGAAAATGAATGGTCGGTAAATTCTAATAAATTGGTTTCCACTGATCTTTTACTAAGGAATCCATGTTGTTTAATAGTTAAAGATGTTCTTATTTCAGGATTAATTTGATCTATAATGATTTTTTCAAATAATTTACTGAAAATACACAATTTCGAGATTGGTCTATAATTTTCGATGTTTGAATTGTCTCCAGTTTTGTGTATTGGTGTTATAAGGGCTTTTTTCCACATACTTGGGAAATGACCCTCATTAAGGGATCTTTGGAAAATTAAGTATAATGGATGACATAATTCATTGGCACATTGTTTTATTAAATGGGCTGGAATGTTATCGTAACCAGCTCCTTTGCTAGTATCAATTTTTGTGAGATAGTTATATACCAGAATAGGATTGATAGTGACTTTGTGTAAGAATACTTGTGAGTTAGAATCTGGGATATCCATTGCAGGTGGTTGTTCAGAACTGTCAACAAATACAGAAGCAAAATATTCATTGAATTTACTACAAATAGTTGGACCATCATTTGCAGTAGATTGATTATAATGCATGGTGAGAGGTAAGTTATTTAATGGACGTTTTGATTTAACATATGACCAAATATTCTTTGGATTGGATTTGAGTGAGTTTTCTATTTTAGCGACGTACAAATTGAAACAGGATCTTGTGAGGTTTTTTTGACGTGATCGCAATAGGGCAAAACTATCGTAATCTCTGGGGTTAGAAAATTTTTTCCATTTCGTATGATATTTGGTTTTCTCTTTTATTATTTTGATTAAGGGTCTGCTATACCAAGCAGGATAATTTTTGCTGGCTGAAGCATATTTTTTAGGAACAAATTCTACGATTAATGCATTGAGCTTATCATATAAGAGAGATAATGAATCTTCTAAATTTAGGTTATTGAAGTGAGTAGTCCAATCTATATCAGAAAGTCTATGCTTGATGTTTATATAGTCAGCTTTGTGGAATAAAAATATTTCACGTGAATTTGGGTTCATGTACTTGATAGTTGCCATATTAATATTTATAATTAGGGATTTGTGATGCGAATCTTCTGGTACAAGAGGATAAGATATTTTTTTAACTAGACCCAGTTTTTTTTATTTGTTTGTATAAAATATATTTCTACAGTTAAATTAAAAACAACGATGCATGAATGTGGACGAAGCGAGGGATGCGTGCCAGGATAGAAAAATGTGGCGTTCGGTTCTCTCTGCCTACCCCGCAAGGGACATGGCGTGATGGTATGTGTGTACCTTTTATTTCACCACCATTATTCAATTTTTTACTGCATGTTACGATATCGAAGAGCGGTTTTCGCGCTGGGTTAATAATCCAGTGGTCGCGAGTTCGAATCCTGCCACGACCGATTTCCGTTCACCTATATCACAAGTACTTTTGCTTAGTTTTGGGAATGGATATATACTTGTTACTAGGACATATTCATTCTTTTTAGAAAAAAAGTAGTGATTATATTTATTTATTTATTTTAGGTACTCTCCCATTAGTTTACCGGAGTTTCCAACTTGTCACAACACCAAATCCTTGAAATGTGGGACATTATCAATGGCTGATTTAATGCTAATGCATTCATTGTTTTATGAGAAAAAAGAAAAAATTCATCAAGATAATTTTATTTTAAAACATTGTACAATTCAAACATGTGCACGTGTTCGACCGAAAAATGGAAACCGTCCCTCAAAAAAGATGTCGGTAAATTAATTTGCTACCCAAAAACGGACTGGTAAACAAATTCGTGTGTGCAAACAATCTTTTTTGAAAATCTTTGGGATTAATAAAGATCGTGTGACCGGAGTTCTCGAAAGATCTTTCAAAAATAAAGGGTCATTGGCAAAGGAAAATAGGGGCGGTGATCATAGATCTACAGGCAATAGTTCAAAGAGAAACGAAATAAATATGTATATTGAGTCTTTCAAAGGAGCTGAGCCACATTATTGCAGGTCAAAATCATCTTGCAGAATTTATTAGTCGGCGGAATTGAACATAAAAAAAATGTGGCGCATGTATAATGCACAAACAAATGAATATAAGGTTAAAGAGTCATTTTTTAGAAAAGAATTCAATACCAAATATACATAACATTGGATTTGGTTCGCCTCGCACCGACGTGTGTTCAATGTGTACAGGATTTAAAGAAAAAATCAAAACAGAGATACGTTGATATGTTATAAAAAATATAAAAATACTTGGTAATAGTTCTATTGTATTTATTAGATTATTGACGCGTTTATTGCAAAGCACATCGTCAGAATAATGCTCTACAAGACTGAGACTAGTGGTTATATACAAAATTTACATGACAGGTGTATAAAAATGTTGGTTTTTGAACGGTTGAAAAGAAGTTATATAATGCAAATGAATCTATACAAATCTACGTTTGATTTATGTTGATAATTTAATGCTCCGTTAATGTCCACTGCTAACAGTTCTAATTGTTTTTTGTTGCTAATTATTCCATTATAATGAAGGTTGTAATTTAATCCTTTGGAAAGGAGATCGATTTCTTCTTTTTCAAAACTATGTGATGTTAGATTGATAACTCGTTCGTAAAATTTAATGTTGGATTGTACTGGTCGATATGAAGGTTCTGGTTTATTTACTTTATTATTAAGGCAGTTTTGTTTAAGTTTTGTAAGTTTTTTATCTAAACTTTCTTTTTTATTGTAAGCTTTGATACTAGCGATAAACCTCACATGGTCATCAAATGAGTCCCATTCAATTGGATGTAATGAATTTGCAAGTTCCAAGTGCAGAATTTTAATATTAAGTTTAATATTATTACGTTTTACGAATTAAACACAATAAAACAAATTGCCATTAACAATGGTTATAATGATGAAATATTCAATAGAATTTTAAACAAAAAACTAAAACAACAATATACAGACAGATTCTTATATCCGAAAATTATTAATAGTGACAAAAAACAATGGCGGAAAATCTTATAAATTAATAATAACATAGCAAAATTAATTAAAAAGAACATCCCTGACACAATCTCACCAGCTTTCTACACTAACAATAGACTAAAAAATGTAATTTTAAAAAATAAAGATAAAGTCAACAAATTAGATAAGTCGGGAGTTTATAAATTATCATGTAAAGATTGTAATCATTTTTATATAGGCAAAACTAATAGAAACGTTCAAACCAGAGTCAAAGAACACTTACGTTGCTTGAATAATAATAATTTTTCGGAATTTGCTGAACATCTCATAGAATTTAACCATCATTTTGATATAGACACGGGATTACAGATTATGCATACAGGTTACTCAAATTTAAAATTAGCAGATCTAGAAATTTTAGAAATAAGAAAAAGTGTTAATAATAAACAAAGTATAATAAATAACCAATTAAACTTCCCAAACAACCCGATTCTAAATACATTCCCGATTAATTAATAAAATATAAAATATTTTTATAACTAACAAAAATTTTTTGAACCACCCAGTGTCACTTATGTTTACCGTTCCGCCCCACTACTTTCTAAAATTGACTCCTCCCACAACTTTAAACCTAACAACAGTCTATATTTTATTTTTAATTTTTAGTACGTAAGTCTTCCTGACGAAGAAAACATTTAAAGTTTTTGAAACCGGTAGAAGTTAGTACTCATAGTTAAGTGGTGTAAACTACGTTAAGTGTATATTATAAATAATTTATAATGTCGCCACAAAGTTATTTTCCTAACATTAACGATAAAAAAAGATTTTTTTAAATTAGATTCGAATCATAATATGCTTCCTAATTGTATATTTTTTGTGTTTAAAATATTATTCTTGGCTTTTGATTACTTGTATCGGACGTCGCAAGGTCGGAACATTTTTAAATTTTAAGTTTTGAAAATGTTAGGTTAGGTTAATCTATTTTGTTTTTGAGTACGAGACATTTTAATTTTAAATATTTTTACCGTAAAAAAGATCGCGATGACAGCTATCAGTTTGACATATGACGTTTAGCGCGCAAAATATACTACGACATTGACATAGGTCATGGTTCAGTAGTAAAAATCGTAAACGAGGTCACGCGTGTTGTTTATTTAAAATGCTGCGTATATATAATTACGAATTTGAATATCAACTTAATACGCAGAGATTCAAGGTATCATATTTTCGATTTAAAATTATGATATGTTTGTGTATCAGGACCACCAATGTATATTGAAGCTATTTTTTTATTTAAATTGTCGTTTTTGATGCAGTAAATTCACTTTTTGTAATTTTTATAGTAGGATTTTGATAAAAATTAGATTTTCATGTAGTTTATAATTATGGTATCATTAATAGCGAATAAAATTTGATTAATTCAAATCTCAAGGGCCTTTAATTCAAGTTTAAAGGTGTGTTATGAATTGAAAATAGGTACCTCTATATTTTGGATAAGTAAACAAAGCCACCTGCATGATATCGCGTCATTATATTAGTTTGTCAACAAGTGAGCATTCTAGAATATGCATTGGTGTATAATAAAGTATAAATTAATAATTTGTTAATTATTAAATATTATTTAGGGAATTGGTCTCGTACTTAAAGCAAATATATTTATAGGTACTATGTTATTATCACCTTACTTGGTTTAATGAGATGGTGGGTGTTTGTGAGTTCAATGTCTGTAATTAGTGATCAGAAAAAATATTATGATTTACAACCATAAAAATTATGTCAATACCGATCAGCGTTTTTGTAGTATTGACACATTCATATTTGAAATAAATGGTCACATGACATCCTCACTCACTGTGAGGATTGGTCACGTGACATTCCAATAACTGAGGTGAGGATTGGTCACGTGACATCCAAAAGCAGAGTTGAGCTTTTGTCATGTGGCAGGACAGCATTTATATATACATAATTTTCATTTAAAATCTGTTTTAATAAACGGTTACTCGGCTCCAACATCTTGGATGTGATTGAGCGTGTGACAGATAACGTTTATATATTTTCATGTGTAGTACTTTAAAATGGTTATCACATGATTTCAAACTAATTTATTACAGAATCATGATCTGCAGACGTTGTTCTTATGAATGTTCATTGTCTCATCAGGATATAACTTGAATCTGAATGTAATTTGAAACATATGAAAATTAAATAATAATAAAAATAATAATTTGTGTACGCCACTGCGTGGCGTGTTATTGTTGACATATGTGTATAAAAGGGATTGTTTGCCCTTAAATGAGTCAGTCTTCAGTAGTCTTCAGTCAGTCATCAGTCTTCAGTAAACAATCTTCCAGTATTGGCTGGAAGAACACGAAAATTGTCTTTCATTTATAACCGATACCTTAGATTTACCAGAAATACCTAGGTGGACGTTTGAAAGAGAATCGCGGGTTTTGGGTTTCGATAGTTGAGATAAGTCCAATGTTATTTATTTGTACTGACCACAATATCAGTAGTTTATATTCATTATTTGTACCTACTGGCAAAAATACCAGTCGTATAATTTAGCTCCCAGCCGTGCTGTGTTTGAACGAACGCTCTCTCCCTTGAGACAGGTTCGTAACCAGACGGTGGTGGTTGAGCCTATAGCAGTTGGAGAACCTGCAAGGGTTCACCTACGACCAACTCGCTTTGCACTTTAATGTAGCTTCAACGAAAGCCAGCAATTATTAGTCGGGAAAAGAAGCAACTAACGTCTCTGTGTAGACGTTATATACTCAAATTTCCTACGTCATTAGAGTGACAGAAAGCGATCGGTCTTTGTGTTAATCGGCTTATATTTCGGTCTATTGGGGACGTTATATAGCCGGTTTTCTACCGGACCGAGTCAGCTGGGTTACTCTGATTGCGGTGGATTAATTTGAGCGAAAGAGTTGCTTTCGCTGATTTTCCCAAAAGCGGACGTAACCTTAAAGAGTCGCGTACGCTTCAATTACTTATATTTTGCGTTTTGATGTTTTGATAATAAAAAATAATTGAAATGAAAAGTGTTTTTTATCTATGTATACGTCCTAATCATCCTGTAGGACGATACGCGCTGCTCACAAATAATTGAAACAATGTCCGCCAGATTCAAACAGATGCGTTTCAATAGCCGCTATGTCCAAGTGTAGTAAACAAACAACGCTAACTCCATAATAAATTGTCCCGTATAATAGTTCTAAACGAATATTTTACGTAAATTATTCGAAATAAAATAATAATAGTTATTAATCTTTAATGTGAGTTTAAAATTTTTATAATTTATAATTAGGTGTATTCGGAATAAAAAGTCGTCATTTCCCAAAATCTGTTGCAGCAGGAGTTGGCGGATATAGGAAATATACGACTCATATACTAAACCCAACGTTGATATATACATAGGTAATATGATCAAGATATTACCTATCATGGGTTATGGTAGCATAGAAGCCAAACATCTATTATTTTGTTTCAACAAAATACCTTGATTCTTGGAAAACTTTCTCTTATAATGGTTGTAATGATCCTGCCTATTAAATCATATTTTATTATTAGGTATTTAAAAATATTAATTTATATTTTGGAAATATTTAGTTGATGCGTGCGGTTAAGGGCGAAGGGGAGTTGATTGTTTCCCGGGGGGTGGTGCTAGTCGGGGTTTGGGTAGGGGGTGGAGAGATGGTCGAGGCCTTAGTCGTTACTGACGAGGAAAGGGATAGGTCGGGGATAGAGCAGGGAGTTCGTCTTAGATCTTTGAGCAGTTAAAACCAGTGTTCGTAATTCGCGTTAAAAATATTTTTTTTAATCAAAATTCGCGAGAAAAAATAACATGAAATAATTCTCTTAATAAATCGGTTCCAAATAGCTTGAATTTGATTTTGTCGTGGAAATCGGGGATTTAATTCTAAATCGCTCGAATATAGACGCGGGTTTTGCCTCCGGTGCAATCTCTTTCAACCGTTTATTTATTTATTTATTTAATATTGCTTCTCGGGCAACTAACAGGTACTATGTCAAATATTAATTTAACACGTACCCAATAACAAGTTGCCACATTCTGGAGACTTACGATATTAATCTGTCTCCACCGGGAATCGAACCCGGGACCTTTGGATCAGCAGTCAGATACCCAACCAACTGAGCCACGAAGGCCGACAATAATGCCGACCGTTGTGGATTTCACAATTAATTAATTTAATCGGGAATACGATTAATTATTCGTTTCACTTCGGTTATTTATTTTAGTTATTTCGCTCGTTTATTTCAGAGTTCAAGAAAAGCTATTGAATAGATATTGTTTGTTCGATCGAGAATTTATTATATTTCGTAATCATTTCAAACGATTGCGCAATTCGGTTCGTCCGTACAGAATGTATGGATTCCGTGAATATCGTGTGGAATAGATTAACGAATAGGTTCCTTCGTTGTGAATAAGTTTCTAAAAATGATAGGCGGTCAAATAGATATATTACTTTACTTTACTTTTCGTATGGCATTAGGCAGGCTTCTTCACCAGTTGTGGTTGCGTCCCAGTATTCTTAAAATATTAGGTCCAGTTGCTGTAGCCAGTCCATGGCATCCCGTTCCGCTCCATGCAGGCTGGTTGGGTCCCCTGGGAATCTGCGCAGTGGGTACTCCTCAACGATGTGGCGAACTGTTTGACAGTCTGCACCGCAATCGCATTGCGGAGATTCTCTTTTTCCCCATTTCCACAGGAAATAATTACAGCAGCCTAGATCAGTTCGAATCCTGTTGAGTTGCACCCAGGACTTGCGTGGAAGATTGAAACCAGGGACACGTCTGGTAGGATCCTGTATCAGTTGTTTGTTGCGAATATTTGTATTCATCCAGAGATCTCTCTCCACTCAGTTTCCATGCTGGGGTTCGCTTGATCGACACTCCATATCGGCTTTCGAGACCTGAGCCTACCCTCCGGGTGGTGGTTCATGTATGCATATACAAGGAGTGCCGGGCTATCGTTGATCTTTTTTATTACCCTCGCAGTTGCTTGCCTTCTTCTAATTTCAGGGGGTGCAATGTTAGCAAGAACATGGAGCCACGGTGTCGGTGTTGCCTTTAGTGTTCCAGAAATTGTCCTCATCGTTTGGTTCAGTTCGACATCAATATTTCTACAATGGGAGCTTCTTGCCCACACAGGAGAGCAATATTCGGCTGCGCTATACACTAGGGCCATTGCTGATGTTCGCAATGTAACAGCACTACTACCCCAGCTCGTGCCGGCCAACTTCGATATTATATTGTTCCTGGTCTTGATTTTATTTTTTACTTGTTCAAGATGATATTTATAGGTGAGTGATCTGTCCAGTTTAACTCCCAAGTACTTAGGGGAAGTTTCATTAGGGATCTTTACAGCGCCCAAGTAAAGTTTAAGCTCTCTCCCAGCTTTATGATTATTCAAGTGGAGGGCCATTGAGACTGTTTTTCTAGGATTAAGTTGGAGGTGCCAGTTTGCAAAATATTCCTGCAGTGTCTTAAGGTCAGCATTCAGAGTAACTTCCAGTTCCTCGAAAAAATAGATATTATTTCTTCGATTGGGAGTTCATTGTATTTCATATAAGTGAGTCATATCAAAGATTGTGCTACAGATTCGTTCGTTTGGAATGTATGCATTCTGAAAATGTCGTCGTTGCTTGAATAGAAAGGAGATTCTAAATCCTAGATGTCGGCAAGCTCGGCCTCGGTGAAGTGAAGAATGGGCCGGTCGGTGGACTGTGCGAATTAATTTTCGGTAAATTATTGCGCGGTGATAGTGTTGCTATTCGGTTTGCGAGATAACTTGTTCATAAAATATCGCGAAGTATTGGAGGAATTTGAAGTCAGTCATGAGTGAATTCACGTCAAAATCATTTTAATGTTTAATGGGGGATTGATTTCGGAAGGAACGAATACACACACGGGGTAATTGCCGTCAAGGCAAACGCTGCGCTGCGCGCATTTCTTTAGGCGCTGTGCGCCATTTTTTTTACGCCACGCAAACCGGGTATGGGCCGCAAAGCGGCCACGAGCGGAGCCCCTAGTTCTATATTACAATGAGTAGAAATTATACGCAAATAAAGGGAAAACATAAAATGAGGGTATGTTAAAACCGGGGTTGGAGTTGAATAATGAAACGTCAGATATATACCAGAATATTGTAATGTGATGAGAGAAGTATTGGTTTTGTAATTATCGATTATTTTTTTTTTTAACTTTAATGTCGACTAGCCCCACTGTTGGGCTTAGCCAGTGTAATGTGATGAGTTATGGTTTCTGGCAGTTACTATGTTTGTTTTATTATTTAGAAATATAATTTACTATTGACCATTACCTTGTTTCTTTTTCAAAGATAAGACAGGTCTTCTCCGGGCTCAGTGGAGAGACAGTTTGCTCCATATATCGACAGGGTTATTATATCATGGGATATGACACGTCCGTCGAAGGTTTCGAGACATTGTGCAATAGGGTTTCCCATATAGAATGTATGTAGTTCGTGAAGGTCGTATGGAATCGATTAACAATTAGGTTCCTTCGTTGCGAATAAGTTCTACGTACAGTAATTATATTAAAGATGCTTCGGTCGATATTACGCTGCGCTTACGTGGGCTTCCAGCTCGTGACGATAAAGGATATTGGCTGAGTGTACAGTAGCGCGGGGTGTAATATTTATTATCCAATAACCACTTCCTTTCGAAGAGGATTCATATTCATATCTGACATGTTATCCTTTTGTTTAAAGTTGCATATTCTCCTATGACGATGTATCCCCCCAACCTCTACTTCATACATAAAATATATTCTTGTCTAACATTGGCCCAGCATGTTTCTGTTTAATTTGAATAATTTCAGCCGTCATGCTGGTGTAAATTGGATGCTTAGAGTACAAGATAGAGTGGCTTTGTAGGAGATGGAGAAATTACATCAAACGTCATGCTAGCGTCAATTGGATGCTTATAGCATAAAAAAAGAGAGGCTTGGAAGGAGATGGAGGAATAACATCAGCCATCATACTGGTATCTGGTAATTGGATGCTTGTAGCACAAGATACAAAGGCATGGAAGTAGATGGAGGAATGACATAAGCCGTCATGCTGGTGTCAACTGGATGATGGAGGAATAACATTACCCGTCATGCTGGTGTCCATTGGAAGCTTATAGAACAAGATAGAGAGGTTTGTAAGGACATGGAGGAATGACATCAGCCGTCATGCTGGTGTCAAATGAATGCTTATAGCACAAGATAGAGGGGCTTGGGAGTAGATGGAGGAATGACATCAGCCTTCATGCTGGTGTCAATAAGAGGCATTGAGTTCAAGATAGAGTGGCTAGGAAGGGGATGGAGGAATGACATCAGTCGTCATGCTGATGTCATTGCATTGGTCATAGCACAAGTTGGAGTAGCTTTGAAGAAGATGGAGGAATAACATCAGCCGTCATGGTGTTGCCAATTGGGAGCTTATAACACAAGATAGAGAGGCTTGAAAGGAGATGGAGGAATAACATTACCCGTCATGCTAGTGTCCATTGGAAGTTTCCGGAACAATATAGAGTGGCTTGGAAGGAGATGGAGGAATAACATCAGCCGTCATACTGGTATAAATTGGATGTTTGTAGCACAAGATACAAAGGCATGGAAGTAGATGGAGGAATGACATAAGCCGTCATGCTGGTATCAACTGGATGTATATAGCACAAGATAGAGAGGCTTAAAAGGAGATGGAGGAATAACATTACCCGTCATGCTGGTGTCCATTGGAACCTTATAGAACAAGATTCAGTATTGTCACCACCGTGTACAAGTGCAGTCGTGTAGTGTGTATTGAAGCGAAACAAGTCTAGCTAACACTTTAACGACCAAAAATAAATGGAATCGACGGTTATTGAAATTCTCAAAAATATTAAAAATGAAACGGAAAAAATATGGAACAATAACACTAAAACAAAAAGTATTAAACTATCCATAGACGCCAAACTGACTGAACTGGAACTACTTTGGATGCAGGAAAAAACAAAGAAGATGGAAAAAATTATTACATTTATGGAGCAACAAACAAATATAACCAAAAAAGTAGAACAACATTTGGAATCATTAAAGAATAACTCAACACAGGGAATCAAAAATACTAATGACTATGCAGATACTTTAAAGTACACCAAAAGAGAACCACCACAACAATATGCAATTATAATCAAAGCAAAACATTAACAAAAGTAGTGGTATTGTTGCATTTATTAAATCAATACATCATACTAATGTCATAGCATCGGAAATACAACTATCATTAGCCAACTGCCTAGAAATAATAATTACTACTAACAATATTAAATACCACATATATGCTATTTATCGAACACATCTTTCAAATGTATACACTTTTATTAATGAAATTAAGAATAATATTCTTCTCCAAACAAAGAACAAAAAATGTATAATTCTAGGTGATATTAACATAAATATACTAAAACACATAAACAAATCCGAAAAGGATGAATATCTTAATATTATGACATTCTACAATTTCAAGTCATGCATCAATTCACCAACGAGAGAAATGGTGGGGCAAAATCCATCGTGCTTGGATCATATATGGACAAATAAAAGAGACATTGAAAACATAAAAACTATTGTATGGAAAAATAATATAACAGACCACCATCTCTGCATATACTTGTATAGTCAAAGGAATGATAAATCTAATAGTGAAAGTGTTATGAATGTTAGAACGGCTAAAGTGAATTATGAGAAGTTGAAAATGTCTCTGAAAGATGAAACATGGTCATCAGTGTTTCAAGTTCATGACGTGAATAGTTGTACACAAAATTTTGCAGAGACACTCCTAAGCCATTTAAAAAAGTCAACAGAAGTAATTCATAAATATAATATTCAATCAAAACACAAAAAAATTAAACCATGGAATACTTATGGACTATACGAAAGAGAGAAAAAACTTTTAAACTTACCAAAAAATACCCGGAAAATGAAAATATAAAGAGATATTATAAAAGATACAGAAATCTACTTACTCATTTGATAAAGAAAACCAAAGACAAATATTATGAATTAAAACTCTTAAAAAACTGCCACGACAGTAAAAAAAACATGGAATATAATAAATGAAATAACTAATAAAACTAAAAAGAAAATAGACATTAAACAAATAAATGATGGAAATAATATCATACAGGTAAATGAAAATTCAAAGCAATGCGCAAAAATATTCAATGAATATTTTGTATCCGTTGGAGAAAACTTGGCCAAAAATATAAATAAAAACTACACAAACGACCAAATTAACAATGATCTAAACAACCCTAACAATTTCTCTGAATTTAAAGAAACTAATGAGAATGAAGTATTAGAAATAATTAAAAGTCTTAAAGGTGGATCAGCGCCTGGACATGACGGAATAACTGCAGAACTATTAAAGAACGTGAGCCAACACATTTGTAAACCATTAACATTTATCATTAATTTAAGTCTTGCACTAGGAACATTTCCGACAGTATATAAAAAAGGTATAATCACACCAATTTACAAAAGCGGAAGTCAAGATATTGTTAGCAACTATAGGCCAATTACCCTTGTATCGAATATAGCAAAAATTTTTGAAAAAATTGTGAAAAAACAATTATTAAAATTTCTAAATGAAAAAAATATCATAAACAATCAACAATACGGATTCCGGGAAAATATGGGAACACAGGACGCCATTGCTGAATTAACATCCGAAATAATCGACGCTCTAGACAATAGAAAAAAATGTATAGGTATTTTTGTAGACCTATGGCGCGCGCTAGTGTCTGAATCCGGACGATTCAGCCCTATATAAAGACGCCTCAGACCGGGAGCGTTCATTCGATCTACCCTGTTCCAGTTGTCGCGGTCGCGCTGTCCTTGCGACCCCATAGTTTTCAATCCGCGTAATCATCGTATATTATTCTAATTTAAAATATAATTATTTATTAAGTCAACTATTTTCAATGTATTAGAGTCACTTATCCAAATAAATTCATGTAAGTAATTGCACCAATTATCTTTTGATTTCTGCCATCTAATTACCTGTGTTTTACTGTAATATTAAATATCTATATGTACGTAGTGCTGTGTTAGGTAAGTACCTACACAGTCATTACAATACCTTCGCTTGGGGATAGGCAAACAGGTTGAAATACCTAAAGCCTATATAGACCGGCATAGCCTATCCTGGGTGACCACCGACAGGTTATCTAACTTGATCGGCAGCACAACCCAGTCCTCGGTAACCAAGATCAGGTAACTTGGTATCCCGAGGGCCCAAAGCCAAACAGGTGACGAGAGTACACCTAAACAGGTAAACTGGTGACCCAAAACACGTGAATTTGATCACAATTGGTTACCAACAAGTAATCTGGTAAACCAAAAACGTGAAGTAAAACACAATGGTTACCAATCAGTAAACTGGTAACCACCGAAATTGTATTTGAGCATATAATGTAACATAAAAAATAAAGGTTTAAAACTGGTAAGCCCCATGTATTATTTTAAAAATTGCATTATTTCGTGTACTATTTTTGTATTACATAAATTGGATTATTTTATAAATATTTTTGTTGCCAAGTAAACGTGCTCAATTTGTGATAATTATTGTAACCGGTAAATTGTTAAAAGGAACAAAATAATTTTGTGCATTAATAATCTACCCATATAATTTCACAAATAATATTTTTTTTTAAAGAATTAATCATAACAGGTAGCCAGAAATTAAAAAATAATTGAATTTGTCGTTAAAAAGGACTGGCTAGATCGAATCCCACGGGTAACTCTATACGCATTCAGAAGTATTCGTATTTTTTTGTATTTAAATTTAGCCTAATATAATACCTACGCAAACCCCGTGTGAAGCGTATTAATTTTAAAAAATGCTTCGATATAATTATATAAATAAATACATGTAAATTTAATTATAAAAAGCGACATATATAAATATGTAATATAACCCTATTATTGTTGAATACTTTTGTATCATAACTGATATTTCTTTTAGATATAAATGTATATGTTTATTAATAAAATATGTTATTTTTTTTCATGAAACGAGACAAACCAAACAAAACAAGTAAACTAGACGAAAAAAAATAATACCCAAAAAAAAAAAAAAAACCAAGGAAGTTGGAAACGAAGTAAAAATAAAAAATTACATGCCAGAGAAGCAAGAATTCTACAAAAAGTTAAGTAAAATAATAATTTTTATAATAATATTCAGTTGTGCAGTAAAAAATATAGTAATTTCATTGAAAAATATATATATGTAAAGTCATTGCCAAAAAAAAAAATAGTTAAAAATATGTAAAATTATTGCCAAAATTAGTAAAAAATATATAAAATCAGTGCACAATCTAAAGTAAAATCATTGATGATTTTTTAAAAAAATTAATAATAGACGCATTTTTTATTGGCAAATTGTAGAGGCATTTTAATAAAAATACCTACAAAAAAGGAATATAATACTCCGCATATTTTTTAAATATATGTTGTTTGTCTAAAATTATAACCGAATAGAAGGTAACGAGAAATCTAGCACATTTAACAATCATATCAAAATCGTGTAACAAAAATACCTATTATCAAGGTGATATTATTTTTGCGTTCGCATAAATTATTATCATGATATTTTGATATCTACCAATAATTCGGGTAGAATTAAATTTTGGAATATTTATCAAATCATAATTTATTATTGTGTGTAGTAAAAATACTGCCGAAAATCGTCACCAAGCGTAATATTATTCCGCGTGATATAAAAAAAATACCCATCGAAAAAAACCGAACAACAATTTTGCCAGTGACGCGCATAATATACAAGAATAAAACCAAACAAAAAAATATTATTTTGCATTTAAAAAAAAAAAAACACAATAACATTTTTAGCAACAAAGTGAGAATATATACTATATTGTAAAAAAAAACCATTTGAAAAATAATATTTTATTTAAGCCGTTTTTGTTAAAACCAAGGGTATAATTTAATAAATAATATTAAATACCTAACTAACTTTGAAAAGTTACAACATAATCATCTTATCAAACATCAGAATATTTATAAAAACTTAAAATCATATTCATTAATTCGTGTCCAAACAAATTTATTTTAAATTAATCGTAAAATAAATAACATCGCAACAATATTTCGGACGCCACTGCATTCCCGAAATAACTAATCCCGCAAAGCGAGAAACCGTATCCCGAACGTCAGTTAACTCGCCGCGAATCTCGTAACGGAAATAATATTGTCATCTAGCATTAATACCCGGAGTTTCACAAACAACATTATATTATTTAATATTATTTATTTTCTGTAATAACTTGTAACTTTATTTCAGATTTTAAACTTATAATATTTTAAATAGATATAATATTTAACCAATATCAACTTAATCAACGGCAACAAGAAACAAAACATCGCACTTCAAGCAAATACAAATAGAACTTCAAAAAATATTTTTTCTAAACGCGGATAAATAATTATGAAACAAATTTTATTCTTCTTAAATTAAAAGAAAAGAAACTTGAACATTTATAAACTTAATTAAAACATTTTTAAGATTCAAAACTTCTTTAATATCGAATTTTTTTTAAGATTCAAAATTTTTTTTAGATTCAAATTTTTTTTAAGATTCAAATTTTTTTAAGATTCAAATTTTTTTTTATTTACAAATTCATTTCTAAATTGATCAAACATTATTTCATCAAGCAATTTCAAACATTAATTGAAAGCAACTTAGTTAATTAACAAATACAATCGTCTACAAATAATAAAAATTTAAATTTAAATAAAATTGTATACAATGTCCTACGATAAATTAAGCATTATGGATCAAGATAATCTACATCAGACATCACAAGAAACAGGAAACGAAATATCTTCAGCGAACCTCAAACTACCATACGTATGGAGAGAGAAAATCCACTTATGGTTTTTTACGATAGAAGCGCAATTCGCGAACGCGAGAATCACAAAAGACGAATCGAAGTATAATCATGTTTTAGCAGCATTGGATCCTGAAACCATGTCTTGCGTCGCAGATATTATTCAATTTCCACCAAGTACAGAGCGCTACAAAAATCTAAAATTAACATTATTGAACCGTCTACAAGAATCGGAAGAAAAAAGACTCACACATCTACTACACGGGATGCAATTGGGAGATAACACACCATCGGAACTATTAAGAAAAATGAAAAATCTCGCAGGACCAACATTAAACAACGACGCACTCATCAAAAGACTTTGGATAGAGAGACTTCCGCATAGAATTCAAGAGATCATCACAGCAATTAATACTGACGACATTATGATAATCGCAACTACAGCAGACAGAATTATGGAGGTGAACAAAAGAGCTGAAATACAATCGATAAATTTACCATCTACATCTACAATGAATAACCATGCACATAACGATCCAAACACAGTTCAACTTCTTATTGGAATGCAGCAGCAAATTCAAATTTTGACTGACAAAATATTAGGACTAGAACTTCAGCAAAGGCAATCAAGACCATTTTATAATAATCAAGAAAGAGAACGTTCCAGATCAAGATCGTCTAGTAGAAACCGTCATAATAATTATAATAATAATTCTTATCACAACCGACAAAATAATAATCGAAATTATAAAAATAAAAATAATAATAATAAAAATTATATGCCTAATAATAATAATCACATCAAGAAGGAAGATATATGCATACCACATCAAAGATTTGGAATTAACGCAAGATATTGTCAACTACCCTGCACTTTCAATCTTCCGGAAAACTAAAACTGCGACAGGTGTGCGAGACAACACTGTCGCAAATGAAACATCGTCTCTTCATGCCAGATATAGTCACCGGCGTCAAATATTTAATCGATACTGGTGCTGAGATCAGTATAATACCGAGATATCACAAAAGTGACAAAGCAACGATCTCTACAGACAGCTTAATCACTCCAATATACGCCGCAAACGGAACAATGATACCAACATACGGTCATAAAGTTATAAATCTAAATCTCGGGCTTCGCAGAAATCATAAATGGAAGTTTGTAATAGCCGATGTAACAAAGCCAATTATCGGAGCGGACTTCCTTACAAATTATGATATTTTAGTTGATTTAAAAAGAAAACTGTTAATAGATAAAACAACAGGTATAACAACCAGAGGATTCATATACAAGACATCAGTCATAGACATAGCAACGGTGCAAGCAACATTAAAATTTAAAAAAATTTTACAAAAATATCCGAATCTGACAAGAGCAAACATGACACCAAATGAATCGAAACACAACGTAACACACCACATTCAAACAAGAGGACCGCCTGTCACATCAAAAGTGAGAAGATTAAACCCGATGCAACTAGAGATAGCAAAAAAAGAGTTTGCATACATGGTCGAGCAAGGCATATGCAGACCCTCAAAGAGCAATTGGTCAAGCCCACTTCACATGGTTAAGAAACCAGATGGAAACTACAGAATGTGTGGAGACTACAGACGACTGAATTCAATTACCAAGCCGGACAAGTATCCGATACCACAACTCCAGGACTTTTCACATAAGCTCCACGGATCAACGATATTCAGCAAAATTGATTTGGCTAGAGCTTATAATCAAGTTAAGATGGAGGAAGAAGACATTCCGAAAACAGCTTTAATAACTCCATTTGGATTATTTGAGTTCACAAAAATGCAACCTGGACTATCAAATGCAGCACAAAGCTTCCAGAGGTATCTTCATAACATCACAAGGGACCTAGAATTTGTCTTCTCGTATATAGATGACATTCTGGTCGCCTCAAAAAATTTAGAAGAGCATGAAAAGCATATAGACATATTGTTCAAAAGACTATCTGAGAATGGTCTCATCATTAACCAAAACAAATGCCAGTTAGGCGTGGAAGAAGTCAACTTTCTCGGTTATAAAATAAACAAATACGGAAGCACCCCAATCCCAGAAAAAATCGAGGCAATAACAAAAATTGACCCACCTAAGGATGCCAAAGGACTCAGAAGATTTATGGGTATGTTAAATTTCTACCGAAAATTTTTACCCAACGCAGCAGAAACGCAGCAAATATTATTCAATCAGCTCAAAGGATATAGCAAAAACGACAAAAGAAAACTAGCATGGACAGAATAGTTACGCAACGCATTCGAAAAATGCAAACAAGACTTAGTACAAGCAGCACTCCTCACGCATATAAACCCTTCAGCAGAAATGTCAATAATGGTCGACGCATCCGACAACGCCATGGGCGCGGCCCTGCAACAAAAGAAAAATAATGATTGGCAGCCGATAGCTTTTTTTTCAAAAAAGTTTAACAATGCGCAAGTCAAGTACAGCACTTACGACAGAGAATTAACTGCCATATATGAAGCAATAAAATATTTCAGATCACAGATTGAAGGAAGAAATTTTTGTATAATAACGGACCATAAACCATTAATTTTCGCCTTCACAAAAGTCAAACTCAACTCTCCAAGACAAGAGAGGCAGCTTGACTACATTAGCCAATTTACCACGAATATCCTACACGTATCAGGCGAAGATAACGTAGTCGCCGACACATTGTCAAGAGTCGAAGAAATAGAGATTCCATCAAATATAGATTACCGAAAAATGGCGACAGAACAAATCAGTGATAAAGAATTTAGGAAAATTCAAGAAAAATCATCGTTAACGCTGAAGAAAATTGTAATACCGGGAACTACTAAAATGTTATGGTGTGACATATCTAATAATACAGTACGTCCGTACGTACCGGCCAGCATGAGAGAAGAAGTCATTTTGGCGACACATAAAATAAGTCACCCCGGAGCAAAAGCAACTTCAAAAATGATAAAGCAGAGATACGTTTGGCCCAATATTGATAAAACTGTCAAAAACATCATAAATAATTGCATAGAATGTCAAACGTCGAAAATCCACAGACACACCGTCACACCTTTAAAAGAATTTCAACAAACAGATGGAAGATTTAAAAACATTCATTTAGATCTCTTAGGACCGTTACCACCGTCCGGAGATTATACATATATGCTAACAATAATCGACCGATACACCAGATGGCCAGAAGCAGTGCCACTAAAAGATATGACTGCAGAAACAGTAGCAGACGCCCTCATGTATTCATGGATTTCTCGTTTTGGCGTTCCCACCTCGATAACAACAGATCAAGGCCGCCAGTTCGAAAGCTCCCTATTCAAAAAGCTTACAAGTAAATTGGGCATAATACATAATAGAACTACCGCATACCATCCACAGTGCAATGGAATGATTGAACGATGGCACCGCACGTTAAAAAGTTCAATAATGGCAGTAGGTAATACGTCATGGTCGACGTCACTACCAATGATACTCCTAGGTCTCCGCGCAGTAATCAAGGAAGGATCAAGTTACACGCCCGCAGAGATGACCTACGGTACAACACTCAGATTACCTGGCGATTTTTTCGAAGACAGACCACCAGAGGAACCAGACACCTATGGACAGAGACTACAAACAATGATGTCAAAAATTCGCCCCATTCCAATCTCAAATCATAGCAGATTAAAAACATTCGTGCATAAGCAGATGAATCAGACAAAATACGTCTTCCTAAGGAACGACGCAGTGAGACGCCCTCTTCAGAAACCTTACGACGGACCTTACTTAGTGCAAGAGAGGGATGATAAAACAGCCACTATAAATATCAAGGGAAAAAGCAGAAAAATTTCATTAGATCGTCTAAAACCAGCCTTCTTCCTAAATGAGAGTATGGACCCCTGCGATGAGATGAACACCAGACTAGCCACTTCCCCAGAGCAGAGAAGGATGTCTATTCCGCAGACTAACAACGCCACTACGTCAGAAGCCACTTCATCACAGCAATCACACACAACCACCAGAGCTGGAAGAAGAGTGTACTTCCCTGAAAGATTCACAAGCTACAGATTTTTTTAAGTTAAGTAACTTATATTTTTTTTTTTCTTTTCATATATCTATGAAAATATTTATAATTTATGTAAAATATGTAACACAAAGTGCATTCGTTATAATATAATATAACTGTTTTATTCAATTTGTCGCACCTCACAGTAAAGTGCATTGAATAAAATAATATAATTAATTAAAATATTGTGTATAATTTAATATGTAAAAATAAGCACTTACAAGCTCATAAGCAATGAGTAATTATTTAAAATTTTGTGTATAATGTAATATGTAAAACTAAGTACTTACAACCTCATAAGTAATGAGTAATTATTTAAAATTTTGTGTATAATGTAATATGTAAAACTAAGTACTTATAAACTCAGAAGTAAAGAGTTATTAATTTAAATTTTATGTACCTATATGAAAACCAACTCAGAAGTAATAACTAGTTAATTTATTTATTTTTTGATACCAAGGAATGTAATTATAAAGAATTAAAATTGTATTGGAAAACTCATACAGCATGAAAGTATGCTATATTTTTTCCATTATTATGTCAACATAACAAAGAAACATTTGTATTTAAACCAAACCAAAGAAATATTTTTTATCTCATGCCAAAATAAAAAAAAAACTTAATTTTTCCTCATGTCGAATCAACAAATGTTTTAAAATTTTTTTCCATTGTTACAGAATGCTGTAAGGACTATAGGGGAAGCAAGGATATCGTCGAATCGACTGGAAAGGGGGTGATATGGCGCACGCTAGTGTCTGAATCCGGACGATTCAGCCCTATATAAAGACGCCTCAGACCGGGAGCGTTCATTCGATCTACCCTGTTCCAGTTGTCGCGGTCGCGCTGTCCTTGCGACCCCATAGTTTTCAATCCGCGTAATCATCGTATATTATTCTAATTTAAAATATAATTATTTATTAAGTCAACTATTTTCAATGTATTAGAGTCACTTATCCAAATAAATTCATGTAAGTAATTGCACCAATTATCTTTTGATTTCTGCCATCTAATTACCTGTGTTTTACTGTAATATTAAATATCTATATGTACGTAGTGCTGTGTTAGGTAAGTACCTACACAGTCATTACAATACCTTCGTTGAAATACCTAAAGCCTATATAGACCGGCATAGCCTATCCTGGGTGACCACCGACAGGTTATCTAACTTGATCGGCAGCACAACCCAGTCCTCGGTAACCAAGATCAGGTAACTTGGTATCCCGAGGGCCCAAAGCCAAACAGGTGACGAGAGTACACCTAAACAGGTAAAGACCTAAGAAAAGCATTTGATAGTGTATCTCATACTAAATTAATTAATAAAATAAATGACATTGGATTGCAAAAGACAGTTAAAACTTGGTTCTATAGCTATCTCAATAACAGAGAACAATACACTAAAGTAAACAATCATATAAGTGAACCCCTAACAAGTAATTTCGGAATCCCACAAGGTACAGTTATAGGCCCAATACTATTTATAATCTACGTAAATGAAATATTTAATATTGATCTGAACGGAAAAATAATTTCATATGCCGACGACACTGTACTCATTTTTAAAGAAAATTCGTGGAAAAATGTAACATACTTAGCCAATAAAGGTATTAATAAACTCAAAATATGGTTCGATGATAATTTACTTTACAATAATAATGATGTAAATATGCACTTTGCTAAATACCACTTATTGAGTATAATTGTTTAATTATACTCAATAATGTGTTTAATTATACTCAATAAGTGGTATTTAGCAAAGTGCATATTTACATCATTATTATTGTAATCATGGACTACCACAAAGTTACCGTCAAATCCATCAATCTTATTATAATTTACTTTCATTAAACTCAGAAAAAACAGTTTTCGTTCCCTTTTGTTTAAACGTCAATGAAATAACGAATAATATCAACATAAATATAATACAAGAAAACGAAACTCAAAATAAAATAGCTAAAAAGGACGAAGTAAAATACCTTGGAATAACCATTGATAAAAATTTAAAATGGAAACACTTCATAGAGTTAACAAAAAATAGAATGAGAAAGTTAATTTACATATTTCTACAACTGCGTAATATACTGACAATTCAAAATTTAAAAATATTATACTTTGCCTTTGTACAATCTATTCTACAATATGGAATCCTTGGATGGGGTGGAACGTATAAAACTAATTTAAAACCGATTGAAATCACTCAGAAACTGATCATAAAAATAATTTTAAAGAAACCAATAGACTTTCCCTCCAATGAAGTATTCAAACAATTTCGTGTACTAAAGCTAAACAATTTATATAAAAAATATACTCTTTTAACAACATTTAAAAAATATTATAGTGTAATACATGAAAACAACAATAGAACCAGATCGAAAAATAATATTGCTATCCCTCAGGTCAATACATCTGCAGCCCAGCACCACTTTACATACCTGGGAATAAAACATTTTAATGACCTTCCAGATGAATTGAGGAAAATGAAGGAATATATACAATTTAAAAATTCTATTATAAATCATATTAACAATTATAATTACATCCAGTGATGGATTTTTGTTTTGTTTTTATTTTATTTTAATTTTTTTATATTTCCAAATTACGCCAAATTGTGAGTGTAATTTTTTTTTTTTGGTGTTGAGTTGTGTGTACTTTTTTTTTGATGATATGTTATGTGTATATATAATTTTTTGATGTTGTCTGTTATTATATAAGAAATATTGATTTTGTTTTTGATGAGTAATTTATTTGAATTTGTTCTTGATGTAATTAATGTATTTTTATTGTATTCCAGTTTTTGCGGTTAGTGGTTTTTGTTTCGTGACGGTGGACGGTGAACCGTGAATGCCTGCTAGTGGGGCCCTGTGAACGGCAAATGCAGTTCGCGGTTCTCAGTATGCGCTTGCGTATACTAGAGTATGCTCCATTGGTGAGGGTTCATCCGTAAACTGTTCGCCAGTTCGCGTAATATTAATTTAAATATATGCGTGTTATTTTTAGTAATATTATATGTTATTGAAATAAATTGTAGCGGGTGCAACCAGCCGAGTTGACCACCCACTTCAAGGAGTAGGGGGACGTCAGCCGGCTATTTAAGGTCCTGCACATCACGTTCCCGTCGTTCAGTTTAACCAAGGCCAGCGGTAGATCGTCACTCTGCTCGACTCACATTTCAATTCCGCGCATTCATCGATCTATTTTATTTAAATTATTTAATAGTCAATTATTGAAGTATATACCAATCTTGAATTATAATTAGAGTCAAACTATCAAATAAACACGTAAGTCAAATCCAAACTATTTTAATACCTGTCTGTAATATCAATTAATTTATATTTCATATGATAAATTTATAAATGTTTTATGGTGTGGCGTGGGTACCTCATTCTGCTGTGTAACGTTCTTTAATTAGCTTGCAACTAATTACCGAGTTACGCACGGCAGGATCGAGTACACACGCGACATCATTTCGCGTTGGATTTGGGGAACAGGCGACAGGTTATCACCTAGTGCCTTTCTAGACCGGAGCACCCTTCTGTAAATAAATAAATTAACATTAAAATCCAATTCCCAACCTAGCGCGAAAACTGGTGACCACCGAGCGTGCAGAACAGGTATATTTGTTGTGTAAAGATAATATTTGTAAAATAGTGTGTAAAACTGGTAAAGCCCCATCTCTGTTGCAATTTTGTCGATTTAAATTTATATTGAGCACATGACATCAAATTTGTGATAATAATTTTTTTGTGTAACAAACGATAATCTGTTATCAGGAACAAATTATAATATTCGTTCAATAACAATTATCAAGTCACTTTGCACATTCTAAACTCATACGACAGAGATTAAAATTTTATTGAATAATAATTATTTCGGTTATCGGACCTGGTTAGACTGAACCCTACGCAGTAAAACATACGCAGTAATAGTATGTTATCCCTAATTGTTATAAACCATTAAAAAAAACACATTTATAACGTAATTATAAGTATTATAATTAGTTATATTGTCGTATTCAAAACTAAAATATCGAAACTGGTATTGAATAAATATATGCTAAATAAATACCTACCAAAAATTGAAAAATATTTCCCTATGTTAATTGTAAAAATATATAATAATGTGTATTTATTTTTTTTTCATGAGCTAATACTACGCTAAAACGGACCAAAAAACTACCAAACGGAGGTAAAATAACGGAAGGAATACCAAAAAAACTAAAGGAGATTTAAAAAAGATAAAAATATAAAAATAAAGAACCTAAAGAAGCATGTATTATGCGCAAAAACAGCACGCATAAAAAGATAAGTAAAAACCACATTTTATTATTTAAAAAAGCCAAAGTAAATTCATTTGCAGTAACATAAAATCATTGCAGAAATAAAAATAAAATATCTATCTAAAAATTCACGTAAAATCCTTATTTTTAAATACCTACAAGACAAATTATTAACCTGTAAAGTAAATACGTAGGTAAATAAATTTTAGTATTATTGCTTAAAAATAACGCATAAATGTTACACGGAATGTAAAATAAAATTATTGTCTAAAAAATGTCACAAAAAAACTTGTTTACCATGACGCGCACATTTTTATCGCGATAATAAAAACATGTAACAAAATTAACCAAAAATATTATTTTTAATATTATTTTGCGGTAGTAAAAATATATCCAAAAAAATATCCTGTAAAAAATTACAATAATAATATCTTCCCGAACATCAATCGGAATACATTATCTGATACCTACTTATGAAATAGGTAGAATCCTATAGTGTAAATTTAAAATATGTAACCGAGGTAATAATAATAAAAATATTCTCCACGAAAAAAATCACGAAATCGAAGCTCGAAACGAAACATTAAATATATTCGAAGTACATACAATAATCATATGCCATTGAGCGTACAGTGCCGTGCACATTTGAAACAAAAAATAAGAAAGATAATAAATGTAAATGTAACAAAAATATTTATTTTAAAATAAAATAGAAATATTATATCGAATAATAATAAAGTACGAACGCAGTCATATTAACAAAAGTATAAAAAAACGAATATTAAATACGAAATCATAACATAATTTAATAATCTATAGAAATATCGAGTAAACATCATCGAAAAATATATTCCACTCCGCGATACTGTACACCGAGACAATACCGGGTACGTGGGCGTAAATACGAAATACCAAAATCTAACACCGCGACGAATCACGCATGAATCTAGGACTATTCGCCACCAACATTTGTTAGCCAGCGAAACGTAAAATAATATATCTCATTGATAATATATACATAACTTGTACTTTTATTTCAGATTAAAAACGTTTAAACATTTATTCATTTTAAATTATTAAATCAAATATACATTTAAATTTAATAAAGAATTATATCCTATTTAAAAACAAAGCATTTAAATACTTTACGCTGAATATATTAAATAAAAAATAAATTATTTTTTTAATTTTTTTTTAAATATAGTTACCTAATCACAATAACAACAAACATATATACGTATAGGAACGTCCACAAACAAGAGACCTTATAACCATCGAACAAAAATAAACTCTAAAAATATTTACAATTTACAATTCATACAATTAAAACAAAGCAACTTCAATTATAATATACTGATAATATCATAATAAATAAAACACAAAAAATTATATTTTAGTTTAAAACAACTATAAAAATATTTTTATTTTTTATTTTCTTAAAAAAAATAGTTATAATATTTTTTTTATTTTTATTTATATTTATAAACTGTAATACAACTTGAAGAATATAACTCACATCAAATGTTATACGATAAAATGAACATCATGGACAAAGAAAATACAGAACAATCGTCACAAGACCAAGCAACCGAAATTTATTCAACAAACATCAAATTGCCAAGCGTATGGAGACATCAGATACAATTATGGTTTTTCACCATAGAAGCCCAATTTTCAAACGCAAGAATAACTAAGGATGAATCCAAATATAATCATGTATTAGCCGCATTAGATCCAGAAACCATGTCATGCGTCGCTGACGTCATACAATTTCCGCCAAGTATGGATAAATACAAAAACCTCAAACTCACACTTCTGAACCGTCTACAAGAGTCTGAAGAGAGAAGACTCACCCAATTACTCCATGGAATACAATTAGGAGACAAGACACCATCAGAACTATTGCGAAGGATGAAAAGCCTAGCTGGACCAACATTAAATAACAACACGTTAATTACAAGATTATGGATAGAACAAAATAACAAAATAATGGGACTCGAAATTCAACAGAGGCAATCAAGACCATTCTACAGAAATAATCAACGCGACCATTCAAGATCAAGATCCACAAGCCCAAATAGATATCAAAAATATAATAATAATTATAATCGGCAAAACAAACGCAATTTTAAATACAATTATAATAACAATAACTTCCAACAAATGTCAAATAATAATAATAATAACAACTACCAGCAAACGCGTAATAATAATAACGATAACGTCAAGCCGCTGGATATATGTATACCACATCAAAAATATGGAAGTCAAGCAAAATACTGTCGACAGCCTTGCACCTATAACCATCCGGAAAACTAAAAATGCGACAGGTGTGTGAGACAACACCGTCGCAAATGAAGCATCGTCTCTTTCTACCAGATATAATCACGGGCGTGCAATACCTTATCGACACAGGAGCCGAAATAAGCATCATACCAAGATACCTAAAAAACGACAAGGCAACCATCGCTACAGACAGTATCATCACTCCTATTTACGCAGCAAATGGAACAATAATACCTTCATATGGACACCGAATTATCAACTTAAATCTCGGATTACGCCGGAATCACAAATGGAAATTTATAGTCGCCGACGTAACCAAGCCGATCATAGGGGCAGATTTCTTAACCAATTATGATATATTGGTGGACTTAAATAGAAAATTACTCATTGATAAAAAAACAGGGTTGACAAGCAAAGGAACCGTCTATAGAACAAGTGTTATAGACATAGCAACAGTACAGTCAACATCAAAATTCCAAAAAATTATACGAAAATACCCAAGTTTAACAAGAGCAGATATGGCACAAAAAGGATCAAAAACAAATATTACTCATCACATTCAAACCAGAGGACCACCCGTCACAACCAAAATGAGAAGGCTCAACCCATTACAATTAGAAATAGCAAAAAAGGAATTCGCATATATGATCGAACAGGGAATATGTCGCCCTTCGAAAAGCAATTGGTCAAGCCCTTTGCATATGGTAAAAAAGCCAGATGGAAATTATAGAATGTGTGGAGATTACCGACGACTAAATTCAATAACAAAACCGGACAAGTACCCGATTCCACAACTTCAAGACTTCTCACATAAACTATACGATGCAAAAATATTCACTAAAATAGACCTCTCAAGAGCATATAACCAAATAAACATGGAAGAAGAAGACATCCAAAAAACCGCCCTACTAACGCCATTTGGACTGTATGAATTCACGAAAATGCCACCAGGACTGTCCAACGCCGCACAAACATTTCAACGACATCTACATAACATAACAAGGGACCTAGAATACGTCTTCACGTACATTGATGACATTCTGGTCGCCTCCAGAAACATAAACGAGCATGAGAAGCATCTCGACAAACTTTTCGAAAGATTATCCGAAAACGGATTAATTATCAACCAGGATAAGTGCAAATTCGGCGTAGAAGAAGTACACTTTTTGGGTTACCGAATCAACAAAAACGGAAGTACACCAATACCAGAAAAAGTGGAAGCAATAATAAAAATTGAACCCCCAAAGGACGCAAAAGGACTCCGACGTTTCATGGGCATGCTAAATTTTTATAGAAAATTTTTGCCAAACGCAGCCGAAACGCAAAAAATATTATTCGACCAATTAAAAGGGTACACCAAAAATGATAAAAGAAAACTACAATGGACAACTGAATTAAAAAAAGCGTTCGACAAATGTAAGCAAGATTTGACACAAGCCGCACTACTCGTACACATAAACTCCTCGGCAGAGATAGCAATAATGGTCGACGCATCAGATCACGCCATGGGCGCAGCACTTCAACAAAAAACGGATAACAGCTGGCAACCTATATCATTTTTCTCCAGAAAATTTAATAGCGCACAAGAAAAGTACAGTACGTATGACCGAGAACTCACCGCCATCTACGAGGCGATTAAAAAATTTCAGACCACAAATAGAAGGAAGAAACTTTGTAATAATCACCGACCACAAACCGTTAATTTTCGCCTTTAATAAAATCAAGCCCAACTCTCCTAGACAAGAAAGACAGCTGGATTATATAAGTCAATTCACCACGCGCATCAAACACATATCAGGCGAAGAAAACATAGTCGCAGATACTCTATCAAGAATCGAAGAGATAGAAATAACATCAAACATCGACTATATTAAAATGGCAAGAGAACAACTCACAGACAAAGAGCTCAAGAAAATGCAGGAAAATTCATCTCTATCACTAAAGAAAATCTCAATACCTAACACTAACAAAATGTTATGGTGTGACATCTCAACCAACACGTTACGACCATATGTACCAATCACAATGCGAGAAGAAGTAATACTATCAGTACATAAATTAAGTCACCCCGGAGTAAAAACAACATCAAAGTTATTAAAACATAAATATATTTGGCCCAACATTGACAAAACAGTAAAAAATGTTGTGAACAACTGCATCGAATGCCAAACTTCGAAAATTCATCGCCACACTGTAACACCTTTGAAACAATACAAACAAGTATCATTGGACAGACTCAAACCAGCATTCTTCCTGAATGAGAACACAGACTACGGCGTAGAACCAAGCAGTAGACACACCACCTCTACAGAACAGAGATGGACGTCCACGCCACAGACGCACCAAGCCACTACGCCAGATGACACTTCAGATGACACTTCAGATGACACTCCAGATGCCACCCCAGAACGGCAACCACATACAACCACTAGAGCCGGAAGACGAGTATATTTCCCGGAGCGATTCACCAGCTACAAATATTTCTAAGCTGAGTAATTTTTAATCATTTTTATAACCTGAATAATTTCTATTTTTAATTTTTGTAATATGTAATCATTGTAATATGTATTCAATATAGATAAAAAATTTGGTCAATATGCAACTAATATTTGAATATAAAATCTTATAAAATTCCAACTTGACCAAATCAAAATAAGAAAATGCTGTATAATAAGAAAATGCTGTATACTAAGAAAATGCTGTATAGAAATGTAAATTTAATTGTAATTTTATCTTCTTGTTCAAATTACAGTACATGTAAAAAAGTACATTGAACAAGTTAATATAAACAATATTTTTTTTTAGAAATGTATAAGTATAGAAATAAGAACATGATAAATATATGACCTCTAAATTTTTATTAGTAAAATAAACTGCTATATATATATGTAATGCCATTTCAGGTAAACAATATAAAATTCTTTGTATTTTAAAAAAAAACATATGTCATTGTTACAGACAATCAGAGAAAATGCTGAGGAACGGACCAGGGTGGCGCTATCCAGCTGGCAGGGGGGTGATGTAGCGGGTGCAACCAGCCGAGTTGACCACCCACTTCAAGGAGTAGGGGGACGTCAGCCGGCTATTTAAGGTCCTGCACATCACGTTCCCGTCGTTCAGTTTAACCAAGGCCAGCGGTAGATCGTCACTCTACTCGACTCACATTTCGATTCCGCGCATTCATCGATCTATTTTATTTAAATTATTTAATAGTCAATTATTGAAGTATATACCAATCTTGAATTATAATTAGAGTCAAACTATCAAATAAACACGTAAGTCAAATCCAAACTATTTTAATACCTGTCTGTAATATCAATTAATTTATATTTCATATGATAAATTTATAAATGTTTTATGGTGTGGCGTGGGTACCTCATTCTGCTGTGTAACGTTCTTTAATTAGCTTGCAACTAATTACCGAGTTACGCACGGCAGGATCGAGTACACACGCGACATCATTTCGCGTTGGATTTGGGGAACAGGCGACAGGTTATCATCTAGTGCCTTTCTAGACCGGAGCACCCTTCTGTAAATAAATAAATTAACATTAAAATCCAATTCCCAACCTAGCGCGAAAAAATGAACCGATAAAATGACTGTGCTCCTCCCTCGAACACGAGATTTGATCTCAACTGAGGGATGAATAGATATTAAATAATTTAATTTTAAGATACTGTTTATAATTCTTTTTATCATTAATGTATAATTGTTAAAATAAAAAAAAAAAAAAAAAAAAAAACTCAAATTCACGGTTGTGAAGTTGAGTTGGGGGAAAAACCATCTGACTGGCTGTAAAACCAGGTAGGAGTTGTTTACCAATAAGTAACCGTCTTAGAGGTCCATATATGTAGTTCTACCGTAGTTTTTTTCTTGAAGAGAGGATGCTCTTGGAAGGGATGCATGTTGCCAATCAATGTTCAACCGAACCTTGATTTGACTGTTCTTTTCATCCTGGATTAGTCTACACAAGGAACCGTAGATTTAAATTGGGAACCTTACCTGTGAAATTAATGTTACTGGTGATGCGAGAATGCGGCACTGGTTCGATTTTTTAATGTATTTGATTCGTAGAGATATAAATGCGAGGGTGTATGAATGTTAAGCACTGCAATTAACACACTTGAACACCTCCAGTGACACCAAAATAAAACAATGCACCTACCTTTAGACCAGGGTTGGTGGAAGTGCCTTCTCTGCAGTGTGGCAGCTGGAGATGTCTGTTGAGATGCGAACTTGTAGCGGCGTGTATTATATCAGCGGCGGCGAGATGATTGCGAAACTTAAAAATATATCTATTGCAATAATATAATGCGCCAGCGAATTAACCGTGAAAGAAAAAGTCTTCTTTTCACAGAGCGAGCGGGGCGAACACTTGTTCTTATTGTCGTCCATAGACAACCTGGCGGCGATCGCGATAATATGCGGCCTTCCTCATTGGCCGAGTCGGTGCATTACTTACTTGGATAACACACAGAGGCACCAAATAAGTCAAATGCAGTGATATTAAAATTTTTAATTTTGTAGCGCGAACATTCTCCCTGCCTTGGAAGTACCTGAATGGTACTTTCAAAGAACATAAAGAAGTCCCAATAGGTGCCGAAAGAAATTATTTGTTTAAGTATAAAAAAATAAATAAAGGAAATTGATACTCCTTTATTACATGAAAAAAACAATAAAATTAATATGAGTTTATAAAATTTAAACTTATACGAAGAGCATGTTACTATAGATATAGACAATAAATTGGCAACTAAACCGCAACAAATTGTTTCAAAAGGAAACTCGAAGGACCATTAACTTATTATTACATTAAAATTGCGAAAGAATGAGTAACAAACTCCTCAAACTCATAGCGTAAAAACTGTCATATCTGTTCAGGGTTGACCCAAACTTTTACTATTTATTTCTGTTTGATAAAAAATACCTTTTTGAAAACTGACTTTTACCCAACTTTAAAACAAAGAATAATTATCCTGCCTACCACTTAGGTTGGTCTCGATTGGGTCAGTGTCTTTTATTATCCTTATATAAAAAGAGTGATTTTTGTATTGGTATATTGTTGTGTACCTTTATTTTTTTTTGTCTGCTTATGACTTTTATTGATTTCATTTTCACTGTCGATTGTTTTTTCCCATGTTATTTTTATAAATAGAAAAATACAGAGAATTATACGTGTATAAGCGATCTTTTCTTTGACGTTAAAGCAGGAGGAAATCCTTGATCCAAACTATTTGATTTATATTCTTTTTTTATGGTGAATCCTGCCTCTCAGGATCACTTAATTTAATTAAATCTGCTTGAAAGAGTAAAGCTCAATTAACCAAAAGGATAAAGAAGAAACCATTTAAGCAGCCTAAGTTTCTTGTGGAACTTTAAGGTTATAACTTGTCAAATTCTACGTATGTAGACACTCAAGCCCACGGAAGACATCCAGTAGAACATATGGTAAGAAAACCCATAAGGACATAACTTCTCTTATTCTTGGCTTCAATAATCAATTCCTCTATTCTGTCCACGTCGTTATCACCACCGGGCCTGTGATTGTGGCGTAGCTTATTAAAGAGCACCTGCAGTCATAAAGGTAACGGAGTGCGACAATATGACGTTAATAAACATCGATATTTCGCTTATCAAAGTCAGTGGAATAAAATTTATTTTTCAGTTTATATATTATGATAGATTTTATTTATGTTATTGATGTTGTCTAATTTCATAATCTCTTTGAAATCGTATTAGAAATGTTCTGTTTTGTCTATGTGTTGTATTATCACCGTTCTTATTTGTCAGTGTACTGATTTGTCAATGTGATGTTTTGACTGTGTGTTGATTTGTCGCTGTTCTGTTATGTCGTTTTCTGTTTTGACGTGTAACGAATTGTCGTGTTCTGATTTGACTTTAACGATTTGTCCGGTCACCATATTCCAGGGACATTTTCTGTTTTATATTCTGAAAATAAATAAATATTTTCATACAAGTACAAGGCGCACTTGAGAAATATCTATATTTTACTACCAGACATGCCCGACATGCTTTGTAATGCCTTTTCAGTCCCAACACAATGTGCGATGCCGAATATCACAATTTTAATGAAAAAAGATAATTGATTATCTTTATTGCACACCTGTCGCTGGTTACCCCAGACTATGGGATATGCCGTGATGTTATGTATGTATCTTTGGATAAATAATATCGAAAGGTTGAAGCAAACACAATGTTGTGTCGTGTTGATTAATTTTAACTACTATTGCTATGTCTAGTTTGACAATTTTAGAATGTGTATTTTAGGTCTCTGAGTATTACTTAGTGTTAAAAATTTTCCTCAATCTTAAATATGCGTAGTATGTATGTAATATCATATGCGAAAATATCCGCCATTTTTTAAATATTTGGTTCAATGACGCGTTAGTCAAGTGTTAAACAACCTCTTGACCCTTAAAAACTTGACGCCTACTAAAAAGTCTTACTAAATTTAATGACAGTTTATAAGAACACTATGGATAAACACGTTCTAGTCCCAGGTACTAAATTTAGTTTACGTCTATAAAATAGACCAATACATAAAATTGAACTGTTCTCCACTCATTCTGACTTTTCAGAAGGCTTTATGAATTAATAATATCAATTCAGAGAGGTATTCCGGCTGTTTGGGGCCAGCTTTAATGTTTTTTTTCAATGTATAACAAAATGAAAATTCCCGCACATCATGAAAATATCAATTTATTTTACTAAAAAAAAAGTTTTACGGCCTGCGGCCGCCCCTTTCCGTCTACCACCTGCGTGCTCAGCACTTTCCACACATAGCAGCGGCGGCCCTGTCGTTCCTCGGTAACGTCTGATCATTGAGCTATACACTGCTATACACATTGGAGTTCTATATGACGAGGGCCTATACGGCATCCCGTGCCTGTCATATTGAGCATGCGCGGAGATTTTATCGGTACAATTTTTGGCGCAGTTTTATTAAATTGATATGTTAGTAAATGAAAATCCACTTATTTTTAATAAATATTTTTTTTTATGAAATAAGTGTGTGGTAGTTGTTGGTTTTATAATTTTTAATGAAAACATAATTTTATTTTAGTATTATTTGATTTGCATCCAAATAACTCCCTATAATTCCTTTGAAACAAATATGTACAACTAGTTAGAAAGAGAGAGCAAGCCCCCCCAGCAGTAGCTGTACTACTCGCACAATGCGACACAGATTCTTATCTACAAATGTTCTATATACAGCGCTCCAATATGTATAGCTCAATGCGTCTGATAGATCCGATTGTCTGGCACGGCGACAGCTCTATTGCTCGCTCCTAGACATTTCAAGTGAAGAATGATTTTTTTCAAAAGGATTATAATTTTTATGGTTTAGAAAAAACATCATAAAAATACTAGGTATAGGTGTTCTTTTTAGACGTTTTATTTTTAAGTTGGCCGCAATATTTCTGACCAAGGGTTTTATGATATGGTCATGGAACAAAAAAAATTAGAAGCCTTTCTTAGGGAAATAATTATGGAACATAGAATAGAAGAAATAACTTACCTACTGTTAAAATGGTTTATTTTAAACCATCTCGTAAAAAATCAACATCCAGGTAAAAAAATCAACTCGTTTCTACGATATACACCAACATGTCAATTAAATTTCACTATGATAAAATTAACATTTTACTGACGTTTTTACGTTTTATATTTACTTGGTTACTGGTAGTCGCCAATTATTAAAATACGAGTATGATAATACAAACACTTATACATTTTTTTTATTTTAAATTGTTATATGAAATTCGTAAATTATCTTATAATCATTGCTTTTTCTATTTTTTTATACCAAATTATAATTTTTTTTATATACAAATAATTATTACCCCAGACTATGGGATATGCCGTGATGTTATGTATTTATTTAAAAAATCACTACAAAATACACAATATTATAATATTTTCTGGGTAAATAAAGAGAAATACATATTTATGTATGACCCAACTTCAAAAAAAGAATTTGTCGTGTTTTGAAGTAAGTCACATTTCACAACACATACAAAATAACTAAAACAGTGGACATACATAAATATTCATAAAAAACTTGACATACATACATACATACCATCACGCCATGTCCCTTGCGGGGTAGGCAGAGAGAACCGAACGCCACATCTTTCTATCCTGGCACGCATCCCTCGCCTCATCCACATTCATGCATCGTCTCATACATGTTCGTCTATTGCTCACACTTCTACCATTTCCGTCTTTCAAAATTTCCACCTACTTATAAATATTTTTCCACAGACATTGCATTCAAATGGCTTTTCTCCTGAATGAGTAAATTGATGTTTTTTTATGTTACTCTTTAATGCGAATGTTTTTCCACAGACATTACATTCAAATGGCTTTTCTCCTGAATGAGTTAATTGATGACTTTTTAATTGACTCCATATTATAAATTTTTCTCCACAGACATTGAATTCAAATGGCTTTTCTCCTTAATGAGTAAATTGATGATTTTTAAAGGTACTCCTTTGTGCGAATGTTTTTCCACAGACATTACATTCAAATGGATTTTATCCTGAATGAGTTAATTGATGACTTTTTAATTGACTCCTACTTATAAATATTTTTCCACAGACATTGCATTCAAATGGCTTTTCTCCTGAATGAGTAAATTGATGTTTTTTTATGTTACTCTTTAATGCGAATGTTTTTCCACAGACATTACATTCAAATGGCTTTTCTCCTGAATGAGTAAATTTATGACTTTTTAAGTGATTTCTTTGTGCGAATGTTTTTCCACAGACATTGCATTCAAATGGCTTTTCTCCTGAATGAGTTAATTGATGACTTTTTAAGGTACTCCTTTGGGCGAATGTTTTTCCACAGACATTGCATTCAAATGGCTTTTCTCCTGAATGAGTTAATTGATGACTTTTTAATTGACTCCTACTTATAAATATTTTTCCACAGACATTGCATTCAAATGGCTTTTCTCCTGAATGAGTGAATTGATGACTTTTTAAGGTACTCCTTTGTGCGAATGTTTTTCCACAGACTTTGCATTCAAATGGTTTTTCTCCTGAATGAGTGAGTAGATGACTTTTTAAGGTACTCCTTTGTGCGAATGTTTTTCCACAGACATTGCATTCAAATGTCTTTTCTCCTGAATGAGTTAATTGATGACTTTTTAATTGACTCTTACTTATAAATTTTTCTCCACAGACATTGCATTCAAATGGCTTTTCTCCTGAATGAGTAAATTGATGACTTTTTAAGTGACTCCTTTGTGCGAATGTTTTTTCACAGACATTGCATTCAAATGGCTTTTCTCCTGAATGAGTGAATTGATGACTTTTTAAGGTACTCCTTTGTGCGAATATTTTTCCACAGACATTGCATTCAAATGGCTTTTCTCCTGAATGAGTTAATTGATGTTTTTTTAAGTTACTCTTTATTGCGAATGTTTTTCCACAGACATTACATTCAAATGGCTTTTCTCCTGAATGAATTAATTGATGAATTTTTAAGTGACCCCTACTTGTAAATGTTTTTCCACAGATATTACATTCAAATGGCTTTTCACCTGAATGAGTAAATTGATGACTTTTTAAGTTACTCTTTATTAGAAATGTTTTTCCACAGACATTGCATTCAAATGGCTTTTCAACTGGATGAGTGGATATTAGAGTTTTTTTTTTCTTATAGACATTCGTTTCATATCCAATGTCAATAATTTGAGAGGACGTTTCTTGAACATTGATAATATGCTCCTTTATTTCTTTTTTTAAATCTGGTACAAATTCATCCACCGGAAAATCAGGAAATGCTTCATATGAATCATCTGTTTTTGCTTCTTTCGGAGAATTTTCTTCGTCACTTGTATGACATAATCTTTCTTGCTTCACTTCTTTGATCTTGTCCATGCTCTAAAACAATTATAAGCAATACATAAGTCTACCTAATGTATAAATTTTCAGCATTTGTTATATTCTATGCGTCACTAAGGCAACTGATAAAAAAATATGCGTTTTCGACAAATAATTTGAGAATTTTTGTCGCCGAAGAGCGCAGTTTGCAAATATACCAACGACAAAAGAAACCCAAATTAGCGCTCTGCACAGCCCACGTGATTCCTCAAGTTATTTGTCGATTCCTGCACACACATCCATTGATTTTATAAATAGCAATATTTTATAACCTTCGATTTTGGTAGTTAAGTACCAAATTACAAAACTCGGCAGATGCCAATCGTTATAATTATTGTGCATAAAGATATCTAAATATAAACAATTATTTACTCTGAATTCGTTGAATTTGGCAAATATTTGTATTGTTTCCTCAAATATTTGAGCATTTAGCGTTCAATATGTAAAACCAAAATAACGGAAAACGCTCCCCATTGATGCAGCGTGAAATACTTCCATGTTTGAGGAGTGGTACAAGTGGCTAGTAATACTGGTAACGAGTATGGTGAGGTTGGCAACTGTATATTATATTATGTAGCGATGTATAATCGTATCCAGCCGTTCTATCTGCCTCTCTCTCTGACTCACTGTGTGTTGGTAACCCTGTATAGCTGCCTGCTACAAAACACGATATGAACAGGGTAATACACCGGGGGGAGTTTAAAAGAGGTGCAAAGTCGGAAGGTCGGAAGGTGTTGCGAGGTTGTTGATAATTATTTAAATATTCTTTGAAAGTGAAAGTTGGGTATTGGTTTTGTCGGGAACTATTTTCTTATTCAGTGCTCACACTGAGGTGGCACTAGAGTATCGGCACAGCCGATTTCGACGACTTGCTAGGCTCAGGGCGGTAGCCGCCCTTCGCCGCCCACTAGTTGGTTTGCCCGGCCAGCTATCGGGTGCAAGCCGTCGCTGTGATTCCTCCCCGGGAATTAAAACTTAAATTAAACCTTAAAATTACCTAATTACTAACTATAATTAAAACAGGCTTCAGATTGGGATTGTATATGAGAGAGAAGAAAAAAAATCAATTCAGTTAACTAAAATTTACTAGCATCTAGGCACACAACGACATTACAAGCTAAAGAGACAATGTTATCTAAATGCTAGGACTTATACTAAGATCTTAATGTATACTTAAAACTATGTGTGTGCACACAACAAAACACGAAGGGAGTCTTTGAAAAAAAAGAACGTTGAAAACGTCGAAGTGGGAAGAAACGAAAATGAGAACAGGGCGGTATTGGCCTCCTGTGAGGCGATGGCTGGTGATCCTCGTGGGCGGCCTCTCCAGAGGCGGCGATAATGATCCTCGAATTGCTTCCTACCACAGAGGCGGCGTGGATGTCTCCTGGGTAGGGCCTCTTTTCCAAAAGAAGCGCTTGCCGTTGTCTTCTTGGCAGGGCGGGAAAAAAAATGGCCCTCCAATTGAGTGGAGTATAATGGACTCAGTGGACATACAAAATAATGTGAAATAAAACCTGGTAGGTTGGCCTCTCTCCGTCCGCGGGACCTCGCCAGAGCGAGTCTGTAGTAGACCGTAACGACCGCGTATGCCCTGATATAAATTTTAATGTTTGAAATGGGCTCCTTCCTTGCTGGTCTGATTCACTGGTTTATAGTAAAGTACTTTGTAAAATTTTATCTGCTATGCGTCCACGACGGTTGGGTAGAATCGTTGGTACTTGGTCTAGCTGGCGAGACCCGCGAACAAGAGAAGGAAGACTGTTACTGTTGCGATGACGAAATCGGAATGCTCCAGATCATCCCGTGCGGTCGCTAATATTGACCGGCGGTATCTCGTCCCGCAAGCCCCTTCCCCTAGTCCCTCGAAGGTTCCTGTGTTCCCGAACGAACGCACTGGTTTTTTCCGCGCCGATTTCACGCACTATGTTTTCTTTTTTTAATTTTCGTTACACATACACTTTTTCTTTTTTTTCTTTTTAATTTTCGTTACACATACACTTTTTCTTTTTTTCATCTTATACACTTCTTATGGACTATTTACATGATCAGAGCAACATAACATTATAATCTCTCCATACAGAAATGGGTGCCTATAGGTAGGTATTTCCAACCCTGATTAACTATATTACCCAACACACAAAATTATTTAGACAATGATATGTTGTAGGAACATAAAATTATGGTACTTCCCAACAACTATTTTATTCTCCTTGACAATAGCATTATTTTATTTCAATTTTATTGACAAAAATCATTATTTTATTCCTTTCTTTTCGCCCTACCAATCCTAACTATGTTATATAAATTAATATAAGTTCCCGTAGGTACATTTTCTTTTTATAAAACAACTCATTCTTATTACCTCGATGACCGCCATAATTTTCTTCGATGCTTGGAGAAAAAAGAATCGAATTTTCTCAAGGAGAAAATCATTTTCCTACCTTTATCGCTATTCGCCCTCTGTATGTCGAGACGCGAAGCTTTTCCCTGCGCCCCTAGCTTACTAATACCTCAGCTAAACGATCTGCATCAGAGTCCCGAACCAAAGCGCGAAAGTATCCCCTACGGACGTAAATCAACTTATTGTACTTCAATTTTCTTCCCTTTTATTATTATTAATTTAATATTCTCCCCTCGCGCCAATTTCCTCCCCTTTCAGATTTTCCTCGGCTTATTTTCTTCGTGCCATCTATAGAGTTTCGCGCGCTGTCTCTGACCTATGACAGTCGGTCGAGCAGAGCGCTTCCCGAAGCTGATCGAATTTTTCGCTAGATGTCTCCCCTAGTATTGAAACGAAAGCTCTCATCTCCTCTGAGCGGCTGGCGTATATTTAAAATACCTATTTAAAACCACCTTATTATACTGATAATAACCAGAATGGAAACCTCCGCTGTCCGTAACCACCAACTTATTTTATTTTATTTTATTTAAGTCAGCTCAGACACAGGCATGAATGCCCAAATATTTCTGCGCATAATAGCTTATAGCTTATATGGGAAGTACATACGATCAGATAATCACCTATCACCTGATCTCGGATATGGGTTATATAAGAATTTTATAACCGTGCTGAGTAGGTGGCGAGGGAGAATTCCGGCGTTCGGTTCTCCCTGCCTACCCAAGGTAACGCAATGACCGTCATGGTATCGCCTGGTATTATTTACTTATTGTTAATTTCTATTTATTTACTAAAATCCTTTTTTTTTCAAGTATCACAATAACAATTAACATAATATAACTTTCTACCGTAGTAAATAAAATTATAAGTTATACTATAATTTAAAAAGGTTAAAGTATGTCGTAAGTGTATACATTTATACCTATATTTTAATTTGTGGATTAGGCTACTCTACTAGGCTATGTAAGCCTGTCCCAGAGTAACGTTATATAAATCAGTCCTATTATTTCAATTCGTCATGGTGTTAGTTATTTTTGTAAGATTTTGTGGTAGGTTGCAGTAATTTAGATGTGCGTATGTATGAAGTATGTATTTATTTTTGTGTTGAAAAAAAAAAATAATGCCAGAATAATTACAGTACCTACTGCTTTATACCGTCGTAGGAAAATTTGTAGGTAATTTTGTAACAGAACGGTGTATGACAGAGTTCAGAATGAAGATACAAGGAAAGAAAGTAAGATACCGAAAGATGTAATTAACGGAATTAAAGTTAACACATTTAGATGGGTTGGCACGACCATGTAGACGATATTTTTAAAGATGAAAGTGCAAGAAACGTGAACCACAGACGAACATGTCTCCGACGATGTATGAATGTTGCTGAGGCGATGAATGTGTGTCAAGGTAGAAAAATGCGGCGTTCGGTTCTCTTTGCCTACCCCGTGAGGGCCATGGCGTGCTGGTCTGTAAGTATGTACGTAGGTATGTATGTATAGTTAAAAGTTAAAATTCGTCTGTGTATACATGCTAAGTCCTTTCTTTATTCGTATAATTTTCATAGTCCTAGAACGTCGCTATTTGGTCTCTCTTAAGTCGAGGTTATTGTGAATATCCTGGGATATTATTCTAGGTATGCAGCTTGGTACTTTCGGACCGGGTCGTAGGTACCCGCGCGAAAAAAAAAAATCGATACATGTTGGTATTCTGAGGATGACTTAGATATTAAACCTTAGGGTCGTGATCTTCTCGACTGTAGTTTTTTTTCTTTGTTTTTATATTTTCGTAGTGCGAAGAATATGTTGATTTAAATTTCTATTTCTCTCGTTACTGGGTCTTAACCTTCTATTATAGCGTTAGGTAATTATTACCGGGAGGTTTTTTTTTTTTAATTTTATTCATGCTCTCATTTGTTTCCTGGGTTATTTAATCATTCGATTCTTTATTTATTTATTTGTTTATCTGGCTGTTTATCCTCTGAAATGGTTGTCTACCACTTCCTACGTTTACTTATTTCTTCGTATCTCTTTTCTTGATTGCGTTAGTTATTTATTTACGTATTTATTCCCCTATACCTATCTGTAAATTTTCTTTCAGCAATCACTCTGTTGGTTTACTTACGTGTTTTTTTTCTACATTCACGTAATTGGCTTACTCCCCAGCTCATTAAATTTTTTTTTGTTTACTGTTAAATATGTAGGTCTTGTTTCCCGAAATTAAAATAATTAAATAAATAAATCAATTTTTCCTGTTTTCTATCTCCTTTTGGTCCGCAACGATTCGACAGTGGGTAAGCCCTGGCTACCTCTACTTATATTTCCTTGTCTGGTCTCATTCAAATTTATGTGTCCTACCCTTAAGACTAAACTCGCGTCCGTGAACCTGATACCTTGGGGCGGTCTAGTGATCTAGTGACCGAACATCGTCTGGACCTATATGCGTTCCCACGAACTAGATTTGCAGGGCCACATCGCCGTCCGTCTTATTTCTGATTTATCGTATCCGTTAGAGCGGCTCGCGAAATCTGACACCTTTCTCCAACGGACATTCCAGTGGCGTAACTCTCTAACTACTTGGTCCTTTGATGTTGTTCAATACGAAACATCTCTGTGTTTTCTCAAACCAAAATTAAAAATACCGAAAATATTTTTATTATTCACGGTGAGCTTGTCTGTTGATTTCTTATTTATGCCGCCAAATTATAACTTTTGGGTAATTAAATTATTTACCGATTAATTATTTACTTATTATCATTTCGTTAATTATCATCCGACACTAATTAGCTATATCACATTCTATTGAATAGGATCCAGCGATTACTAGCAAATTTCTTCTGAAAGCATTTTCCTATGTCAGAAGCAATTTTTTTTTCTTAAGACTTGTTCCCGCTTCCATTTTTCTGATTACCCAAAATATTTCGGTACGCCCATGTCGCATTTCGATGTCTCGACCGTTGGCGTGTTCCCATGGACCAGCCAAGATATCCATATGTGTCAATTATAAGTTATTGCGTCCTGCCTGGCACTTCCTTGCGACCGACAAGGTTCTCCGGGGCTAAACCAACATACCACCTACGCAGGATTCTGCGAAATATGCACGTCTCTAGTGTCTGAGACCCGACGCGTGATTTTGTTCAAATACCTATCTATGTTGGATATATCAAGGGCTATACCAAAAAGATAAAAATTTAAGTTTTGAATTAAAATTATAATAAAGATGCAGTAATGAGTGTGGAATAAAATTATGCTACACCGCCAGATACTTGATATCTTTAATGTTATTTTTGAGATTGCTTATTTACATTGGAAAAATAAATAACATATCCTAACACAGCTAAAAATAAATATATACGTGCAATTTATATTAATTTATTTCGATACAAGGTGTACAGAATGATACGAGAAATTAATATAAATGCCAATAGTTATAATGTGATTATTATTTTAAATAATAAAGCATCGTTTATTGATACAACGTTTGATGAGACCTCTCGTCTACCACGAGGAAACATCAAGCCAAGGTGTGGGGAAGAAAAGGAGAGAAATGATGACGACACTTAAAATTTGTTTTAGTACGGCGCTTTTTTATTTATAATGTTCACAAATGGTCCATGGCGATAAAAAAAAATAATAAAAAAAAAACAAAACAACAGACAACAAATAAAAACACGTGGCATCTACCGAAACGAACTGTCAAACACACGAAAAGACGCCGACCAGAAATATACCGCCCCAGGGTACAGCGACATCCTTACTCCAGGCATGTCACTGTCTTCCACGTGGTGACGGTAGATCGGTGGGGCCCAGCCTCTGCGTCAGGCTGGCAGGTCTTCCTCGTGTCCGGCGTGGTTTCTTCTTCTCCTCCTGATCTCCTCCTCTAGACCGTCACCCATGGCTGGCTCTGTGCCCCACGACACGCTATGACGGCGCATCTCGACAGAGGTGGCATACCAGTCGGGACCTCGCCGGAAGGCGAACCGACGCCCCAGACGACACGGATTGCCCTTCGTGGTCCAATCTGCGAGCCGCCGCGTTCCCTACGCGGTGGCCCCACACTGCGCTCTGCCTCCAACCTCCTGTCCTGTTGATGCCCTCATCTTGGTTCTGGGGCACCATCAGCGTCCATTAGCGTGACGGGTCCTGTCACACAGACCTCCTCGTGCTCTTGAAATATGGCCGCCATCGAGACGCGCGTGTCGACCGATGACGGCGTCACACCAAACCGTCCGTCCTCCACCAGCGTCGAATGCCAAGAGACCGCGCGTGCCATAGCGCGTGCTAGCTGCAAGTTTCGTTTTTCGCCCGCAACGAGCGCTAGCTGTTTTCCGAAATGTTGCCGTGGAACAAAATAAAAATCATTGTTTTTCGGCATTATTTTTTTCGGGCATAACACGTTAAACGGCGTTGTTTAACTCGTTTATATAATTATTCTCAAAATAAATATGAAATTCGGCATTGTTCGCGTAAAAAATGACATTTAATTCAACATGGCGGCGTTAGATCTTGTCTCTCGACTCGATGTCGACCCAATCTCGCCGTCAAATAAGTGGGCGAGAACGATTCTACGCGTTATCTGCTTAGTGACTACCAAAACCTTGGAGGAAACTGTCAAAATATCGACTAGTTGATATTTTGACAGTTAATCTCGACATTTAACGGTCGAGATCTACTTACAGACTTAGCCTGCAGCTTAGACAGCATTTTTCACTTTAGCCACAGATAAAATAGAAGTAAACTTGATGTAGCTGTCATTTGAGAGGTGATATTTTTATGTAACAAGAATTTTATACTAGTAAGATGCAACATTACTAGTAGCGGCAGAGTGGGGGGTATGTGTTATATTTATCCGCTCATTGTATTATCACCGTTCTTATTTGTCAATGTGTTGTTTTGACTGTGTGTTGATTTGTCGCTGTTCTGTTATGTCATTTTCTGTTTTGACGTGTAACGAATTGTCGTGTTCTGATTTGACTTTAACGATTTGTCCGGTCACCGAAAAAACATAGCGTACAATAATTAGTAGATGCTCAAATATTTGAGGAAACAATACAATTATTTGCCATATACAACGAATTCAGAGTAGGTAATTATTGTTTATATTTAGTTATCTTTATGCACAAAAATCATAACGATTGGCATCTGCCGGGTTTTGTAAGTTGGTAACATAGAATTATATTAGTATAGAATACTCTTTAGCCTGCAGTAAATGAGCCTGCTTTATGTTGACTAATTTGGTCAACATTTTGCTACGAGCATTCAGTAATCATTGGCCGTCTGCGTGATACGTTCTCCAAATAGGTAATTTTTTAACTGCTTGCAAAATTATTTACGGAATAAATAAAAATCATAATAATAATAATTTGTATAGCGCCGTTTAATGATTCAAGATCATTCCAAGGGCGCTGTTATTTAGATAGATATTATATTGCTCTACGAAACAAAACTATTTTCAGTCCTTTAGAGAAAGTGCTCTTACTATTTGCACTGCGGACATCTAGAGGCAATTTATTCCACTTTATAGGACCACTCACACCAAAGCATCTATCATAGTAAGTCGCTTTATTGGCTCTGTCCAACTCCTTTCGTCAGGCACTGTCCAACTCCTTTCGAGACGTCATTCGACCATCCAGCCAGTCATCAACCGGACGTAATTTCTTTACAAAGATTACATGATAGCAATGAGTTATTAACATGTTTTGTATCATCTAATGTGTTAGATGAAAAATTAAAAGGGTTTTGGGAAATAGAAGAGATAAACACAGTATCAAGTAGTAGGAAAATGTCACATTCGGATGAGGAATGTGTTCAGTTATACAATGATTTACATTATCGTAATGACGATAGTAGATTTGTAGTACCGCTCTTATTAAAAAAAGATATTCACGTACCATGTGTTGGATCCTTAGTTTTGCTCTTAAAAGATTAACTAATATGGAAAGAAAATTTTGTAATAATTTGGAAATTAAACTTGAATATACAAAGTTCATGAAGGAATATGAGATGTTAGGACACATGAAAGAAGTTCCTCTGCAAGGCGATCCAAATGTATATTGTATTCCTCATCACTGTGTTTTGAAACCTGATAGCTTATCTACTAAATTGAGAGTTGTTTTTGACGGCAGTTCTAATATGATCGCAACTGGTGCATTAAACAAATATTTACATGTATGTCCAAAGTTGCAAAAGGATATAATAGAATTATTGTTAAGGTTTAGAATATATAAAATCGGGTTTTCTGCTGACATAACTAAAATGTATAGACAAATATCTATCAGGCAAGAAGATAGAAGATATCAGCATGTATTGTGGCGAGAAGATCCGTCACAACCTGTCAAAGAATATGAGTTATGCACTGTGACATATGGTTTAGGAAGCTCACCCTATAATGCAATTCAAACAATAAATCAGTTAGCTTTGGATGAAAGTGATAAATACCCATTAGGTGCTAAAGCTCTTCGTAATAGTACATATGTAGATGATATTATATGCGGTGATCATAAAATTGAAGATGCTATTATTTTACGAGATCAGTTGATTTCTATTTTACGAAGTGGTTGTTTTGAATTGTCAAAATGGGCAACTAACTGTCCTGAATTTATTCAAGATTTTAATAAATCTGATAGCAGTGTGATCTGTTTTGCTGAAGACAGTAATCATATTAAATTATTAGGAATTAAATGGGATTTTGTGAATGATGTTTTTTGTTATCAGGTTAAGAAAATTGATATTAAATATACAAAGCGTATGATTCTATCGGTTGTTTCATCTATATATGACCCTGTAGGATGGATCACTCCGTTTACATTTTTATTGAAAAGTTTCATTCAAAATTTGTGGAAAATGAAATTGGGATGGGATGATATTATTCCAGAATCCATGAAATTGCAGTGGAATAAAATAGTTGATCAAATGTCTTTATTAGAGGAATTTAAATTGAGTAGGTTTTTTGGAACAAGCGTTGATAGTCAATGTTATTTAGTTGGCTTTTCTGACGCCTCTAATGACGGATATAGCGCTGTTTGTTATTTGGTTACTGAGGATAGTAAACAAATATCTCTGGTGACTGCCAAGTCTAAGGTTGCTCCAATTAAGATGCAAACGATACCACGCTTGGAGCTCTGTGGTGCATTATTATTATCAAAATTAATTAAATATACTTTATCTGTATTTCAAGATGCAATTATTATAAAGGATGTATATATGTACACAGATTCTAGTATTGTTTTGTCGTGGCTTAAAACACCATCATATCTATTAAAATTATTTGTTGCAAATCGAATAGAACGTATTTGGGAAAACGTGCCTCATGGAAAATGGTTTCATGTGAGATCTCAATGTAATCCAGCAGATTGTGCATCTAGAGGATTATATCCAAAAGAATTAGTTGGTCATACGTTGTGGATAAACGGTCCAGAGTGGCTGTTAGAACCTGTTGACAGATGGCCACGGTGCGATGATTATATTGTACCTGCACAATTGCCAGACTATAAAGGGTTAGTTAATCAATCTAATGCTTTAATTTTTGAAGATAAAGATAGATTAGGATTGTATAACATAACTAATAAATATACAAAGTTAACACGCATAGTAGCTTGGATTTTAAGGTTTAAAAATAATTGTCTGTTGAATGTTAATAATCGTACTAAAGGAGATTTGTGTAATAGGGAAATGGAAATTAGTTTACAGGCAATTATAAAATATGATCAGAGTTTACATTTTATGAAGGATATTAATATGTTAAAATACAAAAATCAATGCGATAATCCTCAACTGCAGAAGTTGAATTGTTTTATAGATAAACAAGGACTTGTCAGAGTGGGCGGAAGAATTAGATATTCTACACCACCTGATAAAATGAAATTTCCAATATTATTGCGTAAGCATAGTGAGTTTGGAAAATTATTGATAAATTATTTTCATATATCATATTTGCATGTGGGTCCCAGATCACTGCAACATTTGATACAACGGAAATATTGGATTTTTTCAGCGAGAAATAGAATTAAGTCTGTTTTGTCAAAGTGTCTTGTGTGTAAGCGATTTAGTGCTTCACCAGTGCAGCCAATAATGGCTAACTTGCCAGCTATTCGGGTTACTCGTCATCGACCATTCATAAATGTATCAATTGACTTAGGCGGGCCGTTTATTTTGAAGGAAAATAAACGTCGCAACACGAAAACGTATAAGGCATACTTTTGTGTTTTCGTATGTATGACTACAAAGGCTATACATATTGAAATTGTCAATGAATTATCTACTAGTGCATTTATTGCTTGCTTAGAGAGATTTGTATCTCGACGTGGTTTATGTACTACAGTATATAGCGATTGCGGAACAAATTTGGTTGGCACACGTAAATATTTGACTGGAGTTTTTAAATTTTATAGTGACTGTATCCAGGATACAGATTTTCGAAATTTCTGTCTCGAAAAATGCATCGATTGGCATTTGAATCCTCCTAAATGTCCACATTTTGGTGGCCTACATGAGATCAACGTAAGATCTATAAATTATCACTTAAAGCGAGTTGTTGGCAACCAAGTGATGACTTATGAGGAATTTAATACAGTATTAATTAAGATCGAGGCGGTAGTGAATTCCAGACCACTTGTTCCAATGTGTAATGATATTTACAGCGTAGATGCCTTAACGCCAGCTCACTTTATTATTAGTGAGGTATTGGTTGGTATTCCAGAGTATGACGTCACAGATATTAAATTGAATAGGTTAGATAGATGGCAGATGATCACAAGAATGTATCAGGATTTTTGGAAACGTTGGAGTGTGGAATACCTCACTTCACTTCAACAGCGTAAAAAGTGGTTCACTTCAGTGCCTAATATACAGGTGGGAGATTTAGTGTTAGTGAAAGAAGAAAGGTTACATCCTTTACAATGGAAATTGGGAAGAATTGTGGCTACCATGCCAGGAAAGGATAATATTGTACGGGTGGTAAAAGTTAAGACAAAAGAGGGAATATTTGTTCGACCTGTTTAATAGAAAGTTTTTTTTTTTTTTTTTAATAAAAAGTAATACATTGTTCTTTTCCCGCCAAACTGCAAAGCAATTTTATAAATTTCACATATAATTATTTCAATAAACTAATCTCAAATATTAAAGATACAGAGACCAAACAAAAATTTGAAAGAAAAAAAAAAACTTGAAATATTAAGTGTATAAAAAAAACACATAAATTATAGTATATGACTACAGAGAGGCGGATACAAGCCTAGACTCAAACCAATCATATTGAGTATTATTATATAAAAAATAGTCAAAGACAGAATATTATTATCTTAAAAATAAGAATATTATTTGCAATTCATAATACCTAAACCTAACAGGTAATAAATACATATTAGAAGTATTAAAAAAAGTAGACAAATTAATAGAAATAGTTTTTTTTTTTTTTTAAGATATTTATTTTTTAATAAAAAGTAATACATTGTTCTTTTCCCGCCAAACTGCAAAGCAATTTTATAAATTTCACATATAATTATTTCAATAAACTAATCTCAAATATTAAAGATACAGAGACCAAACAAAAATTTGAAAGAAAAAAAAAACTAGAAATTCGATAGGAAAAAAAAATTGAATTAAACCTTACACATAATATACATTAGATATACCTATAATTAATCAACAATAATAATTTAAAGTCTAACGAACGCTTGAATTCAGATACAGATGTTTAAGAGTATTTTTTATAGTAACTATTTTCGTTTCGTCAGACTTTAAAATATTTCTTATCCTAATCGGCAACGCGTTAATAATATGCGGTACAAGATGTTTCCTGGTACGATCTCCATACACGTTGTTTGTCTTAGGTAGGTACCTGCAGGGCGCGCTCCATCGCCAGCCTTGTCCCATATATGTGACTTATTTCTGTTTTAAAATATTCATTTTTGTATTCTTCCAAAATGATGCACTGTTTTACTTTATTTTGTATTGGGAGTATTTTACATATTTCAAATAATTTTTCATATTGAATATTACATGATTTTTTTGTATTGTTGTCCACCAACATTTTCAAGAAATTGATTTGAATTTGTTTAATTTTATTGGTGTGTGTTGGGTAAGTTAAGCCGTAACAAGTTAACGCGTAGCTGACAATCGAGTCGACCATAGCATAGTACATAGAATACAGTATGGCCCGAGAAACACTACCCTTTAACATATAAAAATTACACAATATTGAATTTAATTTTGTACAAATGAGTTCTACGTTTTTACTCAATGTATTATCAATCTATAGTTTATAGTTAGTCTTATAGTTTTAGTTGGTTATTTTAACAATTAAGTTGAATGTGTTTTAGTTATGACAGAAAGGTCTGTCTATTGTTTTCATTAATATAGTCTGTGAACTATCTTTTTGATTTTTTTTTAATGTTATTTTGTTGTGGATAGTATGTTATTGAATTTTTTTTGTGTGTTTGTAATTTCATGAATTGGACAATGTGGAGTTTTATTTTGTGATGGCTACATTAGTGATTTGAGTTTGTTAAAAGTTAATTTTGTTTGTGGCCACCGTGATATGTACAATTCGTCAAATTTTGTTTAAAATTTGAGTGGGCGGTTATGTAGAAGCATATTTCCTTTAAATCCTTTCCATGCCATTGTCCCCTCACAGATGTATGAGAATTGTCACTTGTCAAAATAATTTTGGGTGACAATAAGTGTCAAGGTAGAAATTAATCAGAACAAGTTTGAACAAATTTTGTTTGCGTGTGGATGTGTGCACAGAAAAAATAATCAGTGAACCAGGAATAAAGAAGCATCGGTGAGATCGTTTAACATACAGTCCACTACCTACCATCTAATACCCATCACCTGATGTTTTCTACAATATCAATAGGTATATTTCAAATAATAGAAATAAAATTTATTACCAAAAATAAACATACCTACTCATAAAAGGTACTACATATGTACATATATTGTTAATGCTGTAAGAAAACAAAATATGAAGAATCATTTTCAATTGATAATAGGTATACAAATTAACACATATTTTTAAATACTAGTATAATTATTATAAAAAATAACAGCAATTCATTAATATTGAACACAAATATCAATTGCGAAAACAAGATATACACAGATGTATTGCAAATCACAATAGTACATTGAAATATTAAGTGTATAAAAAAAACACATACATTATAGTATATGACTACAGAGAGGCGGATACAAGCCTAGACTCAAACCAATCATATTGAGTATTATTATATAAAAAATAGTCAAAGACAGAATATTATTATCTTAAAAATAAGAATATTATTTGCAATTCATAATACCTAAACCTAACGGGTAATAAATACATATTAGAAGTATTAAAAAAAGTAGACAAATTAAACAAATTTATACAATCAATATTTTCCAAAATATTCATATATAACATACATGAGAAGTATGTATGAACAAACATGAATAGGTATTATAAAAAAATTGAGTAAATAGATACTAATAGATAAAATCGAATTAAAAATATTGTACTATTTGGATTTTCTACAATAATAATAATAATAATAATTCTTTATTGGCTAAAATAACACAACAAAATAAGTGCAAACAAGAGCAAGTTAAAACATTAAAAAAGCCAAAAGGCGGACTTGTTAATAAAATTAACATCTTCCAGTCAACCTTAGAAAATAAAAATAATATAAGAATATATAAGAACATATATATCAGAACATATATATACATATACACACACATACATACATACACACATATACACACATATGCATTTAGGGGGGATGGGAAGGGGAAAAAAGGAAGGGGCGGAGATAGTGGTAAGGAGGAAAATGAGGCAGGGAGGGAAGAGAGACATCAGAGTTTCACCCGCTGTTTGAAAGAGAAAAATGATGTTAAGGTTCGAGTATCAACGGGAAGTTGATTCCAGAGCCTAGCACTATGAACAGTTAAAGAATTAGTGTAGAAGTCCGATCGGTGGGAGGGAATCACAAGAAGACCGTTATTACCCGATCTCAGAGGAAGACCATGCTCCGATGAAAAATGAAACCTGTCTCTGAGATACTTTGGTGCCACCTCACTATACAAAATCTTATAGAGAAGACAGAGTGTGTGAACATCCCTGCGTTTACAATATGATTTGTGAGTGGGTTGTTAGTAGTTTTCTATCGGGATATTTGCTGGGATTCGGATAGGTTGATGTTTTGGTGGGTGAGTACGCGCGCGTCTACTTCCACATCCACCCGCAAACATTCGCTTGCTTCCGCACGCATACGTAATCACACCCGCTTGCATACTCTGCTCACGTATTCGCTCGCGCAAACATTCGCTTGCTCCCGCTCACATACGTAGTCGCACACGCTTGCATACTCTGCTCACGTATTCACTCGCGCACGTGCTTTCGCACCCGTTCGCGCTTTCACTCGCTAACTGTCACGTTAATTCACGCCCTCGCGCTAATCCTCACGCGCGCCCTTGCTCACGCGCGCGCGCACTTACGCCTATGTGTGTGTTTTTGTATGGTGGTTGTGAAAAGTGTAAATGTTCGTGTTGGGATGGGTGGGATGTCGGCTGCGGCCTTGTTTAGGACTCTCCCCGCATTTGCTTTATTGATAAGGAAATCGCAGAAACCTTATCAGGGAGACCGGCCTCGTGGGCCTTCCGTGACATTGTGATGTCCGGCGTTTATGTGTTGTTAGTTTTTTCTTGTGAGTGTTTTTGTGATCCTGAAAAGGAAGACTGTGTGTGAATTTGACGATTCAAGTCCGGTTGTCCATTTCTTCGTTGATGTCTTTTATTTTCTGGATTGAGTTTCTTAGGAATTCGGTGAAGATTTTGCTGGTTTTCTTATTTTCCCATATTTTCCTTTTTTCTTGTAATGTTATGCCTTCTTTTCCTAATTCGCAGTTGACTATGTGTCTTTCTTTTTCTAGTATCTGGCATGTATCTATGACATGCAGGCTATCTTGCGGGGTAACTCTGTCGCACGGGCAAGCTGGGTTGTCTTTTATTTTAAATCTTTCTAGGTACGCTCGGAAGCAGCCGTGGCCTGTTAACATTTGTGTTGTATGGTAGTCGTTGCCGTACTCTCTGTGCCTTTTTATTGCGGTGTCTATATCTGGCAGTATTTCTCTGGTTGTCTTTCCAGTTGTTTCGTTTTTGTAGCGATCATTCCAAAGCTGTTTCGTTTTGGCCTTCAGTTCTTTCTTTGCAAAGCTCAGTGGGAACTTATCGAAGTCGGCCCTTTTCTTGAGGAGTCTGCCTTTTTTGGCTGCTTCGTCGGCTCGTTCGTTTCCCTCTAGTCCTTTATGTGCTTTAACCCATTGAAATTTTATTTCTATGTTGTCTTTTTCGAGTTCCTCGAGGATTTTTGTGCATTGGCGGGCAATTTCGTTTGTGTTTCCTGGATTCTTTAGAGTTTGCAGTGCTGCCTGGCTGTCGCTGTTAATTGAGACTTTCGTATTCTTTGGTTTGTTTCCTTTTACCCACTCGATTGCTTTTAGTATTGCTAGCATCTCTGCTTGGTATACTGAGCAATAATCCTCGAGTTTGTATGACTTTGTTGTCCATTTTTCGTCCTTTATGACAAGTCCTGCGCCGACCTTGCCGTCTTTTCTGCTGCCATCTGTGAATATTTGTGTGTAATCGTTATCTTCCCGTCTCTGGTTTCCATTTTCCAAGGAAATAATTGGTATTTTCATTTTTGCCGGGTGTGGAAGGTCGATTGCGCGTGTGGGTGCCATATATTTTCGATCCTCTGGTAAGATGTCTGATAGATGTTTTCTCTGTTTTGTTAAGTATAGTTCTCGGATTTCTTGGATTTTTATGTCGATCGGTGGAGTCGACGCTATCGCTAGGACCGAGGTCGTTGATGCTGTTCGATATGCTTTGCACATTCTTATCGCGAACTGTCGCTGCACGCTAGCTAGTTTTTTCTTATTTTTCACCTTTGAGCAAGTCTCGCCCCATACGCCCGCGCCGTATGTAAGGATCGGCACTATGGCCCCATCGTAAATGGTCTTGATGATATCTGATGATAGCCCCCAAGTTGGTTTTGCTGCCCTGCTCAGTTGTTTGAATATATTGGTGGTTTTTGTGCATATGTAGTCTACGTGTTTGTTCCAGTTCAGTTTGTTGTCTATTACCATACCCAGGATCTTCATGTTGCTAACTGGAGTTAGTTCTTTCCCGTTCATTCTCAATGTTATCGGTTTTTCTATGAGTTTTGTCATTACCATGAATTGGGTTTTTTTCTCTGAGAATTCGAGTTTTACGCTTTTTCCCCATTGGTTAATTTTTTCCAGCGTTGCTGTTGTTGCTGTGATTGTTCTGGGCAGATCTTCTCCACTTATTATCGCTAGGACGTCGTCGGCGTAGGCTTGCAGGTAGACCTTGGGTCCGAAGTCCATCCCGAGCAGCTCGTCCAGTGTAATGTTCCAGAATACCGGTCCGCCAATGGAGCCCTGGATGCATCCTTTGTTGATGTTCTTTCGCGCTATGTTATTTCCAGTTTTTGTTGATACTGTTCTGTCTTCGATGTAACTACGTACTAATTTGATCAAATTTGATGGACATTCTTTGTTTATTAGTTGTTTTAGTAGCTGTGGCCACCATGCATTGTAGAAAGCCCCTTTATTTTATTTTATTTTTATTTTATTTTATTTTTTAATTAACACATACAACATTAGATAGTTTATTACATGGATTAATACATATGATACATCAATTATCTAAAACTAATGTCAGTTACATGTGTCAAATACATTTTGGTTTGTGTGTGTAGTGTAAGTAGTAAAGTATTTTTATTATTTATTTATTTAATTATTATTCCGCTTATGTAAGAGAGAGGGTGTGTATATGAATGTGTGTGTGAGGGTGTGTGTGTGAGGGTGTGTGTGTGTGTGTGTGTGTGTGTGTGTGTGGGTGTGTGTGTATAAAAGAGAGTATGTGGACTTAAGAGTGATGGGCCATGGTTAGCTATTGTTTTCAAAATTATCTATTTGGGATATTTTCCGTCGATATTCGTTTGGGGAGTCGTAAAAAATGTCCAAGTTTAAAATATCCACATACTTTGTGTAAGCATCCATGGCCCTATTGATCGGTGAATTTATTGCAGCATTTGTTTTATAATATTTGCATTTAAATAATGGTGTATGTCTTGTACGTCTTTTAGGTATATTAAAGTCAATAAGTGTGAGTATATCGGCGGAGTCTATATGGTTATTTAAAACATTATAAATAAAAGATAAATCAGTCATTGTTCGTCGGTTCGCTAAACTTTGAATATTATTAACCGTTGTATTATTGTTGTATTTATAGTTGAGTCGTTTCAAAAATTTGCGTTGGATATTTTCAATATTTTTTATATGGATTTTATACAGCGGGTTCCAAATAAATGATGCAAACTCCAGTGTACTTCTGACTAGTGAGAAATATAATATTTTTAATGTTTGCGGATTTTTAAAAGATTTACATATTCTAAATATGAATCCAAGTAGTTTGTATGATTTTGTAATAACAGTGTTTATATGTTGAGTAAAGGTAAGTTTAGCATCAAGGTGCACTCCAAGGTCTTTACATTCATTTTTATGTTTTATGTTCACATTATCTAGAGTGTAATTGTGGTAAATTTTATTCCTTTTTCTTGTGTACGATATGACAAAACATTTAGAAGCATTCAGAGAGAGGTAGTTATTTTTACAGTAAATCATAAGTCTGTCTAGATCTGATTGAAGAGCGCAACAATCGGCAGCCGACTTAATTTCTTTGTATATTTTCATATCATCTGCAAACACAGAGAATTTGCAATGTTTAAAGCATTTCCCAATGTCATTTATGTACACAAGGAAAAGCAATGGACCGAGATGAGAGCCCTAGGGTACACCTGATGTAACATTAACTGGCAATGAGGAAAACCCTTTAACAACAGTTGTTTGATATCGTTGGCTTAAGTAAGAATGGAGTAGATTTAATAGGTTTCCGCAAATGCCCATATGAAGTAGTTTTTTTAAATAGAGTATTATGATTCACACGGTCGAACGCCTTGGAGTAGTCAGTATATACACAATCAGTTTGAATATTTTTATCCATCGTTTCGTGTAGGAATTGTATGAAGACGGTTAAATTCGAGATAGTGGATCTTTTTTTCATGAAACCGTGTTGTTGATTTGAAATGATTTGAAATGATTTTTATGTCTAGGGAGACCACGATCACTTCTTCGTTGTTCTTCATGCGTTCTTTGATAATTTTGGATGCCATATACATCGCGTCCTCGGCGGACTTTTGCCTGGTGAAACCATATTTGTGGCATATTTATATGATTGGTACTCACCCAGGGCTGCTTCTGGTACTGCACTGTGTAGTGGTCACTAAACAACTGGTTCTGGATCACATCTCTAGCCCTAAGGACATCTAAGTTACCCCCACTTAGTGGGAGGAGCTAACTTTACTTAGTATACATACTTACCTTTATACAGTGCATATGCTACATCCCTTTCTTATTATATTTTATTTTTATTTAAAACTACTTCTTATTTCTTTATATCTTTATTCGTTATTTGGTTAAGTGTGATCATTCAAGTTCATTTTCACTAATTGAATCTTTATCCCTATCTTGTTGTTCTTCATCTTGTATTGATTTCCACTGCCCATGTATCTTCTTTAAGTGAATCACGTTTCTTCTATAATGCTGTCCTGTTTCGTCATTCCGGATGTCTATATCTCCCCCTTCTTTTCTTTCCACTGTATGGATTGTTGGTTCGAAATTTAAACTCAATTTATTATTCTTATTTGTATTCTTTATGTACACCTTATCTCCTGGTTTCAATTCGTTTTCTTTCGCCTTCCTCTTTTTATCCGCGTATGTTTTTCCTCTCTCTTTTTCCTCTTTATCTCTGTCTCTAACCTCCAGGTCTCGTGGTTCATGGCTAATGTCACCAAGCATAGGAATTTTATCTCGAAATTGTCTTTTGAAAAATAGTTCCGATGGTGTCTTCCCAGTCACCGAATGAGGTGTACTATTATACATTATGAGATATTCGAGTAAGCACTCTTTCCAATCCTTCTTTTCGACTTGACTAATCTTTAAGCGCTTTAAAATATCTTTATTTTGACGTTCCACTTCTCCATTCTGTTGTGGCCAGTAGGGTATTGTATTATACAATTTTATATTTCTTTCTTTGCAGAATGCTTTAATTTCTTCACTAGCAAATTGTCTTCCATTATCAGCTGTTATAGTGACAGGATATCCGAGCCTACTAAAAATTTCTTTGAGAAGGGAAATAATTTCTGTAGTGGTGATTCTACGACATATTTTGATTTCTTTATATCTACTAAAATAGTCCACCACTACAAATATATAGTCATTACTTGGCAATGGTCCCATTAAATCTATGGCAATATCTACCCATGACTCCTCTGGCAACTCTCTACGTTTTAATGGATTCGGAGGATTCGGTGCAGATACCAGAGTGCACCCCTGGCATGATTTGACAAAATTTTCAGCATCTTTATCGTATCTTGGCCACCACACTTTTGTTCTTAGACGTGATTTCATAGCTACAATACCAGGGTGGCCTTCATGGGCTGCACTCAAAACTTGATGCCGTAGCTTTTGTGGAATTACTATTTTTGTTCCTCTGAGCAAAATATCATCATAAAAGCATAATTCACTTTGAAATATTTTGTAGGCTTTAACCTCTTCCTTCCAGATATTATTATACAATCCTTCTTTAACTTTCAATATATCTCGATCTTGTTTGGAACAATCTGCAATTTCTTTCATAGGTACAGCTACTGGCCTGATATACTCAATAATTTGGTGAATATAGCTTTCACGTACCTCTGGTAAAATTTTTGGTACAATACAAAGTCTTGATAAAGAGTCCGCTATGTTATTTTTTCCAGGTCGATATACTACTTTATATTTATAAGATTGAAGACGTAATATCCATCTTTCTATTCGTGCACATGGTTTCGATTTTGGGCCAAATATTATTTCTAATGGTTTATGATCTGTTACAAGTTCAAACTCCTTGCCATAAAGAAAAATATGAAAGTGTTCTACAGCCCAAACCAATGCTAAAGCTTCTTTTTCCGTTTGACAGTATCGTCGTTCACAGTCGGTAAGAGTTTTATTTCCGTATGCAATTATTCTAGGTCCATTCTTGTCTATTTGAATTAATACTCCTCCTAGTCCCACTGGGCTTGCATCGGCAACTACAATAGTTCGATCTTTTACATCATAGTATCCTAAGGTAGGGATATTTGTGAGTGCCGATTTTAATGTTGCAAAGGCTATTTGTTGCTGTATATTCCATGATTTTTGTATTTCAGATTCTTTTTTTCGAAGTAATTCTTTAAGTGGTTCAGTTAAAGTGGCCAAATTCGGGATCCATTTGCCCACAAAGTTGACCAAGCCAAGGAAACTCTGTAGTTCTGCTATTGTTTTGGGTGGTCTAAATTCCTGAATTGTTGATATATATTTTGCAAGTGGTCTGACACCCTTTTCTGTTAATTCGTGTCCTAAAAATTGTACCTTTTTTACTTTAATAATACATTTATCATTCCTTAAAACTACTCTATTTTCTTCTAAAATTCTGATAACTTCTTTCAGCCTTGTATCATGTTCTTTTCCATCATTACCATACACTAAAATGTCATCTATAAAATTGATTACTCCCTCACAACCTAATAACATTCGTTCCAAAGTCTTTTGGAAAATTTCTGGTGCACATGTTATTCCAAACATCAGACGTTTATACCTATATAGGCCCTTGCTTGTAATAAATGTTGTGATGTGTCTTGAATTAGGATGTAATTCAATCTGGTGAAATGCATCTTTGATGTCGAGTTTACTGAAATATTTTGCATTACGCATCTTAGGCAATAATTTATCCATTGTTGGGAGTGGATGATTTTCACGCATAATGGCTGTATTGGCTCGTCTCATATCCACACAAATACGAACCTCTCCATCTTCTTTTAGAACGGGAACAATTGGCGATATCCATTTTGAAGGACCACGAGCTTCTTCAATGATATCTCTTTTCATCAGTTCTGCTATTTTGGCATCGACCATTTTTTCCAGGGGTATGGGAATTCTTCTATATGGTTGTGAAATTGGTTGAATTGACTTATTAATAGGAATTTCAACCAATACATTCCTAAATTTTGGAAATACCATAGAATCTATTTGATTTACTTCTAGCCCGATTTTGAGTATTCCTAATGACATAGCCGTTGCCTTTCCCAAAAGATTCCTTGTACCATCAGTGACGACATAAAATATACTTTTTGTGGATTTTTCTCCTATTTGGAATTTTGCCTCAAAAGATCCATCTAATTTTAATGGTATATTGCTACCATAAGCTAGGAATGTTTTGTTTGGATTCTTTATTTGATTGTATACCACAACTTGGCTATTTTTCATCATTTTCCACGTTTTGTCTGTGATTAAATTATGTTTACATCCTGAGTCCACTAACATTTGTACTTTTACCCCTCCAATTTTGCATTCAAACTCATTATCATCAGCATCTATGTGGAAAACATAGTGTATTTCATCCACTTTATTCGCATCAATATTTAAATCGCGCCGAAATTTCTTCGGATTCTTTTTATATTTATCTTCATTTTTTCTTTTTGTCAAGTCAGTTTTACAACATTTTCTGAAGTGACCAATCAAGCCGCAGTCATTACATTTTTTTTTCTTTGGCAGGGCATTGCCAATCTTTTGTGTGATTTCTATATCCACATCTTCTACATAGTATATTCTTGATTGGCCAAATTTTCTTTGTTCTTGTGTCTATTTTATTAACACTTTGACTTGTTGTACACATTTTGTCAAATTCATCCATCTGTCGGCTTACAGCTTCAAGTGCATTGGCTTCTGAAATTATGTTGTCTAATGACATAGCATCCCCAGTTTGGAGAATTTTCTTCCTCAATTCAATAGAAGAACACTTTTCTGTTATTTGGTCAATAATATGTTCATTTTTGTCATGAAATTGACATTTGTCTGCTTGTTGTCGTAAACGGACTAAAAATTTCTCAAACTTTTCATTTGTTTCTTGTTTGAGTAATCTAAACAAATGGCGTTCATATACTTTGCTTTGTTTAGGTGCAAAATAAGCATCAAGTCTTGTAATAGCCAGATCAAAAATATTCACATGGTCAGGTGATTGGATATTTACTTCAGGTATATTATAAAATATTTCTTGTAGCTCCAGGCCTCCAAAATGCAATAAGGTCGCTCTCTTTTTTTCACTGTTATCAATACTCATAGCTTCAAGGTATATAAAGAGTGCTCTCTTCCATCTTTCCCATCTCAACCCTACTGAGCTAGGGTCACCTTCACACTCAAATTTCTCCAATGTCAAAGACATTATGTGGATTTTTTTTTTCAACAACCTGGAAAAATAATTTAATTAAGGCATACTTACCACATGGGTGATATCATAGTCAAAGACTTTATCTCTTGGTCAATAAATGACCATCAGGATATCAGTCAAAGACAATCAAGATATCTATCACTAGTTCATGACCTTCATAATATCACGGTCATTTATTATCACGGTCATTTATTATCACGGTCATTTATTATCACAGGACATCATAGTGTCATTTTATTATCACAAGACATCATATTATGTCATTTTATTATCACAAGACATCATATGTCATTTTATTATCACAGGATATCATAATCAATAGACTCAAAATCTTAATCAAGGACTTTGAAGATATCATAATCTAAAGAAACTCAGGATATCATATTCAAAGACCATCAAGACATTACAGTCCATAGACCCTCCAGATATCATATCACATAACATTTTCCAAGGATATCAGTCTAAAGACCTTCAAGATATCATATCACAGTAACATTTTGTTACATTCATCAAGGTATATCCCACAAAGTGGAGTAATCAGCAACAGGTGTGCATTGCCTTATAAGCGGAAGCACGACACATGAGTGCATCCCTACACACCAGCCTTGTCTTACCAAAGAGGGCACTATATTCAGAATGGGTGGTGAACCCCATTACTGAACTGTGTAAAATATTATTTTGCCTCATGTTTTGAATTACATCACTTCACATAACATTTAACAACTCATTGTAAAATTATGCTTTGAAAAATTATTATAGCTTTTAAGAAATATGAAAATCACTATTATTTTAACCTCATTTGTCATATTTTGGAATAACTTTCACAAAATAAATAATTTCATAATCATTTTACAATCATTTCATAATCATTGTGCAATAATATTATTTATTTAATTTGTTTAAAGAAAACTGTACTTTTTTATTCTTGAAGTAAACTTGTTTACTTTTTCTTAAAAGTACCTACATTTTCTTACATCTAGTAAAGTAAAATAAAAAAATTGATGCTATACTGTTTCACAAATGAAACATTCAGAGGATGCATTGGCAAACAAGTCATCCAATTTGTTTAATTTTTTATGAACATATACCAAATTAAAAAACTATTTGATAAATTGCACAATATTAATCAAATATTTTCAATAGGAAATAAAGTTCATCCTCGTCGCCATTGTGGCATATTTATATGATTGGTACTCACCCAGGGCTGCTTCTGGTACTGCACTGTGTAGTGGTCACTAAACAACTGGTTCTGGATCACATCTCTAGCCCTAAGGACATCTAAGTTACCCCCACTTAGTGGGAGGAGCTAACTTTACTTAGTATACATACTTACCTTTATACAGTGCATATGCTACAATATTGTTTATCGTTCAGTCTATTTTGTGTTGCTAAGTTCCAGGTTATTCTGTCCACCATGATTTTTTCAAACGTTTTCCCTAAGATAGGCAGGAGTCCGATCGGCCTGTAGTTTTCTAAGGTGCTGTAGTTCCCTTTTCCTGGCTTTGGTATTATTATGACGTTTGCTTGTTTCCAGATTTTGGGGAAATATCCTATGGCATGGCATTTATTGAAGAGATTCATGAATATTTCTGGAAAGGTTGTGTTGAAGTGCGCGAGGATATCTGCTGGGATGCCGTCTTATCCGGGACTCTTTTTGGGGTCCATTGATTCGAGTGCTCTTTTTATTTCGTCCTTCGTAAGAATCAGTTCCTCGGCATTATGCGTGTTCAATTTGGATATCCTTCTTGTTTCTTGCTGTTGTGGACTTTCGTTGTCTTCATTATCGTTCGGGAAGAAGTGGTTTAGTATTTCGTCTGCTGTTTCATCCGGGTTGTCTTTTTCGAATGTTGATATAGGTGTTTCGTTTCTTGTTTTCGTTAGAATCCTGTAAATTGATGACCATGCAGTTTCTTTTGTTTGTTTGTTGCAGAGTTCTTTCCAGCTTGCGGCTTTTGATGCAATTATTGCTTCTTTAAATTTTTCTTTCATTGTCAGATAATGAGGCAGTGTATGTAATTTCCTGTCTTCTATCGCCGGTAGAGTTTTGGAGCTTCCTTTTTGCTTTGGTGACTTCCTTCTTGAGTTCTCCGAGTTCTTCGTTCCACCACGGACAGCTTTGTCTCTTACCCCCTGATTTTGGTATGGCCTTTTCGGAGCTGGTTTGAATTATTTTTGTCAGTGTTAGGATTTGGCTCTCGAGCTCGTCAGTGTTGTCTGAAAATATGGGAAATTCGAAGTTTATATTGTGTTTCAGATATATTCATACGTCACGTCCGGTCTTAACTTACACTGAAATTTGCAGCACTTACAAAAATTCAAAAAAGACAATATTTCTGACAATTTCTAGTATCAAATTCATGAAAGATTAAGTGAAAAATAAATAATTCATATCAGAATTATTAAAATCAAGTGTATTGTGAATGAAAACGTTCTTTTTTCATTGTCTTTCATATCTGTCAAAAAGGCGCCAATACTTCCATCTGACAGTTTTTGGTAAGAGTGAAATACATTATAAAATTAAAATTTTGCTCAAAAATTATCTTCACGTGATGGCAAACTGCTATATTTGCAAATCAAACAAAAATGCAGCTTTTCTGCATTGCAATAATTGCGAACATGACTTTCACGCTGATTGCTTGGGCATGACAGTTGACAACTATAAAAAAATGTCTACTGATTATATTAAATCATGGAAGTGTATTAATTGTAAAAAAATGAAAACTAACAAACCTCAAGGCAAATCCCCGCTAACACAGCATTGCACCAAATTCGACGATTTAAGTCATGATAAATCACTGATAACTATTGATTATAATGCGGCATCAAAGTACTCTAATGAACTTGAGAACTTGAAAACAACACTTATAAGCCATATAAATATTAAACTGGAGGAAACCAACAAAAAATGGCAGGAAATTTCTGATCAAAACACCACTATTATAAATAGTATCAACTTTATAAGTGCACAGTATGAAGATATTCTAAATAAAGTACATGACATTGAAGTTAGATGTAAAAAACTTGAATCGGAGAAGCTTGAGAAGGAGGAAATAATAAACAAACTGGATAAACTAGAGAGTAAAATTCAAAACCTGGAATACCAGAAGATTGCAAATGAAATAGAAATTCGTGGATGTCCGGAAGATTTAAATGAAACTACCCAGGATTTAATAAACAATACTGTCAAACTTATCTCTACAATCAACTGCAATGATGTCAAGTCAACGGATATTCTTTCTATAATGAGGGCAAAGCAACACCACTCCAAAACTACACCTCGTTCAATAATTATTAAATTTGCTAATAAATTATCTCGCGATGCCATCTTAAAACAGGTAAAAATATTTAATAAATCAAATCCAACGCAGAAGTTAAATACATCTCACTTCAAGAACACAGAAAAATCAGCTCCACTGTTTATATCAGAGCATATTACCCCTAAAACTAAATTTTTGTTAGCAAAAACTAGGAAAATTGCTATAGATAAAAATATTAAATATGTTTGGATACAAGATGGCTCTATATGCACAAGAAAAATTGAAAATGATAGATTATTTCGAATTAAAAACGAAGCAGATTTATCTAAAATTTAATAACTATATATTACACATTGTTCCCTACTTCCATTACAAATTAATACCAAGCGATATTTTGTTAGTTTTTGTCATAAATTATTGTATAAACTTTAATGTGTATACGTGTGTGGATTTATTGTTATTGTATTTAGGGTTAAAATTTAATAATTTCGAACACCGAACACACTTTGTAGCGTTGGAATTTCACAAACTGTTATATTATTATATATATTTTGATACAGAGCATCTTAAAATATCACTTTTTTACCTTCTATATGAACTAATACTAAATACTGCATATATTTCCGTCGCAAAAAACATATTATTATATAATAAAGCGTCTACAGTAAATATTGATTATATAACGAAAACGTTAACACTACCCACATCGATGCGTTTTTTATACCACTGCCTGAACTTACTTGTAAAGGGACAAATTAAGTATTTGGTAGAGGTTTTAATATGTATTCACAGATGTCACTATTTTGATATCATATATTCAGTAAGAATATTAAAAATAATTGCTGATAGTTTAATGTTATTGATAATCAAATCTTTAATTGTCTTTTTTTGCATATTTTTTACACAGATGTCAGAACGTACTTACTTATTATTCTTATTCATGTACAAATTGATATTCCTGAGAAGTTTATTTTTTGAGGTAAAATTTATTAAAGCTGTAATAACATTTATATATTATATCATAAAAAGTAAAATTCGTAAAAAGGTTCATGTATGTTATGCAGTATTTATATTATGTGTGAGATTTAATTTTATGTCAAAAATAAATAATGTATGTTACTTTGCAAATTGCCATATGATGTATTACTGGAGTATATTATGTTACTGTACAAATTGCCTTATTATATTGTATTTACTTAAACACCATGGTGAGTAGATTATATCTTGAGTTCGGCCTACTACATAAATCACCAATCATAAATTTTATTCCTATGCATTTTAAGGGAAATGACAATGTAATATATGCAGAGAAAAATTTTCATAATATCACTGTTCAATACTCAATATTAGGATGTTCTTATTTGTTATTGGTATTCGTGTATAAATTTATATCCTTCAAATGTATAGTATAATATTTTCAGGTGATATTAAATGAAATTGTATTAACACTTATATATTATATCATCAAACAAAATCGTGAGAAAGTTCATGTATATGTTAGATATAATTTAATGTCAAAAATATCACTGGTGGATGTTCTATTGTATTATAATATTTTGAATGAGAAAAACCAACTGTTGAATATTATATTACATATTATCTCTGTACGTTGCAGTTGTTCTCTGTGCACTACTCGTAAGGAGTCCTCCTTGGTACTATTGTTTTTTTTTTCTTAATGTTTCATTTCCTTCCAAATGGCAAGAGGAAATGATCTTACTTTAGCACTGATAAATGTTCGTTCATTGAATACAAGTATGGACGAGCTTTTTTATGCATTAAATTCATACGAAATCGATATTTTAGCACTAAATGAAACATGGCTGCGTCCAGATGACAAACTAACAGCTTACCAAATACCTGGTTACAAATTGTATCATACGGCGAGAGCAACTAGGGGTGGGGGTGTAGGTATGTACATACGGAATCATTTCAACTGCCGCACTGTACGAAATTCTGGCGATAGTTTAGAGCAGATTTGGCTCAACATGAAATTTTCTAAAACTAGTTGCATGTAACACATGAGATCCAACTGTCGATAGCGATAGTATGTATAGTTGAAGAATATGTACCAAACTATAAACCCATAGATACAAATTATTGAATATTTTCAGATATTTTGTTTTCTATACAACATATGTAGGTATGTATGTCAAGATAGGATAGTATGGAGGAAGATCCTTTTTCCTACCCAGAATATGCAAATAGCATGATGGTATGTATGTATGTTTGGAGATGAAGTATCAAACTATTAAGTCTTCTTACATATTGTGTATAGGCGACTGCCATACAAAATGTATGAAGCGATGTCGTCACTAAATTCAATTTTTAAAAAAATTGTTAAAAAAAAATTGAGATCTTCTACTACGATGTTAATATTTTTTATAGAAAATTAAATTATCTAGTTGGGGTGTTTCGGCTTTTTTCGATAATTGTAAAAGTTTTGGAAATATAGGCAGTTAAACTCATAAATTTATCATAAAAAAAATATTTTTCTTAATAAAAAATGTTTGAGAAACCCTGGATTTTTTTTGAAAAAACTAATTTGAGATTTTGTATTTGTCTATGTTTGTACCAATTTTCAGCGTTCTACCGTTTATGGTTTCTGAGATATATGGAAAAATAAAATAAAAATTCAAAAGTTGATAACCCCTGACTGAAACAAAAATTTAAAATTCCGAGTATAAAAGTTTTGTAGGCCTGTAACTGTTTATATACATATTCTGAAATTTAAGGCTCTGTAAATTGAGCGGATCAAAAGTTATAAGGGGGGGACGGACACACAGACACACAGACACACACACACACAGACACACGAAATGTTCTACTCCGAATTCTGAGTAAATCCGTGTATGGAACATATATGCTGCGAAGCCTCTAAGTTGGTGTTTTTTGACTTCAAAGTTGGAAAAGCCGTGAAAAAAGTAGACCTCTCCATACAATTCTCGCGTATTCTGGCTTGATACATTGTCGATATGTTAAGAGAACAAAGTTCTCCTGAACAAATCGACAGTTGGACAAGCATTGTACTAGGGACAGCTTATAGACCTCCTTCAATGAGCATAGAAAATTCAATGGAATGCCTGGAAAATGTTTTATCCGACCTAAATTGCACATCCGATCTCTTATTCTTCCTTGGAGATTTAAATATTGATTTATTGAAACCAAATGTCTCTTCAGTCACTAAATTATTACAGCATCTGGATAGTTTTAACTTAAAACAGATAGTAACCGAACCGACGCGTATTACGGACTCATCCCAGTCTCTCATTGATATAATTTGTACTAATGCATCGAGTCAATTAAAGAATGTAACTGTTGTGCATAACTCGAAACTCAGTGACCATGGCTTAGTAATTGCAAATTTTGAAATTAATAAACCTAAACGTAAACCTCACGAAGTTAAATATAGAGCCTTAGACGATATAAATATAGAAGACTTAAAAATAGACCTTGATCATATCAGCTGGATAAATATCGAACACCAACCAAATGTGGACGCTATGGTTGACATGTTTAATTCAAGCATTTTGGAAGTGTTTGACAAACATGCGCCTGAGCGTAAACGTTTTGTGAAAACTAAGTATAAGCCGTGGTTCACTGAAAATCTTAAACAAATGATTAAAAAACGCGATCGAGCTGCGAGTAAGGCTAAGAGAACCAAACAAATTGAAGACATCAACTCATATAAAGTGATTAGAAATATTACAAATACTTCAATTAAACGTGAAAAAAGGGAATATTTCTCTACTAACGTTAATAGTAATTTGCAGAACTCTAGGTTATTGTGGAAGAACCTCAACAGATCTATTGAATTAAATAACGACAATAATTCTATCCCACAATACCTCTGTGATGCAAATAAAATTAATGATCACTTTTTGAAATTACCCAGCGAGGAATTTGATGCAGGCGAATTGATTGAGTTTTACAGTAATAACAAATTTTCTGATAGCATTAATTTCAGTTTTCATCATGTTTCATATCTGGAAATACTAAGGATTATTCAAAATATACAGTCTATGGCTACTGGCAGTGACAATATATCAATTCGTATGCTCAAACTTACTTTGCCACACAGTCTAGACGTAATTACTAAAATTGTCAATAGATCACTCTCAGACTCTGTATTTCCCACCGCCTGGAAAAAGTCTTTGGTTTGCCCCATTCCTAAGACCTGTAATGTTTCCAGTCTTAAAGACTTGCGACCCATCAGTATTCTCCCTGCTTTTTCAAAAATTCTTGAAAAAGTTGTTCATCAACAGGTGGTCGAGTATGTAAACATGTTTAATATAATCCCTGCCCTTCAGTCAGGTTTCCGCCCCTTACACAGTACATCTACAGCATTACAATAAGTAACCGATGACATACTCACTCAATCCGACAAAGGTCAATGTACAGCCCTGGTCCTCTTGGATTTTTCTCGTGCGTATTCGTAAATCTATATTCGATTGCTTGAATATAAATTTACTTGTTTCGAAGCTAAAATATTACGGGTTCAATGCTAAAGCTTGCAAATGGTTTAGTGACTACCTTGCTAATCGTTCACAGAGAACTAACTGTACCCAAATGGACGGCTCTAAAATAGAATCTGACACAAAAAATGTATATCGTGGTGTTCCGCAAGGATCCATTTTAGGACCTCTGTTATTCATTATCTACACCGCGGACATATCCACTTCAATCAAATTCTGTAATTTTCATTTATATGCCGATGACACGCAGTTATATATTTCATTTCCTCCAAATGATGCTGCTGACGCTGCCCAAAAAGTAAATTATGACTTAGAAAACATATACAAATGGTCAAAAAATCATTCTTTAGTATTAAACGCTGCAAAGTCACAGTACTCGATATTTGGCACTAAGCAGAGGGTTAATAATTTTAATGAAAGATCCTTCAAACTTCTTATCAATGGTACTGTATTGGAAAGACAAATGAATGTCAAGAACCTCGGTCTAATTTTTGATGCAAACCTTCGTTTTGAAGATCATATTCGTTCGAAGGCCAAACATTGCTATTTCAGACTAAAAATTTTATATAGAATTCGCAAATACCTTGATGTGAATCTGAGAAAATTGTTGATTGAATCCATTGTTCTGCCAATTCTTGATTACTGTGATACAGTGTATGGACCATGTTTGTTGACCAAACATCAACGGATAGTCCAAAGAGTCCAAAACGCTTGCGCCAGATTTTGCTTCTCAATTCCTCGCAGGGCACATGTCTCACCATATTTGGTTGAAAATGGAATGTTGAACATGGCAAACCGACGGAAACTACACCTTTCTTGTCAGATGTATAAAGTGGTCCAAAATAAAAAACCCAAATACTTGTTTGAAAGATTGGAATGGTCTGAAAGTGTTCACAACTATGGTACGAGGGTCAGGGGCTTCTTATTGCTTATTCCTAGGCATAGAGGGGCAGCGTTTGAAGGCAGTTTCAAATACGCTGCAACAAAATGTTGGAATGACTTGCCTCCACCGCTAAAAGTAGCGGAAAAATTCTATTATTTCAAAGAGAATTGTCGAGCAATGCTTCTGGCCTCGCAATGAAAGTAATAACTCACGTGGCTGGTTCGTTTCTCTTCGGGGTTTCTTTGATACTAATTTGCTAGATGTTGAAGCAGGGAGAAACAGTTTCAGTCCTTACAATTCCTCGCTTATTATGTACGAGGTTTGTTACTTTTTTATTTTACATACAACAAATTAATTTAGTATTTTTCAGGTAAAACTACACAAATTTAACACTTTTCCAGTCAAAACCATTTGTCATTGCTCCCCACTATCATCTGTATGATTATCATAATCCTTTATTATCACCATCCAACAACATCATCTTCTAGTGCTGTCAATGGTATTATTATGTAGTTCCGAAGATCAAAAGTTAGTACAAATAACATAGTAGATCAGCATAAGAACAACAATAGTAAGCAAAAAAAAACACAGTTAAAAAACATAGCAAATGAAATAAGTATTTAGTAAATGAGCATTGGCAAACATAGTAAGTAAGCCTTAGTAAAACAGCATATGAATTATCACCATAAATAACAATCATGAACCACAGCAGACAACAATACCGGAAATAAAACAGTTGTAAACATTTCCCAGTTGTGAATTCATAGAAATACAAAAGAGGATCGATCGTTAGTAAAACGAACATATTAAGTAATCGTAAGAAGAACATAGTTGAGACATAGCAAAAATAAAAATAAAACATAGTTGATAAGCATAAGTAAATCATAGTAAATAAGCTTAAGTAAAACATAGTAGTAAATAATCACTAGAAATATCTAGCATAAGTAAATACACGAATAAACAACAATTGGAAGCGTATTCCATTTGTAAGTACATAGTTAATTGACATAAGAAGTTCAAACATTAGTAAAATGAGCATATTAAGTAATCATAAGAACATAGTTAACACATAACAATTAAAAATAACATAGTAGAGTATTACATAGTAGATTATATAGAGTATTACATATTAGTATTACATATAGAGTATTACATATTAATAATAACATAGTAGAGTATTATTTGATGATTTCATAACAATAACAGTAACTTTAATTCATTTCACAACAATATCTAGACAATAACGGTATAGTCAAAAGTATTATTTGATGATCTCTGTGTCGCTCCTCAGATAGTTACATTTCCAGTCTCTCCCTGTTAAGTTCCTTTGTTTTCTTGATGATGTCGATGGCATACGCCACAAAGCGTGGCAGCAACTTTTCACTTTTCACCAAAGAAGACAACTGATTCACTTGCACGTCCTCCCTCCTACATTCCGCAGCCAACCTAGCTCGTTGTCGATTGAAGACCGGGCACTCCACCAGCAGGTGCACAACATTTTGGGGGGTTTCGTCGTCACACAGGCATGTACCATTATCAGTTAATTTGAATCTTTCAAGGTAGCTAAGGAGGCATCCGTGACCCGTCATAATCTGAGTTAGCTCAAAATTCGGATGTACCTTTCTATTAAAATGCAGTGCGGAAGTTATATCGGGAAGAAATATTTTTGTTGTGCTACCCGTGGTTGATGAAATATACCTTTCATTCCATTTCTGTACAGTTCCTAAGCGTATCCTTTTCCTGGCGAAAGACCAGGGAAAAAGGTCATAGTCTGGCTTGCTCTTTTTTAGTGTAGCTTCTCTGGCTTTTGTGTCCGCTAACTCGTTCCCAGGGATGCCTATGTGAGCTCTGACCCATCCTATCTGCACGTGCTGGTTTCGATGTGTAAGTTCTTGGATCTCACCTCTTATGTCAAAAACTAACGGATTTAGGGCCTGATAATCTTTAATGGCTTCGAGAGCACTTTTGCAGTCCGTAAGGACAACGACATTTTGCCATCTATTTAGAGGTTTGAGCAGTACATATTTCAAGGCTTCCCTGATGGCCAGCAACTCCGCCTGAAAGACAGAGCAGTAGCTTTCGAGCTTAAAACTTCTTCCCGGTAGCTCCTTGCCGCTGTCCAGCGGAACGAATGCGGCACCCACTCTTCCATCCAGCAGACTACCATCTGTAAACAGCTGCAGCACTCCACTTTCCGATTCTGGTGGATTTTCTCCGTACATTTTCCAGTCAATTATGTTCCTGTTAGCTGGATGTGGTAGCTCAAAGTGTTTTCTGGTTCCCTGATATTTCCGATCTTCTGGTAGTTCTTTTAGGACTTTGCTGGTTTTAACTCTGTAGAGGTCCGATACTTCCTGGATCTTTAGGTCTAAGGGGACCATACCGCTTAGAGCCTGAGCAGATGTTAATGAAACTGTCCTATAGCCCTTGCAGCATCTGATGGCAATTTGTCTTTGCACTCGGTCCAACTTTTTAATATTCATCTTCCTGTTTACAGCCTCAGCCCAGACTGGCGCTGCATAAGTTATCATAGGTTCGATAGCACCAATATATATCTGTTTGATGACCATAGGAGATGCTCCCCATGTAGGTTTAGCAGCCAGTATTAACCTATTTGTCATTTTAGCTGCCTTTTTACAGACTTCATCGACGTGCTTTGCCCAGTTTAAGTTCTTGTCTATGATTAATCCCAGAATTTTAAAATAATCTACAAATTTTAGATCACAGTTTCTCAATTTGAGTGAGGGCGGTGGGTCTCTTCTTCTAGTGATGTACATTGCTTGAGTCTTCTCCGCCGAGAAGTGCAGCTTGGCCTTAGATTCCCATTGTGTAACCTGGTATAACGCTCTGTTAGTCAGTTCCTCCAATTTGGATGCAGTCTGCCGTTGCGATCAGCAGTATGTCATCAGCAAAAGCTCTGACCTCAATTCCATCATCGAAATTCTGCTGCAGTAGGTCGTCGATGATGACATACCAGAAACTGGGTCCGCAGGTAGAACCTTGAATACAACCTTTGTTGGTTGTCTTGGATTTTTGGCTATCAAAATAAGTGAGGTTGACTTGCCTATCCCTCAGATAGCTTGCTACCATGCGGAACAAATTTCTTGGGCATTTCTTCTTTTTTAGCTGTGTTAGAAGGAAAGGCCACCAGGCATTATCGAAGGCACCCTTTATGTCCAGAGATATTGCCACTGTAAGTTTCCTGCTTGTGTAAGCCTTTTTTATAGTTTTCATTGAGGCCACCAAAGCATCCTCCGTGGATTTTTGGGGGGTGAAACCATATTGGTTTGCACTTAAACAGTTGTTTGCGTGCATATGCCAGTTAATTCTATTTGTAATCAGTTTTTCTAGGACTTTTCCGAGAACAGGGATCAGACCTATAGGTCGATATGAACCGACATCAGTTAAGTCGTCCTTCCCTGCCTTGGGTATTACAATAATCCTAGCCTTCTTCCAGCATATTGGGAAATGATACAGTCTTAGACAAGCATTGTATATTTCGCCCAGCAATTCCCTGTTACCATTAAATAAGTGCTGGCAGATGTCTGCAGTAAGATTATCCTCCCCTGGCGCTTTGTTGGGAGACATGCTTTTGATTATCCTCTCAATCTCCACAGTAGTAAAAGGTGGGTCGTCCTCAGTTGAGGGCAATAAATACGCATTCTTTCTTATTTCGATTTGCTCGGCATTATCCCGGTCTTCACTGTCGTCAGGAAAGAATTTTTCCATCAATCTTGCTGCCGAGCTTTCCGCAGAGTCGAGTTGCTCGTTCCCATCCCTTAACGTAGCAGGTGTCGATCTTTTACACTGCCTGATTAAAATTCTGTGTATCGCACCCCAGGCACTTTCCCTATTTTGAGCCTCACAGTATAATTTCCAAGAAGATGTTTTGGCATTCAATATTGCATTTTTGTAATCATTTTTACATTTGAGATATTCCTGCAGTTTTTCTTCTCTTCGTTGTACCATCGAGTTTTCTAATCTGTGTTTTGCTCGCCTGGCTTTGCGTTTGAGTTCATTGAGCTCCTGCGTCCACCATGGGCAGGGTTTCCTTGAAAACACCCCTTTGAAAGGAATACTCTCCTTGCTAGCCTCGCCCACTACGGAGTTGAGTATGTTCAGGTTGTCCTCCAGTGATGTGGATTCAGTAAGGTTCCTGAATTTATCTGGGGTCAGGTTCCGCTCCTGTAACAGCCGACGAATACTGGTAGCAAAGGCATTCCAGTTGGCCTTTTTTGTATTGTAAATCGAGGTTTTGGATATTGGTAGGTCGGTTTTGCCACACATAAGCTTGAAGGTAATCGGATTGTGGTCACTGAGAATGTTTTGTGTTTTATCCACTCTCCAGTCGTCGACCATTGTCAGCAGCTGTTGTGAGCAGAAGGTCATGTCTATGACACTGTGAACATAGCTACCCCCTCTATACGCCTCAAAGGTCGGTGATGATCCCACATTAAGGACATGAAAGGCCGACTCCGATAAATAGGAAGCCACCATGTCTCCTCTGTTGTCAGTTCTATTGCTCCCCCACCATATGTTTTTTGCATTTAGGTCGCCACCTACAATGATCGACTGTTCCGATAATGTTCTGATTGTTTCCATCAGCGGCTCCAACTCTGCCGATGGCTCTGTATAGGCCGAGCAAACGATGATTGGACCTCTTTCTGTATTAATTTTAACGAATACACGATTTGTGGTTGAGATTTTTGATAGCATAAGTCCTTTTGGGAATTGGCCGTTGAGCAGTATTGCCGCTTTACAATAGTCTTCTTTGGAGACACCCACCTGATACACCTCAAAACCCGGCGCATTGTGTTGGCCTGTGTTCCCTGTGTAAGGCTCCTGGATAATCATTATATCGTAGTTAGAGCTCTGCGAGAAGAGTTGCTCCTGCGCGGCCTTGCAGCGCCCCAAGTTCCATTGAACGAATCTAATATTCTGATGGGTCCTGACACTCCCAGCGTTTTGAAAAACATTAGCACCAGTAGTTAGTCAGTTCGACTGCCCTCAATTCTTTCATCTTTCTAATAGGACACTGTGGATTGAAGGCCATGTGCTTATCATCTCTCTTAAGTAAGTTACAGTTTCCACATTTAGGCTCTTCATTCCTATTTGGACAATCCTTGAGAATGTGATTACCTGCACAGTGAGCGCATACTAGATCATTGGAACAAAAATTTTGCGTATGTCCATACCCCAAACACTTGTAACACTGGATCAATGGGCTCTGGTCGGCCACACAGACTCTCTGATATCCAATAAAAACTTTTTCTATGTTAGTGAGCACATTCCATGTATCAGGTCTCACCTGGCACACAATATCTGCCAATAGTCCATTCCTGTTTCTCCTTCTGTATTTAATTTTAATAATCTCATCAATATGAAGTCCCCTGTTCTGGTGTTTCAACGACATATTCAGGTCATCTTCGGTGATGCCCTTGACGAGACCCCTAAAGACCACGAGGGGATTCTTCATCTTACCATCCTCCACTTGAATAGATTCGAGTTTTTCAACTTCTCTTTTCATTTTTAGAACATCGTCCTGCGAATGACAGTTTATAACCAGCTTCTGCGATGCCACTTTACGAATCCCAGATATGCCAATGCCCCTGCTTCGAACGTTCACTGACCGCTTAATGAAGCCCTCTAACTCATCGCTGGTCTTCGTATTATCTGGCGAACTAACCACCAGAGCAAAGTTTTTATCATTCCTTTTGTTCGTTACTCGAGAGAATGAAGGACTTGTAGATTTTTCCTTTAGCAGAGTCGTTTGGTCAATTAAATTACGAGTCATGTCAGTAAGGTCGTCAATCTTCTTGGTTTGTAGGTTCAGTTTTTCATGCAATTCATTTAGATCATTAGGGAAAACTGGGATTGTTGGTGTAACATCATGAAGTGATGGAGTGCTAACATCAACTTGCTTAACCTGCTTAACAGAGTTTTTAAGTAGGCGAGACACCAGTCCTACAAGCTCCTTAGATGACTCAATAACAGTCTCCTTAATGTCCTTTCTGATATTTCCTCCGCTGTTGATAGCCTCAATGATGTTTTTTAGTAATTTATTTGAGACCTCTTCCTCGCTACCTCTGCTATATTGCGATAGCAGTGGTGAAGATGACGCTGGGGACGAATCACGCGAAGTCGGAGCAGACCTGGAGCCGGTAGTCTGGCTTATTTTGCCCAACAGAGCTGCTTTATTGCCTGTCCTTTGCATATTGGTAGGTATTTCAGGAATTTTATTTTTGTTTTTGAAACTTTGCTTTCTAACTCCCTTATTAAGAGAGATAAAAATATGACACCGCGAGCTTTTTTATAGAGCCGGTTGGCCTCTATAAGAATATGTTTATATATGATTTTTCCGACGAAAGATATAGGCAGCGTTTCCAATTATGTGTCAAATTTTTCACAAATTTTCAGTTTTTTCCAAATAACTTTTTTATTAATAACGTAAAAATTATTTTATTAACAGAATTAGGTACACCTTAAAATTCTGAGTTAAATGACGTATTACACAATTCGGCGAAATATCACATAAATTTTTTCACAAACACGTGTTTTTAAGAAAAATCCAAATAACTCCTTTGTTTTACAAATTAGGTGGTAGCTCTCGCGAGGTTTTTTGTAGAGCCGGTTGACCTCTACAAAAATATGTTTATATAAGATTTTTCTGACGAAAGATTAAGGCAGCGTTTCCAATTATGTGTCAAATTTTTCAGAAAAAACAGTTTTTCGTCAATAACTTTTCAGATGCGAAAGAAAACACTAAACCAACAGCACCACAAGACAGAGCAAAGGATTGCGCGTCGAATGATATATAGCACTTATCATTTACTTCAGAAAAAACTGGTTTTTACGAATTTTTATCACTTTAAATACACGGAGCTCGAGACAAAACAACCGTTCACCATGAGATTTCAACTGATACTGGTTAGGTTAGGTTAGGTTAGGTTAGGTTAGGTTAGGTTAGGATATTTCCTCCGCTGTTGATAGCCTCAATGATGTTTTTTAGTAATTTATTTGAGACCTCTTCCTCGCTACCTCTGCTATATTGCGATAGCAGTGGTGAAGATGACGCTGGGGACGAATCACGCGAAGTCGGAGCAG